>JAPXFY010000026.1:9676310-9738810 GCA_030674185.1 Monoplex corrugatus | reverse complement strand
GTAGTAGTAGTAGTAGTAAGTGGTAGTGTAGTAGTAGTGGTAGTATGATAGTAAAGTAGTAGTAGTAAGTAGTAGTAGTAGTAGTGGTAGTAGTAGTAGTAGTGGTAGTGGTAGCAGCAGTAGTAGTAGTAGTGGTAGTGGTAGCAGCAGCAGTAGTAGTGAGAGTGGTAGGGTAGTAGTAGTAGTGGTGGTAGTAGTGGTAGTAGTAGTAGTAGTGGTAGTAGTAGTAATGTAGTGGTAGCAGTAGTAGTAGTAGTGTGGTGGTAGTAGTAGTGGTAGTGTAGTGGTAGCAGTAGTAGTAGTATGGTGGTGGTGTGGTGGTGTAACAGTAGTAGTAGTGGTAGTGATAGTAGTAGTAGTGGTAGTAGTAGTAGTAGTAGTGGTAGTAGTAGTAGTGGTAGCAGTAGCAGCAGAGCATAGTAGTAGTAGTAGTAGTAGTGTAGTGGTAGTGTAGTAGTAGTAGTAGTAGTAGTGGTGGTGGTGTGTGATGGTGGTGGTGGTGTGGTAACAGTAGTAGTAGTGTAGCAGTAGCAGCAGGAGCAGTAGTAGTAGTAGTAGTGGTAGTGGTAGTGGTTAGTAGTAGTATAGTAGTAGTAGTAGTGTGGTGGTGGTGGTGATGGTGGTGGTGGTGGTGGTAACAGTAGTAGTAGTGGTAGTAGTATAGTAGCAGCAGGGAGTAGTAGTAGTAGTAGTGGTGGTAGTGGAAAGTAGTAGTAGTAGTAGTAGTAGCAGTAGCAGCAGCAACAGCAGTAGTAGTAGTAGTAGTGGTAGTGGTAGCAGTAGTAGTAGTAGTAGCAGTATCAGCTGCAGCAGTAGTAGTAGTAGTAGTGGTAGTAGTAATAGTGGTAGTAGTAGTAGTAGTGTAGTGGTAGTGGTCGCAGCAGCAGCAGCAGTAGTAGTAGTAGTAGTAGTAGTGGTTAGTAGTAGTAGTGGTAGTAGTATAGTGGTGGTAGTAGTAGTGGTAACAGTATTAGTAGTAGTGGTGGTAGTAGTAGTGGTAGTGTTAGCAGTAGTAGTAGCAGTAGTGTAGTAGTAGTAGTAGTAATAGTAGTAGTAGTAGTAGTGGTGGTGGTGGTGGTAGTAGTAGTAGTAGTAAGTAGCAGTAGTAGTGGTAGTGGTAGCAGAAGCAGTAAAAGCAGCAGTAGTAGTAGTAATAGTAGCAGCAGCAGCAGCAGCAGTAGAAAGTAGTAGTAGCAGCAGCAGCAGCAGCAGCAGTAGTAGTGCGTGTGTGTGTGGTGCTTGATCACTGCCCATCTTAATCATTCTCGTGAGGTCCCTTGGTGTTTCACAGATCCCTCTCTCCTCTCTGTATTTCAAGACCTTTCCAGTGCATAGAGTTTTGCGAAGGCTCAGGAGTCTGCCAGAAAACTGCTGGCAGATTTTGGTGAAGCGCATATGAAATTGTCCGAGTGCGACGAATCCCTCTTGAAAAAGTCTCTACTGGCGCGTGCGTGTATACTTTCATATCATGATTAGATTATCATTTCAAAATCAAAGCACACTTTTTTTTTTATCATCAGAGCATGGTGATTGTTTTAGAAAAAAATATGCATTTACAATGTATTATTTCGTTTTAAAGATGTTTCTCTATGTGCAATCCAAAATTTGTTTGCACCTGTCTAAAATTTCAATCGTTCAGATAGCAAAGTCGTCCTTATCCTTATCATCGTCGTCGTCGTCGTCGTCGTCGTCGTCGTCGTCTCATCATCATCATCATCATCATCATCATCATCATCATTATCACTGACATATTGCTGTTTGGTTCTGTTGTTATTATGGGGGGGGGGGGGATAACTGCTGTTATGAAAAACATCATCACCACCATCATTAGTGCTGTTATTGTTGATTGTTTGATGATGGTGGTGGTGGTGGTGATGATGGTAGTGGTGGTAGTTAATGTTATTATGAAAAACACCATCACCGTCATTATCACTGTTGTTATTGTTGTTGTGGTAGTGTGGTCATTGCTGTGATGGGGAAAAAATCATCATCATCATCATCATCACTGCTGTTGGTTTTGTTTTGCTTCACTGTGATGGTCAATGCTATTAAGAAAATCATCATCATCATCATCACATCATCATCATCGTCATCGTCGTCGTCGTCGTCGTCATCATCATCATCATCATCATCATCATCATCATCATCATCATCCATCATCACTGCTACTATTACTGTCTTTTTCTTTTGTGGGGTGGTGAACACTATTATGAAAAAACATCATCTAAATCATCGTCATTGTTGATATTGCTGGTTTGTGCTGTTGTGGTGGTGGTGGTAGTGGTGGTGGCTGCTGTTACTAAAAACACACCACCATCATCGCCATCACTGATGTTATGTTGCTTTGCTTCGTTGTTGTGGTAATGGTGATGCTTGTTAATGATATAAAAACAAAACATCATACATCATTGCATAATTGTTATTTGTTGGGGCTTATGTGGTGATGGCTTTTGTGGTATGAAAACAATCACCCTCATATGGGACTATTTCAGTTTTCTTACCCTTTAAAAAGACAAAGATCAATAACTAACTAACTAATGAGTAAATAAATAAACACGTAAATGAAAAAAGAACCAAATGACCACCAACTAACGAACCACCAAAAGAAAATCTCTTGCCAACACACACACACACACACACACACACACACACACACACACACACACACATACACACACACACACACACACGCACGCACACACACACACACACACACACACACACACGCACGCACCACACACACACACACACACACACACACACACACACTCATACTCACATACTTCCCTCTCTGGTCGATATAAAACAATCCTCCTTTTTTTTTTTACAAGAGATTATTAAAGAAAAGAGGGGGAAACACAGAGGAAGTAAAGAGGAAGACAAAAGAAAGAAATACAGAAAATATATACAGGTGAAAATACAGACAGACGGAAAGAATGTCATATTAACGAATTTTGTTTGTTTCTTTCTTTACCTTCAAATCTTTGCCTCTCATCAAGGGTTTCTCGTTGGGCGCGTGACGAAGATCTTGGAAACCACATGCTTTCCACCCTGTGTACACATGATTACACACATGAATACACACACACACACACACACATACACACACACATACATACACACACACACACACACACACCACGCACGCACACACACACACACACACAACACACTCTCTCTCTCTCACATACACACACACATACACTCACACTCACACACACAACACACAGTCTCTCTCTCTCTCTCTCTCTCTCTCTCTCTTTCTCTCTCTCTCTCTTTCTCTCTCTCTCTCCTCTTTCTCTCTCTCTCTCTCTCTCTCTCTCTCTCTCTCTCTCTCTCCTCTCTCTCTCTCTCTCTCTCTCTGAGGCATATACGTATACACACACACACAGGTATGCAAGCATGCATGCACACACACGAAAACACACATGCACACAACACATGTGTGTAACACTTGAGAGAGAGAGACAGACAGAGAGACAGAGAGACAGAGAGACAGACAGAGACAGTGACAGAGACACACTGAAACAGTCAGACAGACATACGGACAGAGACACAGACAGACAGAGATAGAAGAGACAAACTGTAGACTTTGTCTCACACTTTGGTGGAAAGCCACTTCTTTACGCAGCTCATCACAACAAGCACGCATGCAATTCAGCTTCTCCTGGTTCTTCTGCTTCTGCTCTCCCGTCGTCTGCACGAACGTGTCGCGTTCTTTCTCTGTGGCACAAGGAATTAATTTAGTCAGGTTGACATGCCACTTTCCATCTGCACCACATATACTGTAATAAATCAGTGTATCAAAATGAGTTGCAGAATAGCGCTATACAAGAGAGTTCTTGATCCGATACTGTTCTACGGATGTGAAGCGTGGACAGTCAACACGCCAAGTCAGAACGGGATTGAGGCAACTGAGATGTGGTTTCTAAGAAGATTATTGAGAGTTCCATGGACAGCAAAGAAAACAAACGAGACAGTCTTGAAGGATGTAGACACAAGAAGAACAGTAACGAAGAAGATTAAGGGGGCAGACCTACCCAGATTTGGGTACCAAGATTGTGATGTTCAGTGTTTTAGTTCTAATTAACCAATCACCATGCTATTTGGCAAGAAGATACCTCAGACAGTATTCTTTGGGTTGAATATCTTTGTTGGGTCTGTGAGTTATGAAAAGTTGACAAATTTAATTAATTAAAAAAAGTTTGCGATTTTTCGCAAGATTATACATCAGACATAATATGTTCAAAAGTGTTCATCCGATTTCCTGGATATTTGGCATACATATAGCTGGGACAGGTACCTATAGCCGGTAGTAAAATCTTGCAGTTCTGCTTGAAAGAAGCATTTTTATCACAAGTTGTATCATAATTTCTTTAATTAAAATTATTCTAAAAATTGGTGTGATGATTGTACAGAGAATAATGATAGTAGAGCGAAGATTTTACTACATGCCATACATACTATACAGATGTGTTTGCTCATTAAATATCAAATTCCTAACATGAATATATGTGTAGTTATAACTGTCACAATATGTACTATATTTTTTCATTTTCGCGAAAACATTTTTTAATTAATTAATTTTTGTCAACTTTTCATAACTCACAGACCCCAACAAAGATATTCAATCCAAAGAATACTGTCTGATGTATCTTCTTGCCAAATATCATGGTGATTGGTTAATTAGAACTGAAACACTGAATATCACAATCTTGGTACCCAAATCTGGGTAGGTCTGCCCCCTTAAGGAAAAAAAAACCAGCAACATTCATAGGACATTTTATAAGGCAAGAGAAATTAGAGCACCTGGTCACAACAGGAAAGCTGGCAGGAAAAGAGCACCAGGTAGACCCAGGGAGAAAGTATTGGACGGACTTGCAGAGTGGCTGAGCTTGCAGCGAAAGGAGATAGATTCGTATGGAGGGCCATGATCGCCAACGCAAGCAACAGAGTACATGATGATGATGATGATGATGATGATGATGATGATGATGATGATGATGATGATGATTAAAAGACTCCACCACTCCTTTCTCTAGTGGTATCCATAGAAAAAAGAGACCGGGTAAGGTTTGTGTTCAAACAAGTTGGTGTGGGTCTGTGCGTGGCCTTCGCGAAATACACAAGGGAAGGCCGTGGTTTGTGACGACGCATGAACGTTATGCACGTTATGCAATGGTGTAAACCCGAATTGCTGTGACAATGTCAATACAACCGATACAAACCCGGGTTCTAAACCTTGACAGTAACCTTTCATCTCGTGGAGGTCATTCGTGTGAGTACACATATACCTGTATCTCATGAATTGTGTAATGCTCATAATACTAATGAAACTATAACCATTAGGACAATGTATTGTATAATGATTCTAATACTGATGAAACTATAACTAATTATGATAATGGTAATGATAACGTTGATGATACGTTCATTCAGACAGAAAATGAAAGTAATGTAAATATATCAAATGGTGTGACGAAGAATAATAGACAGATTTACTTGTCCAGACAGAAAACGAAAGTTGTGTACATATATCAAATAGGTGTGACGAAGGATAACAAATTTTCTTTCGACACTGGAACATAAACGGCTTAATTTCAAAATTACATCATATACACTGTAACACAAGTTAAGGCAGGGCAGTGAAATCGTAGAGATTGAGTGAGGTTGAAGGCCTCAAGCTTTAAGTCTTGGGGCCAGTGTTATGAGGGCGGTGTCCATATCAACTCCCTCCCTGCTTTACCTTCCCCGACCATGTACAGGGTCAGTACACATAAACAGCTGGGTGGATGGAGGACACACACATTTTTTCCTCGAGCCAGACTCAACTAGAGCCCATGTTGTCAGAGAGGAAGATGGGAGCTCTACCTCGGCTCTACGCCAACTAGACGGACAGACTGACCAAAACATAGACACTGAGACATACAGAAATGAGAGCATAAACAATAGAAGTAGGCCTACCTTTGACATGGAGAACGCCTTTTATCTCCTCGTAGCCAAGTACTGTCTCGATACCTGGTTTCAAACAGAAAATCAGACGCTTTGATAAATAAATTGTTGACTGAGTTACTCACTGTTGTTATAAAATCAGTGATAAACAAATAGGGATGCCAGCAAACTGAATTAAAGGGACTCTGGACATCTTAAGTGTTCTTTGTTATAGTTTAGTTTAGTTTAGTTTAGTTTAGTTTAGTTTAGTTTAGTTTAGTTTAGTTTAGTTTAGTTTAGTTTAGTTTAGTTTAGTTTAGTTTAGTTTAGTTTAGTTTAGTTTAGTTTGTTTAGTTTGGTTTAGTTTAGTTTAGTTTAGTAATAGGGACATAACACATTAGCCGTTTGGCTATTTCAAGTCCCATCATTTTTATTTTTATTTTCTTACACTCGTAGTCAAGGTCTGTCGTACGCCCAGTTTTTTTTTTTTTTTTTTTTTATGATTCATTCATCATATTCGTATTTAACTTCAATGTAATGTTTTCAATGGTCAAGCTGGTTTTTAAACGAGTTTGTGTTTTGTGCTCTTTTATTTTCGATTGGTAATTTATTCCATACATGTGCAATTCTATTTGCAAAATAAAACTTTCTAATGTTAGTCTTGCAATATTCTATAAATATTTTATCAGTATTATTTCTTGTTTTGTCATAATTTGTCAGTTTGAAAAATTCTGTTCTAACTACGTCATCTATATTGTTAAAAATCTTGAAACTTTGGATCAGATCTCCCCTCATTCTTCTTGCTTTTAAACTGGGTAAATTGAGTAATTCTAATCTTTATAAATTATATGAATCATTTTGAAAACCATGAATTAATTTAGTAGCTCTTCTCTGTATCTTCTCTATCAATGCTGACTGTCTTTTAAGACGTGGAAACCAAATAATGTTACCATACTCCAAATGAGGCCTCACTAAGCCTTTGTACAAATATAAAAATGTCTCCCTGTTTATGTATGAGAATGTTCTTTTTATGATTCCAAGCAACTTGTTTGATTTATTAACAACATTTGAGACTTTTATCAAATATTACTCCTAAATCTTTTTCTTCTAAACATTCTATTATTTCACAGATAATACCATCATTTATCATAGAATATTTGTTACATGGGTTACTTTTTCCTAAATACAAGACTTTACATTTTGAAGCATTAAAGAAAAGATTCCAAGTTTCTGACCAATGGACCAATGTATCTAAATCCTTCTGCAATATACTATGATTAGAAGATGTATTGTATATTTTAGTGTCATCTGCAAAGATCTTACAAAAACTATTAATTTTCTGGTAAATCATTTATGAAAATAGTAAAAAGAACGTTTGTAATTTTGCTTATTGAGTGAGACATTCGTGTAAATCGTTCTATCATAAGTCAATGTCTTTTTCGGTCGACATTTAACATTAGAACACACAGAACTAATCTCTGTAGATTTATCATTTATGGTATTCGTGATATCCATGGAGATGCTTGAAAATGCCTCAACAGCATTAACTGGAGTACATCGTTTGTCTTCAGTTAACAGCTTTGAGTTTTATTCGGCCTATTGATTTTAATTGTTGCTGAATGGTTCATTTCGATGGATGAGTAGATCTAACACAGTAATAGTGATAATAACACTTAACAGATTGTTACTCAGTGCCACTTTCATTATTTTCTTTGAGAATAACTGTTTACATTCTAAATTATTATTTCTATTCAGTTACATTTGCACGTTAAAGATACACTGAAATGAGATCTGTAAAACTGGAAGACGACGTACCCATTTCGATTTTTTTGTTTTGCAGACAGCAATGATTCTGACTTGTTTTTCCTGCAGCGTTTGTTCCAGAGATAATGTTTCTTGGTTGTAAGCAATGTCGTCATATCTAAAACGTCACGCGTGATGTAATCATTAATCCATTGCTTTGCAACTTGTACTGACGTCACGTTTTATCCTGTTTGAAAAAGATAAGTCTTTATGTCTTTCACTTTTAATGATCCACCATGGAACAGTGAAAATCCCAATATCATCTCTGCAAATGTTTCATGCTTACAACAATTCACCGTGAAGTAGACAAGACCGACACTGCTTGTGTCAACGTTGTTTGTTTGTCTTTATATCCAGCTTCCTGTTTTTTACCCTCTACATTCTTCTTGTTAACAAACAGAGTTTTTCCTTCTTTTGTCTCCTCCCCCCCCCCCCCCCAAACTTGCAACGGCAAATTTGAAAAATGGCTTCTAGCCAATAACTTTTACCGTTGGAAAATAAAGCATCATTGTCATTGTCATTCTCTCTCTCTCTCTCTCTCTCTCTCTCTCTCTCTCTCTCTCTCTCTCTCTCTCTCTCTCTCTCTCTCTCTCTTGTCTCTCTCTCCACGCCCTTAACCCGAAACAATCTTGTAAATATAAACATTATGAACGCTATATGGTATTTCTTTTGATCTTCATAACCCATTCTTTCTAAATGGCCCATCACAGATATGTCCTGACCCTGCAGTAAGTGCTGCACTGTCAAATGTCAGTAAAGTCCTGACACACTGACCATCTGACCATCCAGAAGGTGGAATCACTCCCCTCTGAGTGTGAGGCCACCTACAGTTTGCTGGGCTTTTGACGGATATCATGTCATGGTTAGTACTAGATTATTCCCATCACAAAACCAGCCTGAAGGTAGGATCACTCCCATCTTGATTGTGTTACACATACAGTGTGCTGAGCTCGTGATGGATGTCACATCGCGGTCAGTACTAGACTATTCCCATCACAAAACCAGCCTGAAGATAGGATCACTCACCTCCAAGTGTGAGGCCAGCTTCAGTATGCTGAACTTAAGGTAGATGTCACGTCATGTCATCATCAGCACTAGATTATTCCCCATCATACAACCAGCCTGAAGATGAAATCACTCCTTTCCAAGCGTGATGCCACCTTCAGTCATCATCATCATCAGGTGTCCTGCCGCATGGCGTTGGCGACCATGGACTTCCAACCATCTCTATCTCTCGTTGCCCCCAGCATCTCCCCCACCCTCCTCATCCCCAGCCACTCTGCAAGTCCGTCCAGCATTCTCTCCCTGGGTCGACCTGGTGCTCTCTTTCCCTCCAGCTTTCCGTTGTGACCAGGTGCTCCAAATCCCCCTTCCTCATAAAATGGCCTATAAATGTTGCCTGTCTTTTCCTAATCTTCCTTATGACTGATCTACTTGTGTCTGCCTCCATCAAGACTGTCTCGTTTGTTTTCTTTGCTGTCCATGGAACTCGCAACATTCTTCTGAGAAACCACATCTCGGCTGCCTCAATCTTGCTCTGGCTTTGCTTGCTGACTGTCCACGCCTCGCATCCGTACAACAGTATTGGTTCTATATAACATTCAGTATGTCGAACTTTTGATAGATGTCACGTCATCGCCGGTACTCGATTATTCCCATTTTTCCAGCTTTCTGTTCTTTCACCCTCTGCATTCGTTTTGTTAACAAACACAGATTTTTCCTACTTTTGTCTCCTCTCCCTCCCCCACCCTCTCTCTGTCTCTCTCCAAGCCCTTAACCTGAAACAATCCTGTGAATGTAAACACTGTGAAAGCAATATGGCGTTTCTTCCGATTTCCATAACCTTTTCCAGATATGCCCTGATCCAGCAGAAAATTGATGCACTGTCAAATCTCAGTAAAGTCCTGACACACTGACCATCTGACCAGCACCAGCCTGAAGGTGGAATCACTCCGCTCCAAGTGTGAGGCCACCTTCAATATACTGGGCTTTTGGACGATGTCATGTCATCGTCAGTATTAGATAATTCCCATAAAAAAACGGTTTGAACGTGGAACCATTCCCCTTCGAGTGTGAGGCCACCTTTAGTATGTGGGCTTTGGGTAGATGTCTCGTCATCGTCAGTACTATGTTATTCCCATCACAAAACCAGCCTGAAAGTGGAATCACTCCTTTCCCAGTGTGAGGCCACCTTCAGTATGCTGGGCTTTCGGTAGATGTCACGTAATCGTCAGTACTAGATTGTTCCCATAAAAAAAATCAGCCTGAAAGTGGGATCACTCCTTTCCAAGTGTGAGGCCATCTTTTGTACGCTAGGCTTTCGGTAGATGTCACATAATCGTCAGTACTAGACTATTCCCATCACAAAACCAGCCTGCACATAGGATCACTCCCCTCCAAGCGTGAGGCCACCTTCAGTACGTGGGCTTTGGGTACATGTCTCGTCATCGTCAGTACTATGTTATTCCCATCACAAAATCGGCCTGAAGATAGGACCACTCCCATCTTGATTGTGTTACCACATATAGTGTGCTGAGCTCGTGATGGACGTCACATCGTGGTCAGTACTAGACTTTTCCCATCACAAAACCAGCCTGAAGATGGAATCACTCCTTTTCCAGTGTGAGGCCACCTACAGTATGTTGGGCTGTTGGTGGGCATCATGACATCGTCAGCGCTGAACTATTCCCATCACAAAATCAGCCTGAAGACAGGATCGCGCCCCTCAGAGTGTGTGAGGCCACCTACATTGTAATGTGGTTTTAGTAGACATCATGTCACTGTCAGGACTAACTCTTCCTGTCATGAAACCAGACTGAAGGTAGTCATACTATCATCATGAATGTGCTGCCACCTACAGGGTGCTTTGTGTGTGTGTGTGTGTGTGTGTATGTGCGTGCGTGTTGTTGTGTGTATGTGTGTGTGTGCGTGAGTGTGTGCGTGTTGTGTGGCGTGTCGTGCGTGCGTGGTCGTGTGTGCGTGTGTGTGTGTGTGTGTATAAATGAATGCATACAAATACCCCCTGTAGTTTGCTCCTGGGAAGAACGCTCATGCTCGACCATTCCACCTCTCAACGCCATACACAGGCACAGTCACACACCCACGCAGCCATTCATATGACATGGGTGATCTCCTGATACCCATGCAGACAGCAGTGGCCTGTCCCGCTAGTCCCATTGTCATTCCTCTGGTGGAGTCGTCCACATAAAACAGGGGAAAAAAAAAACCCAACATTTGTCAACTGCACACAAATGTCTAATCATGAGTGGTTAAGAAACAAAATTTGCCAACAAAAACAACAATCATTGTTTCAGATGACAAGACTCACAAGCAAACTTAGATTGATGTGGTGCCGTAGTCAGATGGGTAAATGTCAGACTTCCAACTTAAAACTATCCTAGGTCTGATCCACCTGGGCACCTCAACCTGAAAGGTGAAGGGTGGAGATTTTTTCCAATCTCCCACCTCGATATGTGTGCAGACCTGCAGTGCCTAAACTCACTTTTTTTTCATATACCCATACAGAATATCAAATATGCACATTAAAGATCTTGCAAGCTATTTCAGTGATTGGCTTATGGAAACACATAAGTGCCTAAACTCACTTTGTGCATATACCCATACAGAATATCAAATATGCACATTAAAGATCTTGCAAGCTATTTCAGTGATTGGCTTATGGAAACACATAAGTGCCTAAACTCACTTTGTGCATATACCCATACAGAATATCAAATATGCACATTAAAGATCTTGCAAACTATTTCAGTGATTGGCTTATGGAAACATGTAAGTGCCTAAACTCACTTTGTGCATATACCCATACGGAATATCAAACATGCACATTAAAGATCTTGCAAGCTATTTCAGTGGTTGGCTTATGGAAACATGAAAATACCCAGCATGCACACCCATCTAAGATGGATTACGTAGACTGTGTAGCGACATACAACCTGCAAAATGTGGGAAAAACACGGGAAAGCTGGAGGGAAGGAGAGCACCGGGTAGACCCAGGAGAAGATACTAGACGGACTTGCAGAATGGCTGAAGACAGGAGGGTGGAAGAGATGCTTGAGGCAACAAGAGATAGAGACAGATGGAAGTCCATAATCGCCAACGCCATGCGGCAAAGCACCTGATGATGATGATGATGATGATGTATGCAACCAACAAAAATCAGAACACTTGGGGAAAAATAACACAAATCAAAAAGGCTGTTCAAGCAACGGACTCAATGTACTAACACTGAAGTATTCTGCATGTCTAACTCAAACTATGTTATTTTTATATTATTATTATTATTATTATTATTATTATTATTATTATTATTATTATTATTATTATTATTATTATTAATATTATCATCATCATCATCATCATCATCTATCATCATCATCATTACTGTTGTTGTCGTTGTTGTCGTTTAGGTCCAGCCAACTGCGCAGAGCCATATCAGGGCTGTAACATCTCAACATACACTCAACACCTCTTTTCACCCTGAAAAACTGGAAAAGAAAATTAAGGACACACATAAATGTATTCACACACACAATCCAAGCAGATGACCCTGGCACTGACCATTCCGTCCAATTTATCACCCAGGAGTTTAAAAAGATAAACCTGATTATAAAAGCGTAAACATACCTAAGTATTCTAAAAACATATTTAAAAACTAGCCTAAAATACCTAAAACTGCTTCTGCATATCACATTTGCTTAGCAAAAAATGCAGTTAAAAAAAAGAAAGAAAAAAAAAGAAGCAGAAGCAAAGTAAAAGCTTGCTTGATGGGATGTCTCAAAAAGACAATGAATGTCACTCGTCGAGACAAGATCAGAAATAAAGTAATGAGAGACGCTGTTGAGTCTGTGCCATGGCTAGAATACATACATACAAAAACTTCGATCACCTCATGAACCTTCAAAGCGAACAGCCAGCATTCCAAGCTTATAACATGAAAAGGCATGGATCCAGAGGATGGGGGCGTCCTAGGAAAAGATGGATAGAAGGTGTGAAAGAAACAACTGAAAGAATCAACCTCATCATGGCAGACTCTACCCATCTGGCCCACGTCCGAAAGCTCCATCTCCCATGGACCCCGACGCTTAACGGCACAACAGGACAGAAAAAGTAAAAAAGTAAAGATGACTTTGTTCTTTCAGGTCACACTTTTCATATATTTATGCATAAGTAGGATGTCTGCCGTATAATCGAAAATATCGACCAATTATTGGTTGGTTCGGTTTGAGATGTAGTCGCACGTCAAATAATAGGCCTACTGTTACAATGTAGTACAGTAGTGCATAAAACTTGGTGGGGGGGTGGGGCGAAAAGTAGACGACTTCTCAGACGTTTCGTGAGCAAGAAGAAATGGCAAACGAAACGGGTATTAATTTGTATAAACATGGTATATTCGATTATTTCTAACAACCCTGAAAATAGCGCACAAAAGAGCGGAACGAAATGGGTGGGTTCCAAAGACGTTGGATTTCTCTCATTTGTAACGGCTGCTTTCGGTCTCGTCTGCTTCGGAGTAAGGGACGTTACCCACGTTAGTATGTCTTCAGGGCTAGTTACTCTCGTGGACTGTGAGGCGCGCAAAACAAGCAGCAGTGTACTGTCGAAAACACCGAGACACCGAAACAAATTCATTTTTAAAGTTCAGTATGAGCAGCAAAAAGACTCCCTGTGAAAAGTATGTTTCGTCGTTGTAGTATAAATTACTTTATAACCGATGCATAATGTTTCAATTTTAAATGTCGAATCACTTTTCAGTTTCTAATCATCATCGTCATCTGATCATCATCATGACATGAATGATCATAATCATGATCCTGATGATGATGCGGCAAGCCGACCGATGATCATCATGATTATTTGCCTTGCCGCATCGTTGAGCATCATCATCGTCATGTGCATGGTGTTGGCGATTATGGCCCTCAATACGAATCTATCTTTGGCCGCTGCAGGTAGGCCTACATCTTCCCGTTTCGTCCCCACCCACTCACTCAGCAAAACTAATATTTTCTCCGTGGGTCAAGCTGGTGCTCTTTTTCCCTCTAGTTTTCCTGTTGTGACTAGTTCAGTAGTTGCACAAATTTTTTTTTTTGACTCATGAAAAGTCTTGTGAGTGCTCCACTGCTGGCGTGTCCCTGGCTAATCTTCCATAACGTTCTTTCAGTGTTTGCTTCTTTCAAGACTGTCTCGTTTGTTCTCTTTGCTGCCCATGGAACTCATAACAACATTCTTTTTGGAAACTGCATTTCAGCTGCCTCAGTCATGTTCTGACTTTGCTACTTGATTGTCTAGGCTTCACAACGGTACAGCATTTTAATGATATTGGTTCTATATAACGCTGGAAATCTCTGGCGTGTTCTCTTTCTGATGTCAGTAGACCTCCATTCCTGTCAACTCATCCTTGCCATGCGACTGCAGTTCAGGCAATTGTGCATCGCCATATGATTAGCTAAAGAATTGCAAAATGTGGATAAAAGCATGTGGCCAACCACATGATCAACTAAACCCAGATGTCATTATCAAGAGCTATTGTGCATATCCCAAGTTATGCACACAGTCTGTGTTATTGTGTGTGTGTCAGTGTTTGTGTTCATGCCAGTGTGTGTGTGTGTGTTAACGTGTGTGTGTCAGAGACTGAGGAGAAAGCAAGGGGGAGGGGTGGAGGGAGAGAGAGTGTATGTGTGTGTAGATACCAGAGTGTGTATACACATGCACACACGCTGGTGACCTCTGTATGCTGTGTCTTTTTTTGTTCCTGTGAGATATGGTGTACATTTTGAGATGGTTACAGCCCTGATATGGCTCTCCACAGTCAGCTGGCTTTACACAACAATAACAAGTCATTGATCATCATGTAAAGATGATGGAGATAGATGTGGCAAATCATCCAAACATAGCAGGACAACATTAATGAAGTGTCCTTCATTGGACATCAGAAGGAAGATGCAAAAGTTGAAGATCCAAGAACATCTGGTGCTGAACTGTGGAAGGAGAACTGGGATACCATACAGTCTGTTCCAGAACACACAGGAATGGTGGATCATTGTTCCTGCCCTACATTTCAGTGGTAGAATGATGGACAGTATGTTCAACCATAGAACACTATCATGGCCTACAGGAATTTCAACTTGCACATTTGATGTTCATTGTGCATCATACTCATAACTGGGATTCAGGGACTTACAGGTCTGCCTCAGTGCTTGCATATATTTGGATCTGAAAGATTAGAAAAATTGCCACCCTTTATCCACCAGGAATGCTCAGACTCAGACCTTCTGATTGAAAGTCCACTTGGTTATCGACCCCCGTGGGGATGCCGGGGGCTCTAGTATCCCTGATTCTGTGCTAGAAATTTTCTCTTTTCTGTCACTCTCTTTGTTTCTGCCTTGTTCTTTTACTTTTTATCATTTCTTCGTATCATTTTCTGCCTTGCTGGTTCATTTACCTATATGTGTGCAATAAAGTCTACATACTTTCTCTTAGGATTGATAATTGGGTACATGTATAAAATGCATTTTTGGCTCTAGGAAAGTGAGATATATGTGGAAGTGATTTTAGGTAATTAAGGCCTGTTTTGATATATATATTTTAATATCCTCACTTATGTTTAAGTTTATATTTAGATATGTTTTTTAAATCCCCTGTGCGATGAATAGGACGGAGTGGTCAACGCCAGGGGCATCTCCTTAGATTATGTGGACGAATGCATCAATATGTGTACTTAGTTGTTTTTTTCTTGTTGAAGTATTATGTATGTTTTGAAAGGGTTATAGCTCTGGTACGGCTCTGTGCAGTCGACTGGACTTTAACCAAAAATAACAATAACTTGGTTATCATGGCTGTTGCTCTACACTGTAATATCAATAATTTTTAGTCCTTGGAGTTAAAAAAGAAAAATTGAATACATGAACAGTTGAGTCACTTGTGTGCAGATGGAGCAGGCGTAGTTCAGTGCACAAAGGGTTCAAGTCTCCGTTGATATCCAGGTCCACCGCACAAGACCAGCAGTCTTCTGGTGATGCTGCTTCTGCTGCTGAACTTTCTGATACACAGGTTTCATTTGTGTCTCTATTTCTGTTACTCCTTATGTGGACTTTGTATTGTTATAATTTGTTTTGTTCTTTAGGGCCTGCAATCATACATGAACACGTTTGCACGCGTGCACCCACATCAATAGTAGTTAGTACTAGTAAATAATACTAGTAGTAATCACACGCTTGCCTGTGATTCTGTATTTTTGGTGGTTTTTTTCATTTATTTCATTGATTTTGTTTTCTCTTTTGGCCTTCTTGGTGTAAGGCAGGGCTCTAGCTTTCCATTTGCTTTAGGATGTGTGTCTAGGGACTAGGGAGTGTCGAACATTTTATGCTGTTTGATTTGGAATATTTTGTGTTGTCTGTATGTGTGTTTGTATGTGCTTGTGCATGGGGTAGGCTGTGTGTGTATGGGTGTGTGTGCATGTGTGTGAGGATCTAACATGACACTCACACACATGCACATACGCCCATACATATGCACACACACATTGATATGCTGCAGGTCAAATTTCCATGTTGTTTTTTATTGTTTTTGTTTTTTCTAAAGAACTCGAGATAACAATCTTTAGTCTGAAATGCATGGTTTGAGTCAGACTTGAGAAGAAACTTAGTATATGTATTGTTAAGTCCAGCCAGCTGTGAATGGGTACTTGATACTGTTCAAGGTGACTTGACCATTTTCCAAGGCGAGGAAAAATAGAGCATCAAGAGACAGGAGATGGACACTGACCTCATTATGCTGGTCCTGAGAAAAGAGGAGCTGTCTGTCATCTCGTTACTTTGTGATCTCAGGATAATGAAACAGCATTTACATTTTTACTGATACACACATAACATTTGTTAGTATAAATCACCTGTTCTGAATTGCAGTAGTCTCCAGTCATATTAGATTCATTTATTTTACAGTTATTACCATTCAAATGCAATTATTTTTTATTGATAGTAGAGCAGTGGACTCAAGATTTGATACCTTGAGTTCTATCCCAGCCCATCATCATCATCATCAGGTGCCCTGCCGCATGGTGTTGGTGACCATGGACTTCCAACCATCTCTATCTCTCGTTGCCCCTAGCATCTCCCCCACCCTCCTCATCCCCAGCCACTCGCAAGTCCGTCCAGCATTTTCTCCCTGGGTCTACCTGGTGCTCTCTTTCCCTCCAGCTTTCCCGTTGTGACCAGGTGCTCCAAATCCCCCTTCCTCATAAAATGGCCTATAAATGTTGCTTTTCTTTTCCTAATCTTCCTTATGAGTGATCTACTTGTGTCTGCCTCCATCAGGACTGTCTCGTTTGTTTTCTTTGCTGTCCATGGAACTCTCAACGTTCTTCTGAGAAACCACATCTCGGCTGCCTCAATCTTGTTGCTCTGGCTTTACTTGCTGACTGTCCACGCCTCGCATCCGTAGAACAGTATTGGTTCTATATAACATTCAAGGACTCTCTTTCTGATGTTAATTGATAGGCATTTGTTGGTAAGAATGCTTGTCATCTTCTTGAACGCTGTTTTGGCAGCCCACATCATTAAAAGCTTGCCTATTCCCTGCCCATCTTAATGTTTCCATCATTCTTGTTGTGTCACTTAGTGTTTTATTGATTGCTCGCCCCCCTCCCCTTCCCATTTCAAGACTTAGCAAGCGCATAAAGTTGTATTCATGTTATTTTGTTTAAACCCCATGGATATAGATTGGGCAGAATGGTCAGTGCCAGGGACATGTCCTTACATAATGTGTGCAAAAGCAGATACATGCTTACTTTTCTTTTCCAGGTTTTTTTCCAGGTCAGTGAGATGTGTTTGTTTTGAGATGGTTGTACCCCTGATATAACAGCAAATGGCACAACCTTGACACAGGTTAATAAGTTCAAATACCTGGGAACGGTCATTTCATCAGACGGTAGATGCACATCGGAAATAGCTGGCAGAATCGACCAAGCCAAAACAGCATTCAAGAAGATGACAAGCATTCTTACCAACAAATGCCTATCAATTAACATCAAAAAGAGAGTCCTTGAATGTTATATAGAACCAGTACTGTTGTACGGACGCGAGGCATGGACAGTCAGCAAGCAAAGCCAGAGCAGGATCGAGGTAGCCGAGATGTGGTTTCTCAGAAGAATGTTGAGAGTTCCATGGACAGCAAAGAAAACAAACGAGACAGTCTTGATGGAGGCAGACACAAGTAGATCACTCATAAGGAAGATTAGGAAAAGACAGGCAACATTTATAGGCCATTTTATGAGGAAGGAGGATTTGGAGCACCTAGTCACAACACGGAAGCTGGAGGGAAAGAGAGCACCAGGTCGACCCAGGGAGAGAATGCTGGACGGACTTGCAGAATGGCTGGGGATGAGGAGGGTGGGGGAGATGCTAGGGGCAATAAGAGATAGAAATGGTTGGAAGTCCATGGTTGCCAACGCCATGCGGCAGGGCACCTGATGATGATGATGTACCCCTGATATGGGTCTGCGCAGTCAGCTGGGTTTTGAACAATAAGAATAAACACCTTTGTGCAGGCTTAGGAAGTCACCAGATGATTGCTGGCAGATTTGGGTGGAGCGCATATGGATTCTCCTGGTGCGATGATACCTGTTGAAAAAATGCCAGTGTTGTAGGAAATCTTGATGTGATGTCAGCAAGTCATTGGGCTGTGAAATAATTTTTGAGCTGTCTTTGCATTAGACAGTAGGAAGTTGTTTTTGCATTAGATTTTGTAGGAATTGTCTCAGCGTTAGATGTTTTAAGAAGTTGTCTGCATTAGATGGTATAGAAAGTTGTCTCTTCATTGGTCTGTGCATTAAGTTTGATTGGGCAAAATTTTTCAGGGTTTATTTAGGTCATAGTGACTAGACTTGTGAAATTGTGAAATGGATTCATTGACAAGTAAACATTTTGGGAGTTGTTTATTGACGGATTTTGACCAAGTTTAGTACAGCTGTTTGATTAAGGGGTGACAAGTTTACAAGTGTGACAAGAACTGGTTGATTTCAAGTTTGCAATGATATCAAACTTATAAATCAAAAACAAATAAGGTTTTTAGGAGAAAGGAATCTGGTTTGAGCATCCTGTTTATTTTTAACCATAAACAGCACCACCAGTGCCATTGTTTTATTGTAAACTTCACGCTGCGATGTACCTGGAAATATGTCAGAACTTTCCAGTTTTTGGCACTTGCAATATTTGGCAATATTTGACTTCCATGAAAGATAACTGCGGGTGTCAAAGTGGAATCATTTTTTTTAAAGCAGTTTCTTCCCTTTAACCATGTTTGAAACCAGAATCATGTAATTAATTGACATCACTGAGTGGTCTGCTTTGGAGCAATTGTCAAGATGGTGTCATGGAGAGAGCAGCGTTTGGCACGCCCCTTTTGTTTGAAAGAAGCTCTGGAACTGGTTATGCAGGCAGATTGTAAAGAAGTACTTAAATCCTGTAGATTCCTGTGTAAATATTCCTGTGCATATCTTCATTCTGATGATGCAAGAAGAGAATATAATGTGTGAATGCGGACTCAGCAACAGGATATGCTACCCTCCTTTGGTGGCCTTTTTCTTTTGCCTCTTCTTTCAAAAGCAACATATTACTAGCTATGAAGTAAGAAGACTATTGAAATTGAGATATGACTTTTTACAAAAATTTTTTTGGGGGGGGGAGGGATGGGGAGTGGTGGTGGAGCCTTTCTAGAGTTTGTTGTTAATTTTTGAAAAATTTTAAATCACCCCAGTTACTGCAAATGACTGCAGTTCAGAGGGAATCACAGTTCTGAACTGCATACCTCAGTTGGGTTGAATGTGTGTGTGTGCGTGCATGTGTGTGTGTGAGTGTGTGCATGTGAGTGTACACGTGAGTGTGTGTGTGCACGTGTGTGTGTGTGCACGTGTGTGTTTCTCCAAGTGTGAATCCCTCGGTCCATTCCCCCCTTTGCTGTAATGTTACAGAGGACCATCAGTCCCCTGTCCAGTTCCAGAAGCGTTGTGGATACGGAGAAACTTCAGAAAGATGTTGACCAGTTGACCCAGCACATCATGGATGCTGAAAAACAGATTCAGCAGCTGAGAGATGGGTAAGTAAACATCATCACAAGTTATAATCTGTTGTTAATTTTGATGAACTGAATGTGTTTATGCTGCATCAATAATGTATAGTAATTATGATTTGTTGTTAAATTTTATGAACTGACTATGCTTATACTGTGCCAGTAATGTGTAGTAGTTATGATCTGTTGTTAGTTTTAATAAACTGACTATGTTCATGCTGCAGTCACAGTACAAACTAGACACCATCTGCTACAAAAGCCTCAACAACTCAGCCCCCGATTACCTGTCAAGCCTACTTGAGATCTATGTTCCCTCACGTACCCTCCGCTCTGCCTCCGATCCTCTCACTTTTTGCTTTCCACGCACTAAGCTCAATACTTATGGTCCACGAGCTTTCTCTGTTTCTGGTTCACTCTCCGGGAACAAACTTCCTCTCTCGGTCCGTCAGCAACCTACTTTTGTCTCCTTCAAGTCTGCTCTCAAAACTCACCTTTTCTTCTCTGCATAAAATCCTAACCCCCACTGCAGCCTGTCTCCACTGACTCAGTGTGGAATCACATTGTAATATATATTTGTATATAATATGTTTTCTATAATTTTCCATTGCTTTTCTTCTTTTTCCCCATTTATAGTCATGTGTGTGTGCATGCGTGTGTATGTGTATGTTCAGCGTTTAGATTTGATTTCTATCAAGATTTTGCGCTATATAAATATTATACTTATTATTAGTAATAGTAGTAACTAGTTATGATATATTGTAGTCTTTTTCTCCCACTTAATGAAACAGCAGGGGAGTTTCAGTCTTTCTCCTAATTTTTGCATTTGGTGTCAAAGGCCAGTTGGCTGAAAATTTGCGCCTGTCTTGTCTGGTTGTATTAATTGCACGTTCTGATTTTTTTCGTGGTTTTTCTGGCTCCTTATGATCTGTTGTTAGATTTGATGAACTGACTAGGCTTATACTGTATCAGTAATGTATATATCTGATTATGTTTATGCTGCATTAATGTGTGGACATGGCACCCCTTCTTTTGTGTGTGTGTGTGTGTGTGTGTGTGTGTGTGTGTGTGTGTGTGTGTGTTGCTATGTAAAGTAATACGAATATGCTATGACATGTACTGTTTTCGCGATGCAGATACAGGGATGAAAATTTCTCTACAGTTTCTGCCGATATTGTTTTTGCATTTTTTTGCACAAAAAATGTCTCCTCTCCCTTCCTCCAGAAAAGAAAAAAAAAACTGGGAGACAAAAGCTCTGAAAAAGATCCGCAGCTTTTTATATGGATAATTTCCATTAGAAATATTCGCAAACGGCATAATTTTCATTCTGTCATATCTCAACATGGCATCAACTTATCGAAACAAGAAGGTACACCCAGCACACAGAACGAAAAGTATGCAAACCACTGGAAGGCTGAGTGGCTGTAAAAGATGAGTGACCTCAGGGTAAAACTGTGAAACTGGACAAAGTATGTATACAGGTTAATCCATGCCAATTTTCTCAAAGAGAGATGAAGACAAGAGTGGGGTGAGAGAGGAATCTCCCATTCTCTCTTGGTCTGAAGGCTGGGCTGGACATGGTTGGTGTCTATGTCCCAGGGTTTGTCATCTCCCCACCTTGCCATCCAGTTTGTAAACAGGGTAACTGATGACTTGGTCTGGTTAACTTCAGTTTGTGGCTTGGCCACTGACTTCAGAGAATCAGGCCTGATGTCCGCAGGGAAAGACCTGCTGGCTGCTGGGAAAGACTGCAAACTTGGCATACCGTCAGGAGCATGTCAGACCTTGCTGAACAGCAAAATGGGCTGTGTCTGGAGCATCATGCCTGGCCACTTTTGCGGCCGTTGAAGCAAGGCAATGTTGAGAGCTTGCTAACTGTTGAGTAAGAGAGAAGGAGCTGGCAGCTATGCTAGCTGATGGCAGGGCGGGCTGCCCAAAAGAGAGCTGATGAAGACAAGAATGGGGCGAGAGAGGGGTCTTCCATTTTCTCTTGGACCGGAGGCTGGGCAGGACCTGGTTGGTGCATGTTGTGTGGCTGTGTCCCGGGGTTTATCATCTCCCCATCTTGCCATTCGGTTTGTAAACAAGGTAACTGATGGCTGGGTCTGAGTGGGTCATGCAACAAATGGACAGCCCCCCTTTGCTTGATCAAATGACTACCAAGTGGCGTCGGGAGATTAGGAGGTGATTGGAGAGTGGCAAGACACTGGTGCTTCGGGTCCCATCCGCACCCTCGTGGTGTTTCTCGTTAACTTCAGCTTGTGGCTTGGCCACTGACTTCACGGAATCAGGTCTGATGACTGCAGGGAAAGACCTGCTGGCTGCTCAGAAAGACAGCAAACTTGGGATACCATTCGGGGCATATCAGACCTTGCTGAAGAGCAACATGGGCTGTGTCTGGAGCCTGGCCACTTTTGCAGCCGTTCATACAACCCCTGTTAGATAGGGGTAGGGGAGGATCTGTGAACCAAATAGTAGTGATTGTGGACCTAAGGGGTTTGTGGCTACATTATGAATTAGAGACGCACCTATTTATTTTAAGTGAGTCTTACCATTAAACTTGAATACTTATGCTTTCCCCTAGGAAGAAGATTACGCAGAGTTAGAGACAAGCACAAGAATCATCAGTCGAAGGCAAAGCTGAATGAATAATTAGCTGCCAGACGCAGAGTTTTTTTGTGTTATCTCACATGCAGCGGAAATGTGGCTCTATAGATGACTTCTCAGAGTCAGATGGACAGACAGAAGAACAAATGATAGGTATTAAAGGAACTGAATGTCAAGCGCCAGCTGCTAACAGAGATCAAACAAAAGAAAGCTGAAATATGTAGGCCGTTGTGATCAGAAACACCAAAACAGATTTGACATCAACAGTCTGCGAGGAGAAGAAAGGGACTACCGCACACCTCCTACTTCAACAACATGGCTGATGTTTGTGATCTGGGGATCCAGGAAATTGCCCAAGATTGTGTGACATGGAGAAGACTTGTGATGTCGAGTGTGGCTCCTACTGCCAATCCTGTGTGTGTGAGATGCAAAGTGCAAGAACAGAGATGGCTGCTGAAGCTGTTCACAAAGCCGGTAACCGCCTGCGGAAGAATGTGCTGATCCGTTCGTAGCGGTTGAGATCGCCCGACCTTTTCCGGCACATATGTGGGGAATTTCCGTCATACTGGCCTTGCTGTCTTATCACGCGTGTGGTTAGAATCTTGGTCAGTCTCGCGTTGAATGTTCTAAAAATAGTACAAGCATTCTGGGATGCAAGGAACTTTCCATTCACTACTGAAAGACTTCATATTGACACTGTGCTACATTCGAATGCGAATACTAGGAGCTAGCTTTACATCTAGCAGTGCAAATGCGAAAGGGTTAAACTAGGTATATGTGACCTTGAAGAAGTGTCAGATGAAATGAATAAATCTAAACTTAAAAGAAAATTAGGGCAGAGAGAGAAAGAAATAAGTAGGCATGTATGGGCAAACATCACTGTCAGCGATGAAAGTAGAGATTTAGCATTGATCTGGTGCTGTCAGCATAACTGTTATTTCTGCTAGGCTGAAAATACTGATTGCTAGAGAATTTCAGCTGTTATGAGTCATGGTAAATTAGTTTTTAACCCTTTGACTCCACACCCATCCACCAACTGTAAAAACTTAATCTTTTGACTCCCTCATCCTATCCCAGCTTCCTGCAGGAAGCTGGTGGATAGGGAGGGAATCAAAAGGTTAAGTTTTTGCTTTGTTAGCAGGTTGACAATACAGAATGCTGGTGGACAGGATGCATGAATCAAAAGGTTAATAAAATGTAATTTTAGAAAAAAAATTCCTGTTTGCTCTTGGACCAGCTTTCTAATGTTAGAAGAAACATTTGATAATTATTTTCTGGTTCCTTCTGAATAAAATATTGAGATTGTTTGTGGCTGTGCAGACGCTTCAGGTCAATTTTTGATTGATTTTTTTTAAGGAAGTTTTTGTGTTTGTTTCAGTGGTTTTGATGAATCAGAGCTGCCAGAATACATCACCAAACTGCATGAGTACAATGAGCTGAAAGACAGTGCACAGATGATCATTGGCAACATTGGTAAGCCAGAGGAACCAGACACTCATGAAAAAAAAGATAATTATTGGCCAGATTGGTAAGCTTGAAAAATCTGACATGAAAAAAAAAAGATAATTATTGGCCAGATTGGTAAGCTGGAAAAATCTGACACATGAAAAAAAAAAGATAATTATTGGCCAGATTGGTAAGCTTGAAAAACTGACACATGAAAAAAAAAGATAATATTGGCCAGATTGGTAAGCTTGAAAAATCTGACACATGAAAAAAAAAAGATAATATTGGCCAGATTGGTAGCTTGAAAAATCTGACATGAAAAAAAAGATAATTATTGGCCAGATTGGTAAGCTGGAAAAATCTGACACATGAAAAAAAGATAATTATTGCCAGATTGGTAAGCTTGAAAAATCTGACATGAAAAAAAAAGATAATTATTGGCCAGATTGGTAAGCTTGAAAAATCTGACACATGAAAAAAAAGATAATTATTGGCAACATTGGTAGGCTGGAAAAACAGACACTTATGGGAAAAAAGATAAGTATTGGTAAGCTGGAAAAACAGACACTCATGGGAAAAAAGATAAGTATTGGTAAGCTGGAAAAACCAGACACTCATGGGAAAAAAGATAATTATTGGCAACATTGGTAGGCTGGAAAAACCAGACACTCATGGGAAAAAAGATAATTATTGGCAACATTGGTAGGCTGGAAAAACCAGACACTCATGGGAAAAAAGAATTATTGGCAACATTGGTAGGCTGGAAAAACCAGACACTCATGGGAAAAAAGATAATTATTGGCAACATTGGTAGGCTGGAAAAAACCAGACACTCATGGGAAAAAAGATAATTATTGGTAAGCTGGAAAAACCAGACACTTATGGGAAAAAAGATAATTATTGGTAAGCTGGAAAAACCAGACACTCATGGGAAAAAAGATAATTATTGGTAAGATTGGTAAGCTGGAAAACCAGACACTCGTGGGAAAAAAGATAATTATTGGCAAGATTGGTAAGCTGGAAAAAACAGACACTCATGGGGAAAAAGATAATTATTGGCAAGATTGGTAAGCTGGAAAAACCGACACTCGTGGGAAAAAAGATAATTATTGGCAAGATTGGTAAGCTGGAAAAAACAGACACTCAGAAGAGAGCTTTGGAAACCAGCAGTAATTGCATATTTTATTGAAATTATTTGCAAGATTGGTGAGCTGGAAAAATCTGACACTCATTGAAAAAAAAAGATAATTATTGGAAAAACTAGACACTCATGAAAAAAAAAAAAAAACGATAGTTATTGGCAACATTAGTAAGCTGGAGAAACCAGACAGTCAGAAGAGCGCTTTGGAAACCATTAGTAAATGCATATTGTATTGATATTTCAGAAACCGAATTTGGAATAGAGAAATAGATAACACAGCTACCAGATACTTGTATTTTTCCTTTGATTAAAGTTTGATGCAGCTATCACAAATGACTGAATTAGACAGAAGCGAAAGATTAGACAGACAAAGCAGAATATGTAAATTGTGTGATGACAAAACCTTAGGCCATACCTCTTGATTATATAGTTTCCCTTTCAGTGATCAATTGCTTATATTTTCTCTTATGCATTACTTAATAGTGGGATCCTTGACATTCCAAATACTACTCTTACCTAGTGCATCATAGTTTTAATTTTAGCCCTGGACCCTCTTCAGGATAGAACAATATTAGTATGGCATGACCACTTTTCAGAATTGCAGAATTCATCTCACTATCGCTCTGACATCATATTTACTCAAAAACATATTATGGTGTCAGTTTGGTCAGTTTAGTCCTTTTCTCACACTGGACGGAGCAGCAGGGAAGATTCAGTCTTTTGCTTCTAATTTTGTATCTGGCATTTCTTTGTTTGTGATCTTACACTTGACAAAGGCCAGTTGGCTGAAAATTTGTGCCTGTCTTGTCTTGTTGTATTAAATACGTGTTCTTATTCTTTTTCGTGTTTTTTCTGGTTCCTTAGGTGATAAGTTTCACTGTATTTTAGAATGTTGTAAAAATTTGTGATTACCAACAGATTATTCCACAAAAATTTCTGTCAATCAGAGTAGTGTTCTCCTTGTGTAACTTTATTTCTGGAAGGAAAAAAGATCAACTCAAATCAGCAAAGTTTATCAATATTTTCTAAAATTGTGTAGCTATCTTTTGAACACTTGAGTAATCTGTCGTAAGAAAATTTTAAATGTACATTTTTCTGTTGAACTAAGACCTTTCTGCTTCATGTTGTATGATAATCCTGTTGGATTTTCATTGATTTCATGTTATCCTCTATACCCCAGTTGGGGTTAAAGGATCTATTACACAATGTTCAGTGTGTGTGTGTGTATGTTAATGTGTGTGTGAGTGCGTGTGTGTGCATATGTTTGTGTTTGTTGTGTGTATGTGTGTGTGGGTATGTGTGTGCGTGATGTGTGTGCGTGTATGTGTGTGCGGTGTGCGGCGCATGTGTGTGTTGTGTGCGTTTGTGTATGTTTGTGTGTGAGTGTGTATGTGTGTGTGTGAGTGTGTGTGTGTGTGTGTGTGTGTGTGCGCTATGTGTGTGTTGTGTGTATGTTTTGTGTGAGTGTGTATGTGTGTGTGAGTGCATGTGTGTGTGTTCGTGTGTGTGTGTGTGTGTGTTTTCACACACGTGTACTTGTGCTATTGATCTTTTTTTTTTTTTGTCTGTATGATCTTCTGTGGCGGCGAATGCACCGGCTTCGTTTTACAAATTATATTATTCTGTTTTTATTGTCAGCTAGTATACGAGGAGTGAGGACACGAGACCTGTACCCTGAATATGGATTAGAACTAACGACTGAAGGCAAGGCATCATTGAAGGATGAGGTGGGTCCCTTCGCAAGAGGACAGATGGATTAGAACTGGACGACTGAAGGCAAGGCATCATTGGATGGATGAGGAGGTGGTCCCTTCGCCAAGGGGACAGTCACTCAGACAGGCTCCTCAGCTGACTGGTTACTGTCAATAGAAGAC
The DNA here is from genome assembly GCA_030674185.1 of Monoplex corrugatus. Taxonomy (NCBI): domain Eukaryota; kingdom Metazoa; phylum Mollusca; class Gastropoda; order Littorinimorpha; family Ranellidae; genus Monoplex; species Monoplex corrugatus. Next base: position 9,711,930 of record JAPXFY010000026.1, on the reverse strand, counting down.
AATGTTCTGTGCAGAATGGATCAAAACAAGCACAACTGAACATCATCAAACTGACCCACCAGCAGAGTCTCCTCTCATGAGCAGCTTGACGTCCCCCGTGGGGATGCCTGGGGGGTCTTTCAGTATGAATAGTATCCCCACCTTCTGGAGATTTTGTGCTAGAAATTTCCTCTTTTGTGTCACTCTCTCTTGTTTCTTTCTTCCTCCTTTGCTTTCTGTCATCTCTTCCTATAATTTCTGCCTTGCTGGTCCATTCACCTGTATGTGTTCAGTAAAGTCTTACGTGCTTATTCTTAGGATTGATAATTGGGTACATGTATTAAGTGCATTTTTGGCTCTAGGGAGGTGAACTATGTGGGAGCAATGTTAGGTAATTCATGCCCGTTTTTATAAATGTTTTGGTGTCCTTAGTTATGCTTAAATTTGTATTCAGGTGTGTTTTTTAAATCCCCTGTGCGATAAATTAGATGGAGTGGTCAGCGCCAAGGGCATGTCCTTAGATTATGTGTGTGAATACACTGATATGTGTAGGCCTACTTAATTTTTTTCCTTTTTTTTTCCTGTTGAAGTTTTGTATGTTTTGAAGTGATTATAGTCCTGATATGGCTCTGTGCAGATGGCTGGGTTTTAAACAACAATAACAATAAACAGCTTGATGTCACTGGCTCCCATGTACTTCCTGGAACTGGTGTTTTGACTGAATGAGCTTGGGTTTTGTGACGTGTTGAGGAGGCAGAGTGAATGTTATCAGGGCAAAAAATAAACGAAAAAAATGACTGAATGAGCTTGGGTTTTGTGACGTGTTGAGGAGGCAGAGTGAATGTTATCAGTGCCAAAAAATAAACAAACAAAACGTTTTTTTCAGGTCTTGTCTTTTATGAATCGTACTTTTTGCCTGTGTTTTAGGGACATATTCATAACTGTTTTGTAAATGTTTCTTGTGGTTCTACAGATGGAGTAATGACACAGCTCTCAACTGTTTTATGATTGAACATTATATGATTATGTGTACATATATGTGTGTTTGTGCATGCATGTGTGTGTGCAGTTGTGCCATCTCAATTTTTAATGTTTCGCTGACTGAAAAAAAATTATTTTCAATTTTTTTTCCTCTGTTCTGCATATTAATGTTTGCCATACTAATTACTTGTTGTGACACCTCCTCCCCAACAAGAAAATAAACAGACAAAAACCCAATCCTGTGTCTGGTCATTGTTTCCTGTGGATACATGAAGAAGCTTTTTTATTGATATTGTTGTTTAAAGCCCAGCTGACTGCGTAGAACCATATCAGGGCTAATGAAGAAGCTGGTTTATGTACGGACTTCCACTGCCGTGGACAGTGTTATTAATCAACAAGTACAGCCTGGCCAGTCACTAAAGTGCAGTGATGCTTCCCGTTGGGATGTTGGGGGGGGGGGGGGGGGGCTCTTTCAGTGTAAATAGTATCCCCACCTTTTTGAAATTCTGTGCTAAAAATGTACTTTTTTCTGTCACTGTTTGTTTCTCCTTTGCTTTCTGTCATCTCTTCCCATCATTTCTGCCTGGCGGGTCCATTCACCTGTATGTGTTCAATAAAGTCTTACATACTTTTTCTAAGGATTGATAATTGGGTATATTTATTATGTGCATTTTTGGCTCTTAGAAAATGTGATGTGCAGAAGGAATTTTAGGTAATTTAAGCTCGTTTTTATAAGTGTGTTTTAGTGCCCTTTAGCTTAATTATATTTACATTTATATTGAGGTTTGTTTTTCTAAATCTTCTGAATGATAAATTGAAAGGAGTGGTCAACGCCAGGGGCATGCATTGATATGTATACTTAATGTTCTGTTTCATTTTTTTCCATGTTGAAGTATTATTTATGTTTTGAAGTATTGTGTATGTTTTGAAACCCTAATGGCTCTACGCAGTCGGCTGGCTTAAAACAAATTAACAATAACAAGTCCCAAGCGCTACTATCCAATGTTGAGTGTACTGTGAGTTCATTGGAAAGGCTAAGACCACACAGATGAGTCTGGTCCGTTTTAGGGATATGTTACTGAGGGTGTTGCTCAAATCCGATCCTGTTCAGAATCATTGTAGGATGTTTTGGCACCAGCTGGCTCCTGCTCAGGGTTAGCGTGCTATGGGCTCAGTGGGAAGAATGGGACTGTAATCTAGTTTTATCCATCTCACAGATGCATCATTGAGGGTGTTGCTCAAATTTCCTGACCACACTTAAGATGTCTGTATCTCAGCTCAGGCCTGGTTGCTGGCAGGATATATTATGATAATAACCCCATAGGATGCTGGGCTCTTTCAGTATAACAGTATCCCCACCTTCAGGAAATTCTGGCTAGAAATTTCTGTTTCTTCACTCTTGCTTTTGCCTGCTCCTTCACTTCTCATTTTATCCCATCATTTTCTGCATTGATGGTCCATTCACCTGTATGTGTTCAATGTGGTACTTAAAACTTTGTTAGGTAGTTTAGGTCCGTTTTATGTAATGTTTAAGTGTCCTTAGTTATGTTTAAATTTGTATTCAGGTATGTTTTTTAAATCCCTGCGTCTTAACGACAGAGTGGTCATACTAGGGCATTCCTTAGATTATGTGCATGAATGCATTGATATTTGTACTTAATTTGTTTTCCCATTTTTTCCTGTTGAATATTGTGTATATTTTGAAACGGTTATAGCCCTGATTATGGCTTACGCACGGCTGGGTTTTAAACAAAAATAGCAACAACATCTGCAATGTGTGTCAACCTACCTGTGTACTGCTGTCCTAAGCAGCAAGGTCTGTAGGTTATATATGATGAACACCTTCACGTGGTTTTGGAGCGTTACAGCGCCTTTCTATATTGAGCATAAATTTTTTTTTTTTTTTAGCAAAATGTGTGCTTGAAAAATTGATGTTTTTTCAAGCAAATGATTCTAAGTCTTTTGTAGTCTTGCCTGTTTTTCAGACCAGTTCAGTTACCACTCACAGCTCGGTTGTTCAGTGGCCCATTAGCTCAGTTCTGCTGTGTGAGGGCGCCATGCTCATAACACAGAGATTGTGGTTCAATCCCAGTGGGCATGGGTTTATTTCTTCGCAGCTGGCTGGTTCCTTTGGTAGAGTCATGGACTCAAAGATCTGTTATCTTGGGTTCAATCCATCCCGCAATTAAAAACTGGCCTGTTCACTGCCCTTCTTAACCTTTGACTCCTGCCCCTATCCACCAACTGCAAAAACTTAACTCTTTGACTCCTGCGCCCTATCCACCGACTGCAAAAACTTAACCCTTTGACTCCTGCGCCCTATCCGCCGACTGCAAAAACTTAACCCTTTGACTCCTGTTCCTATCACACGACTGCAAAAACTTAACCCTTTGACTCCTGCGTCCTATCCACCGACTGCAAAAACTTAACCCTTTGATTCCTGCGCCCTATCCTCCAACTGCAAAAACTTAATCCTTTGACTCCTGCATCCTATCCACCGACTGCAGAAACTTAACCCTTTGACTCCTGCGCCCTATCCACCAGCTTCCTGCAGAGTTAAGGAAAAACTTAACCATTTGACTCCCTCCCTCAAAGGGTTAAGTAAAAATTTAACCCTTTGATTCTTTCCCCTATCCACCAGCTTCCTTTGGATAGGGTGAGGGAGTTAAAGGGTTAATTTTTTTTCTTTGATAGCGTGGTTGAGAAAGCAGGATGCTGGTGGACAGGGTGAGGGAGTGGAAGGGTTAATGTTTCCATCACTCTGGTGGTGTCAACTAGCATTCCATAGATTCCTGTCCCCTCACCCCCTACTCCCTATTTCAAGACCTTGCTAGCCAGCAGGGTTTTGCACAGGAAATCTGTGAAATAACTGCTGGCAGATTTGAGTGAAGCATGCAAGGAATTGTCTTGAGTGCAAAGAGTCCCTCTTTTAGCAAACTCAAAACTCAAATCTGACCAGAGGCTGCACACAGTTGTAACAGCCAGAATTCGAACCCCATGTCAGCAGATTGGAAAATGGGAGAGCTGTGTCTCTTTGCCATCCAAATCTCTCTTGTGGTTATTTTACCTGTCATTTTGCCCCTGTGGGGATGCCAGGATTCTTTCAGTATAAATAGTATCCCCACCTTTTGGAAGTTCTGTGCTAGAAATTTCCTCTTTTCTGTTGCTCTCTTTGTTTCTTTCTTCCTCCTTTACTTTCTGTCATTTCTTCCTATCATTTTCTGCCTTGCTGGTCCATTCATCTGTATGCGTTTGACAAAGTCTTACATACTTTCTCGTAATTTTGATAATTGGATTCATGTATTAACTGCATTCATGGCTCAAGGAAAGTGAGATATGCGGAAGCAATTTTAGGTAATTTATGCCCATTTTTATATGTTTTGGTGTCCTTAGGTATACTTAAATTTGTATTCAGGTGTGGTTTTTAAATCCCCCGTGTGATAAATTGGATGGAGTGGTCAACACCAGGGGCATGTCCTTAGATTATGCGCGCGAATACATTGATATGTGTACGTAATTTTCTTTTCGGTTTTTTTTTTTCTGTTGAAGTTTTGTATATTTTGAGGCAGTTATAGCTCTAGTATGGCTCTACATAGTCGGCTGGGCTTTAAACAACAATAACAATATAAAAGGTAGTTGTTTTTGTTTTTTTAATCCTCTGTGTGATAAATTGGATGGAGTGTTCAACGCCAGGGGCATCTTCTTAGCAAGGCTTAAAACGTTCCGCATCTGGGCGGAATTCCGCGATTTCGGTTTGTCAACAACAACAAAACAAACAAACAAAAAACAAACCCCAAAAGGAGCAAGGCATCCGTGATTGGCTTGCAAGTGTTAATAGCAACGGCGCGCAAGTTATGGCCTCTGATTTTTCTTGGAAGAAGTGTCCGGTAAAACACTCAAGTTAAAGGGTGAGTGTTCATTTTATTATTATGTTTTTAACCCCTTCTCCCCTTTTCCCAAATATATCTTCCTGTAATAATTATGTGTTTACAGCAATTTTTATGCACTAAATATCTTGAAATTATGTCAAGAAAGCGCGGAATGGCATAGATTTACACTTGGTTTTTAAAACATTTTCCCGGGGGGGAAGCATACTCCCAGACCCCCTAATTTCAGTGGGTTTTTTCCTCCTCCTGTTTTAAGCCCTGCCTTAGATTATGTGCATTGATCTGTGTAGGGCCTACTTATTTTCATTTCCATTTTTTGCCTGTTGAAGTACTGTACCTGTTTTGAAACTGTAACAGCAAGACCCAAACCCATGTAATCAGACTGGAAAACGGGAGAGCTTTGTCCTCTGTACCAACCAAATCTCTCTTGTGGTTGTTTTACCTGTCAACTCTCCCAGTCCCAACAAGTTTTCGTGTCTGAGCTTGTGGCTAATAAGGGATGTTGTAATGAACATTGTCATCAACCATCAGTGGGGTCCCTACAGCTCAGTGAGCGACTGACTCATCATTTATTCATCCAGTCTGCTGGCTTTGGCAAAAGTAGGTCTCCCTTGAGAGCACTAAGTGAATTGGGTGGCAGATAAATGCTTTGTACTCTGGTTCCGTTCCCTGGCATTGTGTGCGTGTGAAACTGAAGTAGGTCTTTCCAGAGATATACAGACAAAGAGATCGGTATCTCGTCTGTATTGCAGTATGGGCACCAGGTCTTTCCAGAGATATACAGACAAAGAGATCGGTATCTCGTCTGTATTGCAGTATGGGCACCCTGCTGTGGTAGCCCAGAGGACTAGTGCATTGTCTGCTTTGATGTGGACTACGGCATTGTCTAGCTTGATGTGGACTACCACATTGCCTAGCTTGATGTGGACTACCACATTGTCTAGCTTGATGTGGACTATCACAATGTCTACCTTGATGTGGACTATCACAATGTCTAGCTTGATGTGGACTACCACGTTGTCTGCCTTGATGTGGACTACCACATTGTCTGCCTTGATGTGGACTACTACATTGTCTGCCTTGATGTGGACTACCACATTGCCTTAATGTGGACTGTGGCATTGTCTAGCTTGATGTGGACTATTACATTGTCTGCCTTGATGTGGACTACCACATTGCCTTAATGTGGACTGTGGCATTGTCTAGCTTGATGTGGACTATTACATTGTCTGCCTTGATGTGGACTACCACATTGCCTTAATATGGACTGTGGCATTGTCTAGCTTGATGTGGACTACCACAGTGTCTACTTTGATGTGGACTGTCACAATGTCTACTTTGATATGAACTATCACATTGTCTACTTTGATGTGGACTACCATATTGTGTACCTTGATGTGGACTATCAATGTCTACCTTGATGTGGACTACCACATTGCCCTGATGTGGACTACCACATTGTCTGCCTTGATGTGGACTGCCTTGATGTGGATTGCCACATGTCTGCCTTGATGTGGACTGTCATATTGTATACCTTGATGTGGACTGCCACATGTCTACCTGGATGTGGACTATCATATTGTATACCTTGATGTGGACTACTACGTGTCTGCCTTGATGTGGACTGCCACATGTCTACCTTGACGTGGACTACCACAATGTCTACCTTGATGTGGACTACCACAATGCTGGCCTTGATTTGGACTGCCACATGTCTACCTTGATGTGGATTACCACAATGTCTGCCTTGATGTGGACTGCCACATGTCTACCTTGATGTGGACTACCACATTGTCTGCCTTGATGTGGACTACCATGTTGTCCACCTTGATGTGGACTCCATAATGTCTACCTTGATGTGGACTACCATAATGTCTACCTTGATGTGGACTACCATAGTGTCTACCTTGATGTGGACTACCACATTGTCTACCTTGATGTGGACTACCATAGTGTCTACCTTGATGTGGACTACCACATTGTCTACCTTGATGTGGACTACCATAATGTCTACCTTGATGCGGACTACCACATTGTCTGCCTTGATGTGGACTACCATAATATCTACCTTGATGTGGGCTACCACATTGTCTGCCTTGATGTGGATTACCATATCTGCCTTGATGTGGACTACCATGTCTACCTTGATGTGGACTACCATAGTGTCTGCCTTGATGTGGACTACCATAATGTCTACCTTGATGTGGACTACCACATTGTCTTGATGTGGACTACCATGTTGTCTACCTTGATGTGGACTATCACATTGTCTGCCTTGATGTGGATTATGACAATGTCTACCTCTGTGCGGACTACCACATTGTCTACCTTGATTTGGTCTACCGTATTACTTGATATGGACTGCCACATTGCCTGCTTGGTACCATAGTCTACTTGATGTGGACTACCATTGACTTGATGTGGACTATCATATTGTCTACCTTGATGTGGACTATCACATTGCTTAATGTGGACTGCTATATTGTCTTCTGGATGTGAACTACCACATTACTTGATTTGGACTGCCACATTGCCTGCTTTGTACTACACTGTCTACTTGATGTGGACAATCACTCTGTCTACCTTCCTCAGGCCTAGTAATTCAGTGCTGCAGATGACTCAGGAACTCAGAATTCACAGAGTTTGTGACTGAGATGCTGCATGTTGAAGATGATGCCTTCATCAGCCTGCTCCTGTGGTCAAGAGGACATAATAAATTATTGTTTTTATTGTTATTGCTGTTTAAAGTCCAGCTGACTGCGTTGAGCCATATTAGGGCTATAACCGCTTCAAAACATACAAACTTCAACAGGAAGTAAGAAGATTAAGTACACATATCAATGCATTCGTGTGCATAATCTACAGACATGCCCCCAGCGGTGACCATTCCATCCAATATATCACACGGGGGATTTTAAAAAAAAACACCTGAATACAAATTTAAGCATACCTAAGTAGGCCCCTACACCAAAACATGTATAAAAACGGGCATAAAGTGTCCTAAAATTGCCCTAGAGCCAAAAATGCACTTAATACATGTACCCAGTTATCAATCTTAAAAAAAGTATGCAAGACTTTATCGAACACATACAGGTGAATGGACCAGCAAGGCAGAAAATGATAGGAAGAAATGACAGAAAGCAAAGAAGAAAGAAACCAAGCGAGTGACAGAAAAGAGGAAATTTCTAGCACATAATTTCCAGAAGGTGGGGATACTATATCACACTAAAAGAGCCCCCAGCATCCCATGGGGACAACATAGTATATTGAAGCCGTCGCCTGTCAAGTGGAGCGACAGGACTAGACTGACTACAACTTACCTGACCACCATTCTGTATGGCAGCCAGCAGGAGCTGGTGGGAAAAAGGACCAGATGTGGCCTCACCATGTAGACAACGGGAAAAAAAAAAGGAAAATTAGTAACTGAGCTGTCTTGTTAACACGCAAATTCAGTAACCAGTAGTGTACGTCAAGGGAGACGTGCTCAGGCAGTGACCCCCAACAGGTTGCCTCCCTTCTGTGTGAGGATGGCAAAGGGAATTGCCAATGGCTGCTTCATTACTTTGTGGTACGGTTCTATTCACTTTGTGCTCAGGCGTGTTTAGTGTACATACGTGAAAAGTGGGTAACTGGGCCCAGCAATGTCCACAGATCAATGATTTACATTCTGGCTCAAGCATGCATGTGTTGTGTGACAGAAGAGAGAATTTGGGGGAAAATCTTAAGTAAATTATCATCATAGATCGTTCTTGTAAAGTGCCTTTTCACTAAACTCATTTGCGCGATACGTACATAAAATCAGACTTTTAAGTAGAGCGCGGAGAACTCGAACTGTTTGGTGGCGAGCCGACTACACTCAACTGTATTGTTGCGCATCTTTGGTGGGTGTGCATGCTTGATGTTTTCAAGTTTCCATTCTCTCATGAGGATGCTGGGGGTGCTCTTTTCAGTATAAAAATGCCTACCTTCTGGAAATGTTGTGCTAGAAATTCCACTTCTCTGTCATTCTTCTATGTTTCTGCCTTACTCATTTGCTTGCTGTCATCTCTTCCTATCACATTTCTGACTTCCTGTCCATTCACCTGTGTTTCTGTAAAACCTTACATTTTTCTCTTAGGATTGATAATTGGGACACATGTAGGCTACGACTGTAATTTTGGCTGTAAGTAAATGTGATGCGCAGAGGTAATTTTAGGTAATTTAGGCCTGTCTTTATGTGTTTTAGTGTCTTTAGTTGTGTTTACGTTTTGTTGTTTTCTTTTTAAAACCCTCTGATGATAAATTGGGTGGAAAGGTCAGCGCCAGGGGCATCACCTTAGATTATGTGCGCAAATATGTGTAATTTTCTTTTCCAGGTTTCTTTTTTGTCTTGTTTTGTTTATGCATTAAGATGGTTATAGTCCGATATGGCTTTGTGCAGGTGGCTGGGCTTTCAATGTCACCAGATACCAACACGAGTTTTCAGGATCTATAAATACATAGACTCCCCATGGGGATGCCGGGGATCTTTCAGTATAAATAGTATCCCCAACTTCTGAATTCTGTGCCAGGAATTTCCTTTTTCCTGTCTTTTATTTCTACTTTGTCCCTTTGCTTTCTGTCATCTCGATCATATTCTGCCTTGCTGGTCCATTCATCTGTACGTAGTTCTATAAAGCCTTGCACTTTCTCTTATCGATAAAGTGCATTTCTGCCTCCGAGGTGATGTGATGTGCATAAGCATTTTATTGTTTTAAATGTTTTTGTATAACGTTTTAATGCCTTTAATTATGTTGAAATTTGTATTTTGGTTTTTTAAAATCCCCTACTTTTTCACTCACTGTGTGTGCATAAAGGTATGAAACTGAGTGCCCATCTTTTATTGAACGTCAGCTGTTTTGGCTTTTATGATTGTATCGAATGTAGTGCACAGGTTCAGCCATATGGGAAATCAAAACCATACACATTTAACCTTTGACTCCCTTATCCTATCCAGCAGCTACCTGCATTACCAGCATTCATAGCAAAGCACACTTCACCCTTTCATTTCCTCACCCTATCCAACAACTTTCTGCAGTAAGCTCATGGATTGGAAAAGGGAGTGAAAGACGAAGCTTTTGCAGCTGACAGATATAATGGAGTCAGTGTTAAATGGTATGATGGGATTCATCCAGTTTTATTTGACACAAAGTCACCTAGGCCCAAACTGTGAACATAGGCGATCTTTGGTCATCTGTCAGTAGTACTAGCAAAATTCTTGGTTAGACATTTGCAGCAAATTTTTGTGTATCAAAGACTAATCAATTTCCTGGCATTGCTTACGAAAGTAAGGAATAAGTCTACCCTTTCACCCATTATTTTTTAAAGATTTATCAACATGGCTTGACCATCACATTTTGAATCCTCCTAGTTTTCCCCAGTTTAAAAACTGGAAAGAACTTGGTTTTGTGTAACCCCAGCATCTACAGGCAAATTCTGCGATGGAACATCACAGCTGTCCAACCATCATGGAATGAATCTTTGTGAATTGAACCATTGTCCATAAATTGATGGGGAAAAAAAAAGCAAAAAGCAAAAAAAAATTCCCATCATCACAAGAACTTGTACATAACAAACCAAAATCTTGTGGCCATGTTTTCATACTCAACAAATCAAAGCATCTCTGCTTCACAGATACTTTGATTTTTTGCTTTAATGAAATGGTTAGTAATCAAGTAATAGTCTAATTTCATCATTGGTGGACTTTGACATCACTGAAAACTCCAGTCTCAGTTGGCATAAAAATGATAGCTGAAGTTTCTTCCAAACTTGACCTGCAGTAATGCAAGATGTAGTTAGAAACTGTAATTGTACATAAGCTACGCACAAAAAGTTAAGGATCACTGAGAAAACAGGTGCGTAATAAATTCAGTTCGCTAGTTATTTATTTCAGTCCAGCCAAATTGTTATGAATTCTTGTTCAGCTGTAAGTGGGCGATGTTGTGTTAGTGCGAAAATTGCACGGGATTCTCTACTACTGAGCTTGGCCGCAAACGGAAAAGCGGAAACTTGCGAAAAAGGACCTTGTTTTGGACCGTTCTGCCTGAACACATTGCACAAGCCAGATGGAAAAACCATTATGCACGTGCAAGCACTGCTGTTTATGTGTGAGATGCTGTCTCTTGCTTGGCTTTATAAGAAGACATTCCACCAGTAGTAGGCCTGATTGACAATGCCTCCACGACGAAAATTGAGCGAGTTTGAGAGGGGACGAGCTGTTGCATGGTTCCAAGATGGTGTTCCCAAGCGAGAAGTGGCCAGGCGACTTCAGGTATCCATCTCGGTCATTGTCAGACTGATTCAGCTTCACAGCCACTGGGAGGGTCCATGAAAGACGCAGATCTGGTCGACCGAAGAAGACAAACCCACGTGAAGATCGTCTCATTGAACGACAAGCCCTGCAGACAAGAACAGCCTCTTCCAGCATCATTCGAAGGCAGCTGAGGGTGGCTACTAACATCAACATCAGCCAGCAGACCATACGGAACCGCCTTCATGGGTTTAACCTCCGTTCTCGTCGCCCAGCTGTACGGCCACGCTTAACTCCAGCCCATAGGGCAGCACGCCGCGCCTTCTGCAGACGTCACGTGAGGTGGACACGTCAGCAATGGTCCCAGGTCCTGTTCAGTGATGAATCACGCTTCACCATGAACCACAACGAGGCCGACTGAGGGTCTGGAGGCGCCCAGGGCAACGCTTTATTGACACCACTGTCCAAGAAAAGGTGGCCTTTGGTGGAGGTTCTGTAATGGTCTGGGGGGCCTTCAGCCTTCACCACAGAACACCCTTGTATCATGTACAGGGTAACCTGACTGGCCTCCGATACCGAGATGAGATCCTTCACCGCTGGCTGTGCCTACACTGCAGCAGATGGGACATGACGGCTGTCTACCAGGATGACAACGCTTGCCCCCAAGGGCAAGGTGGTCCAACGACTTCCTGCAGCAGTCTGGAGTCAACAGAATGGAGTGGCCAGCATGCAGTCCCGATCTCAACCCGATTGAGAACCTCTGGGATGAGCTGGATCGCAAAGTGAGGAGCAACCACCCCCCTCCCAGGGATGCCCAACACCTCTACCAGATGCTGCAGGCTGAGTGGCAGGCGCTTCCACAGAGGATCTTCACCAACCTGGTCAACTCGATGAGGACTCGCTGCGTCGAGTGCCAGAACAGCCATGGCGGTTACACCATTACTGAACTTTTGGGAGCATCAGAATGCCCGTCTTGTGATTTCAATGACTTTGGGAAATCAAATTTCGATACGTACCCACTTTGATAAATGTACACACCAAACGATTGCTCGAAATTGAAGGCAGTTGTATATCGTTATCACTAAAGCATGGAATTAAATGTTTGCTAACGCATTGGCTTTCTTATTTTGAAAGTTATTAATTTTTGTGCAAGTGATCCTTAACTTTTTGTGCATAGTGTAGATCCCCATTTTGAGAAACTGGCGTTTGACATTGGCAGATCAGAAACGAACAGTATATCTAAGTGATCTCGAGGCCATTTTTGTGAACCGAGATTTGACAACCTTAGCCTTTACAACTTTTTCCCCTCCCGTTTACATACAAAGAAAATACTTTGTAACTGAAGTGATAATTTCAACACCCCAGTGGTAAAGAAAAATATTTTCCAGACCATCAAGATTTCATCTGAAGGTTTCTAGAAGCTTCTCACAAGTCAAAGGACCATGATGATAATACAGGGGTCATGGGTTTCACCTTCAGGTAGGCCAGTTTTTGTTGTGTGTGTGCGTCCGACACACTAGCACTGGGATCTCTAACTGTAACAAAAGAACCAAGCACCCTGCCCCAGGGTGGTTCACAAAGAAACAAAACATTAAATCAAACAAAATCAACAAAACCTTTCCAATCCATCCAAAGTCAACACTAGAAAGCAGGCAGTTGTCTGGTGAGGTAAACATGTCTTTTAATGAGCATATAATAAAAGTGATATATATTTCTATGTATATATGTAAATACACAACATAGAGTGGGACCTACAGTACATACAATGGCCATAAAATTGCTGCTATACAGACTCTAAAGCTGGAAATCCATGCGTCCACGAGTGACATGGCACACGCAAACTTGACAGCCGAGTTCCGTCAACTGTTTCACATCCTCATCTAGTTGGGAAAGGAGTGAACACGTCAGACACTGCCATTCTGAACACCAGACACTATTACCAAACCATTCCCAACCGACGCAACAATATTTTTTTTAGTCTAGCAGAAACCTGGGAACACAAACATTTATTTTTCCAGAACAAAAATCCTGTTTCTTGACTTGTTCTCGTAGATACTATGGATCTTACCAATATTTCTGACCAAGCAGAGCCTGCTGTTCTGCGTATAACGTGTGGGTCTGATTCAACAACCGATAGACATGTTTACAATTTCAAAAATTAAACATACACACACACAGAGGTTAGAAGAAAATCTTTTGATGTATAATGATTTACACCTGTATGCCTGCTGCATCATGCAAATTTTGACCTAGTTCTGCCATGTGGTTGCATGCACATTTTAAACTTTCGCCATGAATCATTCTGACCTTTGCCATGACACATTTCTAACTTTGCCATACACTTCCACACTGTAAACTGTCATGACACATTCCGAACTTTGCCATGCAGTTGTTTACACATTTTGAACTCTCCATGACTTTGACTTCAGCTCTTTATCTGCCATGCCACAACATGTGGATTTCCAGTGAAGACTTCTTACTGTGTGAACTAGAGTATTCTACCTCTTCCTTTCTGATGATACATCAGTAAAATTTAAATATGATGTAAAATTCACAAATGTGTTAAATAAAAGATGGATAATTCTGAACTGGTGATGAGAGCGATGAAAACGATGGTCATGACGATGACGATGAAACTTGGGCTTGAAGGGAGCAGGTTGGTCTGACAAATGAGGACAAAAATGATCGTTATGTCGATGACACACACCGGAAGATGACAGTGGCATGTTGATTCCACAACTTATGAAAATAATGAAGAACATGATGATAAATTTTCTGGGTCGAAGATACCAAACTGATTCCACAACTCAGATGGTGATTAGCATACAATGATGTACAAGTCGATTTTACAACTCATGATGGTGGCAGTGACGATGCCAAAATGAGAATGACAACACGTACTGATGGTGCTAAGGATGGCAACGATGATGACAATGAAGACAACAGGTGATATAATAACAATAATTATAAACGGAGAATTGCAGAAACCAGCGCTGGTCCACAAGCTAACCACATCACACACCTAACACGCAAGAAGAGGATAAAGAAGAGTAAGACGCCCAATGGATAAGTTCAACAGTGGAGAACACTCATGGTGTATTCACTTCTTCTTGGCTGCTTTTTTGGCACCCTTTTTTGCTGTTTTCTTTGTTGTCTTCTTCACCCCTCCTGCACACACACACACACAGTACATGTGTAACATTTTGGATTTTGTTCTGCATTTTTCAACCCTTTGACTCCTGTACCCGATCGACCAACTGCAAAAACTTAACCCTTTGATTCCCTCAACCTGCACAGTACTGACTTACAGTCACAGGCATTAAGCAGCTACAACCCTCCTCACAGTACTGTTTACAGGGTGAGGGAGTCAAAGAGTTAAGTTTTTGCTTTCCTAGCGTGACTGACAATGCAGGAGCTGGTGGACAGGGTGCGGGAGTCAAAGGGTTAACCTGGCAAGTGACTGAATATTCCAGAAACTGTCCACAAAAGTAAAGACAGAGTGGCCTGGAGGGAGGTGGTGGTATCAAAGAGTGCAGCAGCCAACACTGAGCCCGGTGACACGACAACTGAAGGTTGTCCCATAACCCCATGATCCTGGATGAACAAGATACTGTCCATTATCCTTGCCACGTACAGTACAGGCTGGGTAAGAGAAGATACTCTGAAAATTGGCCGGGGTCCAGGGGCAACTTCCCAGCTGAGGGGTTTCGACCCCCAGAAGCTGAAGAATTTCTGTAATTTTGAGGCATTATGGATGCATTTCCTAATGGCAAATACAATAATTTAGTAATATTTCCCCTGAAAAACAGATTTTTCCCCTCTGAAACTAGGAGTTCATCCGATGAAATCAGTGGATCCGCAGAGAGTTACCCAGCCTGACAGTAGCAATAAAAATCCACTTCTGTCTGTTCTGGGCCAGCCGCTGTATGGTACCCCTGTCATGTATCCGAGCTTGGAGTACTCCAACTATTCACATCCAGGTGTTCTAGGTCTTTCTTGCCGCTTCCTTCTTGTGTCCAGTGATGGGCAGTCCAGGTGATCTTAGCTTCCTCTCTTCAGATAACTTCCCAACAGGGCTTAAAACAGGAGGAGGAAAACACCACTGAAACTAGGGGGGTCTGGGGGCAAATCAGGGGCCATAACTTGCGCGCCGTTGCTATGAACGCTTGCAAGCCGATCACGGATGCCTTGCTCCTTTCAGGTTTTTTTTCTTCTTCTTTTTTTTTTGACAAATCGAAAGCGCGGAATTCCGCCCAGATGCAGAACGTTTAAGCTCTGTCCAATCTATTCATCATCTTTTGTGATGTGGTCTATTCCTTGATATGGCCAGAAAGATGGTGAAGCCCTGACCTTATCTAGCTCTCTCAGTATGTTCCCAATCTATCTCATCATCTTTTTGTGATGTGGTCTATTCCCTTGATATGGCCAGAAAGATGGTGAAGCCCTGACCTTATCTAGCTCTCTTCAAGTATGTTCCCAATCTATCTCCATCATCTTTTTGTGATGATGTCGTCTATATTTCCTTGATATGGCGAGAAAGATGGTGGTGAAGTCCTAAACTTTTCTAAATGCCAGCAGTATAAGAGCAGTGTCCATCTCAAGCTGCTTTCTATTCCCACACCCTGATCAGGATCACATACTCATTCCCCCCAGCTAGGCTGACTGAAAAGTTTATCAAGCCAGACTCAAACTCATGCAGTCCCACTGAAAATAAGGTGCTCGAGGTGAGCCAGGCTGTTATACTTTTTCTCATCTAAAACTCAAACAAAATTTTCCTACAAAGATCAACATACATGGCATAAAGGCAATCATGGTCTTCCCCATCTGACTTAACTTGACTCCACACCTTTCCACAGCATCCTGCATTGTCAACCTGTTCAAAGCAAAAACTTAATAGTCTGACTCCCTCACCCAATCCACAGCTTCCTGCAGGAAGCTGGAGAATTGGGTGAGGGAGTCAAAGGGTTAAGTTTTTGCAGTTGGTGGATAGCGTGCAGGTGTCAAAGGGTTAACAGCTAATATAATCAAGCAATCAGCATTTACCTGTTCAAACTGAAAACTTACCAACTACGATTGTGTCTTATTTGTTAATATATTTATCAGCCTGAAAATGCAGCATCAATGTTCCCTACCACCCCTCACCCAAGACTTCTGCTTAAACCAAATTTTCTGTTTGCTGATCGAAATCCACTGATAACAGAAATGGCATGCTGGCTTCTCATCCAACAGAAGATCAACATGACACAAACAAAACATTGCTCACTCAAGACCTCTATTTCTATAAGAAAGGGTGAATTTTTTTGATGTTTTTTCTGGTCAAGGATAGTGTGAAACAGGATTCTGGAAACCCTGCCTTCACTAGCCAATTAATCAAATAAAAATGATGAATACCTGCTTTCTTCTTGGGTGCTGCTGCCTTCTTTGCTCTGGGGGCTGTAACAGAACATCAGAAACACAGTGAAAGAATGGCATGAAATACAAAATCTTTTATCACTTCCAAGTATCACCTGGAGAACCTATCCAGTCTCACTAAACTCGCATCACATCCAAATTGGTATTGGAAAGATATTCCTAATTGAAAACAAGGAACAAAACAGCCTCAAATATCTAACAGTTTCTATTTTCTTTAAGTACTCCGATTAATTCAGATGATCATGTCAAAGAATGCTTTATAAAATAAAGAGTATTTGGACTACAGAGTACAATGGTAAGAAATGACATATACACATTATTCTAGACAGAGAAAAAAGGTAAACAAAACAGAAAGAAGGCACTGGACAGCAGGATCAGCGAGCTAAATGCCTGCGACTGTAAACAGTACTGTGAGGAGGGTTGTAATTAGCTAAATGCCTGCGACTGTAAACAGTACTGTGAGGAGGGTTGTAACTAGCTAAATGCCTGCGACTGTAAACAGTACTGTGAGGAGGGTTGTAACTAGCTAAATGCCTGCGATTGTAAACAGTACTGAGGGTTGTAACTAGCTAAATGCTTGTGACTGTAAACAGTACTGTGCGGGTTGTAACTAGCTAAATGCCTGCGACTGTAAACTACTGTGAGGAGGGTTGTAACTAGCTAAATGCCTGCGACTGTGAACAGTATTCAGAGGAGGGTTGTAACTAGCTAAATGCCTCTGACTGTAAACAGTACTGTGAGGAGGGTTGTAACTAGCTAAGTGCCTGTGACTGTAAACAGTACTGTGAGGAGGGTTGTAACTAGCTAAATGCCTCTGACTGTAAACTACTGTGAGGAGGGTTGTAACTAGCTAAATGCCTCTGACTGTAAACTACTGTGAGGAGGGTTGTAACTAGCTAAGTGCCTGTGACTGTAAACTACTGTGAGGAGGGTTGTAACTAGCTAAATGCCTGTGACTGTAAACTACTGTGAGGAGGGTTGTAACTAGCTAAATGCCTGTGACTGTAAACTACTGTGAGGAGGGTTGTAACTAGCTAAGTGCCTGTGACTGTAAACTACTGTGAGGAGGGTTGTAACTAGCTAAATGCCTGTGACTGTAAACTACTATGAGGAGGGTTGTAACTAGCTAAATGCCTGTGACTGTAAACAGTACTGTGAGGAGGGTTGTAACTAGCTAAATGCCTGTGACTGTAAACTACTGTGAGGAGGGTTGTAACTAGCTAAATGCCTGCGACTGTAAACAGTACTGTGAGGAGGGTTGTAACTAGCTAAGTGCCTGTGACTGTAAACAGTACTGTGAGGAGGGTTGTAACTAGCTAAATGCCTGTGACTGTAAACAGTACTGTGAGGAGGGTTGTAACTAGCTAAGTGCCTGCAACTGTAAACAGTACTGTGAGGAGGGTTGTAACTAGCTAAATGCCTGTGACTGTAAACAGTATTCGGAGGAGGGTTGTAATTAAGTGTTACAAACTGGAGACAAACCAAATGCTTTCAATGAGCCTCACTGCCTATTCTGCTAATACTCCATCATGTATGCTTTCCTTGATCAGTTAAACAAAAACTAAGAAAATACTCAGCTGTTAAAGACACAAACGCTTAAGTCAACAGATGCTCATGCAACTGCCATCTGTGGTGATAGCCACATAGTTGGTGTTCTTGTGATGTCGACAGCACAACTGTTAATTTATTGCATGATAACCATAGATAATATTATTAACAACAGGAAAGTTTCAGAACTAGTGAGTCATGGTACAGACGTGTCATTAAGTGTCTCTGAATATGAATTTTACATCTTTTGTGTATACCAGGGAAGGAGTAGTACTGTACACTTCTTATGCCTGTAGTCCAAGTAGTATGCGTTAACATATTCCCATCATGTTACTGAAACAGTTGTGCCTATTAACCGTGGCCTAGAAACGTGAGGTACAAACCACCAAACTGATTGTTCTGTGACCTAACTTTACACTGAGCCATCCGTATACTGCCAACAAATTATTTCCAGTTATACAGCAGACATAATACTTACTAATTCACAGATTCAATGTGTATTTCAAACCATTTCATTTCTAAATTTTTTGACAGTTCAACAGTCTGCTGACCATTTTTTCTAAAGTGGCCCATCAGCTCAGTTGTAACAGTGTCATGCTCATGACATCATGGTTGTGGGTTGAACACTCGGGCAGACTGTTTTCAGTATGTTTTGTGATTTTTTCCAAAACTCATTCGAGCAACTCGGTTCTTTTGATAGAGCCGTGGTCTCAAATCCAATCCCCTAACACTAACCAGGGCTTAAAAACAGGAGGAAGAAAAAACCATTGAAACTAGGGGTGTCCGGGGGCACGCTCCTCCGGCAAAATTTTTTTAAAAACCAAGTGTAAATCTGTGCCATTTCGCGCTTTCTGGACATAATTTCAAGATATTTAGTGCATAAAAATTGCTGTAAACACATAATTATTACTTTTTCGTCAATTTTCTGAAGCGTCCACTCCCATTTCCACTTGTTTTTAATTAAAGAGTCGTCAAAAGTCTGACCCGCTTGAACAATGTTTGCGCGCTCCGCCATTTTGTTTTTTCCAAGAAGTCCGACCGGAAACTTCTTCCAAGAAAAATCAGGGGCCATATCTTGTGCGCCGTTGCTATGAACGCTTGCAAGCCGGTCACAGATGCCTTGCTCCTTTCGTTTTTTTTGTTTGTTTTGTTGTTGTTTTTTGACAAACCGAAATCACGGAATTCTGCCCAGACATGGAACGTTTTAAGCCCTGTTTGATAGAGCCGTGGTCTCAAATCCAATCCAAGCCCCGAACACTAACCCAATGACCCCCGCACCCTGTCCACTAGCATCCCGCATAGGCAACCACGCTAGAAAAGGTCAAACTTAACCCTCTGATTCCCTCACCCTATCAACTAAGCTTCCTGCAGGACGCTGGAGGATTGGGTGAGGGAATCAAAGGGTTTTGTTTTTGCAGATGGTGGATACGGTGCAGGAGTCAAAGGGTTAAAAACTGGCCTGATAGGGGGATTCTATTCTGCGCACTTGTGTGTTGTGTGTGTGTGTGTGTGTGTGTGTGTGTGTGTTTGTGTGTGTGTGTGTGTGTGTTAGCGAGTGTGTGAGTGTGTGTGTGTGTGTGTTTAGCGAGTGTGAGTGAGTGTGTGTGTGTGTGTGTTTAGTGAGTGTGTGAGTGTGTGTTAGTGTGTGAGAGTGTGTGTGTGTGCATGTGACAGTGAGTGAGTGTGTGTGTGTGTGTGTGTTAGTGAGTGTGTGTGTGCGCATGTGACAGAGAGTGACTGTGTGTGTGTGTGTGTGTGTGTGTGTGTGTGTGTGTGTGTGTGTGTGTGCGTGCGTGTGTGTGTGTGTGTGTGTGTGTGTGTGTGCATGTGTATACATACATGTGCACACACATAATGCTAAAGATTGCTCTGCATGTTGTTTCACCTTTTGCTTTGGCTGCAGAGTCACCAGCCGCCTTCTTCCCCCGTCCCTTTGCCTTTGTAGCTGCCATGATGATCAGTTAAATGAGTACACTGAAACAATATGACAAACATCACATTGTATTACTTGCCATAATCATTATAGTGCACTGAAACACTGACAAACATCACATTATACAGGCTGGGTAAGAGAAGAAGATAGTTTCCTCTGGTAATTGGCTGGGGTCCTGGGACAACGTCCCTGCTTGGGGGTCTGGGGGGGCCGAAACCTCCAGAAGCTGAAGAATTTCTGTAATTTTGAGGCACTATGGATGCATTTCCTGATGGCAAATACAATAATTCAGTAATATTTCCTCTGAAAAAAAAAAGTTTTCCCTCTGAAATTAGGAGTTCATCCGCTGAAATTAGTGGATCCGCTGAGTTACCCAGCCTGATTATATTACTTGCCATGATTATTACAGCGAACTTAAACACTGACAAACATCACATTGTATTACTTGCCATTATTATAGCGCACTGAAATACTGACAAACACATTATATTACTTGCCATGATTATTATAGTGCACTGAAACATTGACAAACATACATTACTTGCCATGATTATTATAGTGCACTGACAAACATCACTGTATTACTTGCTATGATTACTATACTGCACTGAAACACTGACAAACATCACATTATATTACTTGCATGATTATTATAGTGCACTGAAACACTGACAAACATCACATTGTATTACTTGCCATAATTATTATAGTGCACTGAAACACTGACAAACATCACATTGTATTACTTGCCATAATTATTATAGTGCACTGAAACACTGACAAACATCACATTGTATTACTTGCCATAATTATTATAGTGCACTGAAACACTGACAAACATCACATTGTATTACTTGCCATAATTATTATAGTGCACTGAAACACTGACAAACATCACATTGTATTACTTGCCATAATTATTATAGTGCACTGAAACATTGACAAACATCACATTGTATTACTTGCCATAATTATTATAGTGCACTGAAACACTGACAAACATCACATTGTATTACTTGCCATAATTATTATAGTGCACTGAAACATTGACAAACACATTACTTGCCATGATTATTATAGTGCACTGAAACACTGACAAACATCACACTGTATTACTTGCTATGATTACTATACTGCACTGAAACACTGACAAACATCACATTGTATTACTTGCCATAATTATTATAGTGCACTGAAACACTGACATCACATTGTATTACTTGCCATAATTATTATAGTGCACTGAAACACTGACATCACATTGTATTACTTGCCATAATTATTTTAGTGCACTGAAACACTGGCAAACACATTGTATTACTTGCCATAATTATTTAGTGCACTGAAACATTGACAAACATCACATTGTATTACTTGCCATGATTATCATAGTGCACTGAAACACTGACAAACATCACATTATATTACTTGCCATGATTATTATAGCGCACTGAAACATTGACATCACATTGTATTACTTGCCATGATTATTATAGCGCACTGAAACATTGACAATCACATTGTATTACTTGCCATGATTATCATAGTGCACTGAAACACTGACAATCACATTGTATTACTTGCCATGATTATCATAGTGCACTGAAACACTGACAAACATCACGTTGTATTACTTGCCATGATTATTATAGCGCACTGAAACACTGACAAACATCACATTGTATTACTTGCCATGATTATTATAGTGCACTGAAACACTGACAATCACATTGTATTACTTGCCATAATTATTATAGTGCACTGAAACACTGACAAACATCACGTTGTATTACTTGCCATGATTATTATAGCGCACTGAAACACTGACAAACATCACATTGTATTACTTGCCATGATTATTATAGTGCACTGAAACACTGACAATCACATTGTATTACTTGCCATGATTATCATAGTGCACTGAAACACTGACAAACATCACATTATATCACTTGCTATGATTAGTATCATTATCAGTATTAAAAGTCCAGCTGACTATTGAAAGCTTTCAGGGCTTAAAACAGGAGGGAAAAAAACACTGAAACTAGGGGGGTCCGGGGACAAATCAGGGGCCATAACTTGCGTGCCGCTCAGAATGCTTGCAAGCCGATCATGGATGCCTTGCTCCCTTCGTTTTTGTTTGTTTGTTTGTTTTCTGACAAACCGAAATCGCGGAATTCCGCCCAGACGCATAACATTTTAAGCCTTGACTAAAACATCAGTGACAAACATAACCTTTTTATTGCCATGATGATCAGATGTGTGCGCTCAACACTGACAAACATCACATTGGAATATCAAAAAACAGAACATGCATGGCTGTACTCCACCATATGCACCAGCCACTGTACAATCTCTTTGGTGAGTGGTCGCATGGTGGCTTAACCCTTTGACTCCCGCACCCTCTCCATCAGCATCCTGCATTGTTAACCACATTAGCAAAGTAAAAACTTAAACCCTTTGACTCCCTCACACTATCCTGTAGGAAGCTGGTGGATAGGGTGAGGGAGTCAAAGGGTTAAGTTTAGCAGTTGATGGATAGGGTGCAGGAGTCAAAGGGTTAACATTACTGACTCTAAATTCTAATGTGCCTCTTGGCACTGAAACTTGCATTCTGAATGGACTTGAGTTGGTGGCAACATTAACCATGATGATGCTAATAGTAATAATAACTGTAATACCAACAATAACAGCAATGTCCACATTAACCATGATGATGCTAATAATAACTGTAATACCAACAACAACAGCAATGTCCACATTAACCATGATGATGCTAATAATAACTGTAATACCAACAATAACAGCAATGTCCACATTAACCATGATGATGCTAATAATAACTGTAATACCAACAATAACAGCGATGTCCACATGCACACATTCAAATATCCTGAATTTTAAAGCTTAAGCAACAATTCTGTGTGTGTATGGGTTTTGGAATTCTAAAGTCACTATTTACATTAACCCTTTGACTCCCGCACCCTATCCATCAACTGCAAAAACTGAACCCTTCGACTCCCTCATCCTATCCACCAGCTTCCTGCAGGAAGCTGGTGGATAGGATGAGGGAGTCAAAGGGTTCAGTTTTTGCTTTGCTAGCATGGTCGTCAATGCAGGATGCTGGTGGACAGGGTGCGGGAGTCAAAGGGTTAAATGCACTTTTACTGATTTGCAACACCCACTTGCACTAGTAAAAAACGACAGATGCAGAGAGAGGGAGAGAGAGAGCAGGTGACAGCTGATTTGGAATGGCACCTTAGGTTGTATAGTTTGTTCAAGGGGGATAACCGCACCCTATCCAGCAACTGCAAAAAAATTAACCCTTTAACTCCTCCCTCACCCTGTCCACCAGCTTCCTGCAGGAAGCTGGTGGATAGGGTGAGGGAGTCAAAGGGTTAAATGCAGGATGTTGGCAGCAGGGTGTGTGAGTCAAAGGGTTACAGAATGTTGGCAGCAGGGTGTGTGAGTCAAAGGGTTAATCATGCTCATGTTATTCCACAGGCACTTCACCCTGATCAGCACCAAACATCTGGTAGATTCCTTAAGCCTGTGCAATACACTATGCACTGGCAAGATCTTGCAGTGAGGATGGAAACCGAACCTATGAAACACCGATATCACCAGAATGATTGCAGCAACAGGAAGGGCAATAAAAGTTAAAACTTTTACCATGAAGAAAAATTTTTTTTTCATAAGTATGGGTTTTTTTAAACTGCTACAGGAGTTTGCTGGTTCACCTGCCCCCCCCCCCCCTCCTCCCCTCTCCCTAGGCCAATGAGGTAGCCTACCTACTTGCCTTGGGGGAAATCAACCTGACTACCAAAATGCCCATTTAAAATGATCGACTGTTGTGCACTAATGTATGCCTATGCAAAATTACCAATTTAAAAAGGTTGACTAATGCATGCCAACTCATCTCAACCCAGCCCATTACAAAACTCCCTGTAGATCCAACTAAGCATTATAAATGGATTAGACCTTGTTTTTTGTGGGGTTTTTTTTAGAAGCAGGCTGGCTGAAAGAGCTCTGGATTTGGGATCTTGTGTCTACATTTAATCTCAGCCTCCAACATATCTTAATGCTTCCCCTTTTTAAAAAAAAAAAATTAAGTGTTTTCATTAGGCCTATTCTCCAATGCAAATATGCACACACACCATGGACATTTTATGTTATTTGCATACTCTTTCTCCTGGGCATGCATGCTTGGTGTTTTCATCTTTCCATATGCAACGGACATGGACAGACTTGCAGGATGTTGGTGTGCATCTCCTACCTGATGCTCTACATTATGTACATGAGTATACACATGAAGGGCAAATACATACTATGTCTGCATATAGATCTACACTGATGTGGGGAAATCATATAATTCTCCACCCTTATCACTGGGCAGGAGACACCCATTAAGGATCGACCCCTGGACCATCCAAGCCTGATGTCTAACCCCTTTTTAATCTTTCGACTCCCGCAGCTTATCCACCAACCGCAAAATCTTGACCCTTCGACTCCCTCATCCTACCCACCAGCTTCCTGCAGGAAGTTGGTGGATAGGGTGAGTGAGTCAAAGGGTTGAGTTTTTGTTTTGATAACATGGTTGACAATGCAAGTTGCTGGTGGGCAGGGTGTGGGAATCAATGGGGTTAACTACAGCGCCTTTTGAATGCTCCATTCATTCTGCTGGTGTCAGCTTGGAGTTTTGTGGATTCTGTCTCCCATCCCTATCCCCTCCCATCCCCACCCCTCTCTCCTTCCCTTTTCCCACCTCTACCTTGCTGGAGCAGTTTGACTCCCGCACCCTATCCACTAACTGCAAAAACTTAACCCTTCAACTCCCTCACCCTCCTTCAACAGGAAGCTGGTGGTCTAAGGGTCAGGCTAATTTTTTTCTTTGCTAGCGTGGTTTGACAAAGCGGGATGCTGGTGGACTGGGTGCAAGAGTCAAAGGGTTAATAATGAGTGTCTGCCAGTTAGGCCTATTTAGTGTCTATTACTAATGGCGTTATCACTGGGTTTTAGGCAGGCTTAATGACTGTCAAGACGGGCCTGTTAAGTGTCATTTGAGGCGCAACACTTGTGGAGTTGTTCGCGCGCGGCGAATCCCCGTTGCACATGAAACTCCCAACACCACAGAGACTGAGCCTCAACGGCTGAGCAGCTGTCACGGCGTCGAATTCAAACCCGACCTGAGCATTCTTTCCCACACAACGCGCCATCCAACGGAAAGGGCTTGACGTGCAGGGCGAAACAGATGATTACAACGACGTTGCTTAGTAACGCATAGCGCCCCGCCCCCTCTGAATGGTTCCGCTCGGTGCACAAGTCTTCTTTCTCCGCTCGACTGCTCTCTTCTCTCTCTCTCTCTCCCCCCTCTTTACTAATCCTACACCACCACCACAACACGAAACTGCTGAACGCTCACTCCCTCTACACACCGACAATAATCTGCACACACACACACACTAACCTGCCGAAAACATAACTAATTTCGAAATTAACTAAATTAAAACTATTGTCAAGACCAAAAAAGGAAAAAAAAACTTGAAAATTATTTGCGAACTAAATCCGAGACCAATCCAAATCGTACAGTATTTGGTTCGCATCCTAAAATGAGCGGCATGACGATCGTTGTTCACACAACACTCCGCACGGAATAGGTCCTAGTAGTTTGTTTACAATTAATAATAACGCTGGAAGCGTTCCACTATGACCTCGCTCGTATGCTGATAAAAACAGGAATGACGTAATACACGCACACAACCTGCCCGCCTCGGGTGAGATGGTCACCACAGCATAACGTGATGTAATTGTCAAACGTCGATTTTTCAACAAAAACCACAATCCGAAATGCGCTAGCGCTCGTGCTCAGAAAATGGCGGTGAGCCAAATCTTGGCTAACTTTTGCCTGTTGCAGCTTCCAGCGATCCCGGGCGACTCACAGCTGTTTGTGTCCACTGTGACGAGTTTTGTCCTCGTGTCGGCCACAACCTGAAGATTACGTTAGAAAGAAGAGGTGAAGAATCCACCTGTAAAGGACACTCACCTTGCTGTTTCCTTGGCCAAATTATGTCTGTTTGCGCTCCGTCCCGCTTCCAACTGACGCTTTGGTGGGAGCGGGGAAGCGCGTTGTTTTGCATGACCCATATAATTTCCACCAATCAAATGAAGGTTCACGAATCAAATTGTCAGCGCTCCAATCCGCTGTACGCTTGCAGCTAACAGAGTTTGGAGTTTTCCCAGCCACCTTGGACGCTGATTGGTTGACTTTGTTTTCGTGCTCAAAATAACACACGATGCAGGTCAAACAAGGGAGTGAATTTCATGGCCAGCTGTGTATGATAGATTTGCCCTCGCTAGGCCTCGTCAACGCGACCCAGCGCGGTAAACACGCAAACTACAGTCTGAAAGGGTAACCTTTCAAGACATCAGCACGCGGAGTTCACGAATAGGGTTACGACATTTGACAAGTCTATTTTGAATCCATGTCAAGTTCATTGGCATTTGTGGTGTTGGACACAAATTAAGGTCTAACTGCTCGTTGTGACACTTCGTCATCAAACCGGACCTGAAACTGAAACTTTCTATTTCTGGATACTCTTGTGCATCAGTTATCAAATTATTCAAAAATTCAATGGCCTGAGTAGTTTCAAACAGATAAACATCGAGCTATAGAGACCTACCTCCGCTTGGTGGATAAAGGATAGGGACTCCTCCGATCTCTGAGGTCAAGATGTATGCAGATTTGCGATTACTTAAACTCCTACCCATGTAGAATATCACATATTATGCACGTTAAAGATTCCTGGAAGTCATGTCAGTGGATGGTTTATGGAGACGTGAAAATACCCAGCATGCACAACCACTGAAGATGAAGAATGCAGACTGTGCAGCAACATGTTGTCTAACGGTCTAGGCAACACAGCGCGTGCATGTTCTTGTGTGTTTGTGTGTGTGTGTACGTGTGTGTGCTTTGCGTATATGTGTGGTGTGTATGTGTACATGCGTGTGTAGAATTGTGTGAGTGAGTGTGTGTGCATGCGTGCGTGTGTATGTGTGTGTAGATGTGTGTGTTTGAGTATGCGTGTGGTGTGTGTAGGTGTGTATGTGTATATATATGCTTGTGTAGAGTTGTGTGAGTCACTGTACGTGCGTGTGTTCGTGCGTGCGTGCTCGAGCGTGTGTGTGGTATGTGTGTGTGTGTATATGTGTGGTGTGTGCGTGCGTGTGTGTGTTTGTGTGTATGTGCGTGTGTGTATGTGTGTGTTTGTGTGTGTGTGTGTGTTCGATTTTCCGTACCAAGGAACATTTTCTCGGATGCGTGTGTACACGTTGTTAGGCCTATACTGTGTAGGTGTTATGTTGTTGTAGTCTGCATCCTCCGTCTGTAAGACTGCAGCCAAATCGCTGCAAATATCGGACTGTACTATCTTGCACATTCTTAGCCATAGCGCTTCAACTGTAGGACTGTGGTGTTTCACACACATCCTTATCCACAGAGCTTCAAATACACATGCGACTATCTGCAGCTGCCTACACCGGGCTCTGATTGGTTCTTTGGAAAAATGCCGCCTCCTCTTTTTTCCTCAAAGCAATGTAATGCCCTCAATGTGGCTCGAGTTAACGATTTTTTTTTAAATTTTTTTTTTAGGAAGGTCTTAAAATGCACCGACACGCGCTCTTCAATACGTGACGAAACAGCCTAAGTACATGTAGCGATATCCTGCATTATGGTATACAATGTGGTAATAGCCAGACGAACATATCACGATCGCGGCCAGAAATGACGCAGCCAATCAGAGCCTACTGCCGTTGGTGTAGGCTGCTTCGGGTAGTCGCATGTTTCAAATAGTTGGCTGTACAAATTTCTCATTCTTACTTCAAATAGTTGGGGTCTATTATTTTACACATTCTTACAGCATGGCCCTCTGACTATTGGACTGGCTAATTTACACATTCTTAGCTCTGAGGAATTATGTATTAACCCTTTGATTCCCGCACCCTGTCCGCCAACTGCAAAAACTTAACCAGCTTCCTGCAGGAAGCTGGTGGATAGGGTGAGGGAGTCAAAGGGTTAAGTTTCAGAAAGCTGGTGGATAGGGTGAGGGAATCAAAGGGTTAAGTTTTTGTTTTGCTAGCATGGTCAACAGTTCAGGATGCTGGTGGACAGGGTGCGAGAGTCAAAGGGTTAAACGGTGTTTATGTATACATACATTCCTACACCATACGTAACGCTTCAAATAATGGACTGTGTTATTTCACATATTCTTTGTCAGAGCGCTTCAAGTATTGGGCTTTGCTAATTTACACATTCTTAGCTGTAGCACTCAAAAAATATACTGTGATCAGTTTATACATCTTAGCCATTGTGCTCCAAATGGTAGTGGACAGTATAAGTTTAGACCTATGCTCCTGGAACCATGGTTTACAGTGTTTACAAGGTCTAAATTTGTCCCGTTGATAACAACAACAAAAAAGCGAGAAATCTTGTTGACATTTGCATTACTATAACTCGTTTTTGTTTAGCTCTACTGCAAATTCACTTAGGACTCACTGCGCGCCATATTTAATCAGACTTTGTAGTGGAGAATAGGAGGATTCAAGCTGTTAGGGAAGCTGAACACACTCCACATATTCGCGTTATTGATCAGTTGTTATAAGATCTGCATCTTATGATGGGCCCGCGGCGTACTGGCAAGATGCACGTAGGATGTTTAACGTGTACAGTTAATATTATCAGGACCTGGCCAGCTCGTGGGTTTGTGTGCAGACTTAAGTGTTGTACCATGGTCATTTTGGATCATGGTGCCAGTGGCAACAGTGCATATGGAACTCATTCCGGGCGCGAAGACGTCATCTTAAGAAACATGAAACTGAAACGTAAAGCTGATATTCCGTGATATGTGTATACACAAGAATGGGGGTTTAGACACTGGTAAGTCTGCACACATTCTAACCACGGGAGATTGGAAAAATCTCCACCCTTGACCTACCAGGTGAGCGTATCCATACGTATCGAACCCAAAATCTTCCGATTGGAAATCCAACGTTTACCCAATTGACTGCCGCGCATGACTGTATGTGTGGAATACTGCTATTACATCTATTCTAATTATTATCATTCTTTTTCTTTTTCTTCTCTTCTCTTCCTCCTCCTCCTCCTCCTCCTCCTCCTCCTCCTCTCCTTCTCTCTTCTCTTCTCTCTCTCTCTTCTTCTTCTCTCTTCTTCTTCTTCTTCTTCTTCTTCTTCTTCTTCTTCTTCTTCTTCTTCTTCTTCTTCTTCTTCTTCTTCTTCTTCAATTCTTCTTCTTCTTCTTCTTCTCTCGAATTCTTCTTCGAATTCTTCTTCTTCGAATTCTTTCTTCGAATTCTTCTTCTTCTTCTTCTTCTTCTTCTTCTCTTCTTCTTCTTCTTCTTCTTCTCTCTTCTCCTTCTCTTCTTCTTCTTCTCCTTCTCCTTCTTCTCCTTCTCCTTCTCTTCTCTTCTTCTTCTCTTTCTTCTTCTTCTCTCCTTCTCTTCTTCTTCTTCTTCTTCTTCTTCTTCTTCTTCTTCTTCTTCTTCTTCTTCTTCCCTTCTTCTTCTTCTTCTTCTTCTCTTCTTCTTCTTCTTCTTCTTCTTCTTCTTCTTCTTCTTCTTCTTCTTCTTCTTCTTCTCTTCTTTCCTTCTTCCTTCTCCTTCTCTTCTCTTCTTCTTCTTCTTCTTCTTCTTTCTTCTTCTTCTTCTTCTTCTTCTTTCTTCTTCTTTCTTCTTCTTCGAATTCTTCTTCTTCGAATTCTTATTCTTCGAATTCTTCTTCTTTATTTACTCGTATCTATTTCCTTTGGTTTTGTTTTTCTCTACGACCAGGGACAAAAAAACACCAAAAAAATTGATAGTGGACGGACTTGCAGAGTGGTTAAGGACTTGCAACGACGGGGGATAGATTCGTATGGAGGGCCATGATCTCCAACGCCACGCGGCAGGGCACATGATGATGATGATGAGGAGGAGGAGGATAATGATGATGATGATGATGATGATGATGATGATGATACGATCTTCACTTCATTTTCATTACAGAGGTATACACAATCGAATAAAAAATAAATAAATAAAGAACACTGAATAAACTATGCACGTTAATGATCTTGTAAGTCATGTCAATGTCCGGGTGGCTAACGAGAACACGAAACGCACGGCATGCACGCCCACCGACTATGCACACTGTGCAACAACACAATGGAATGCCGTCAGCTCACCTGACAGCTTTGTGCTCCATGCCCTACTGAACGTTTGATCTTTATGTTGATCTCATGCAAAGGTAATACCAGTCAAAGGAATTTGTGATACAATCTCATTAAATCTCTTTGCAATTTTACATATAAATAGTTAGAGAGAGAGAGAGAGAAAGAGAGAGAGAAGACAGACAGACAGAGACAGAGAGACAGAGGAGCGACAGAGAGAGAGAGAGAGACAGACAGACAGAGACAGAGAGATACAGAGAGACAGAGGAGAGACAGACAGACAGACAGAGACAGAGAGAGACAGAGAGACAGAACAGACAGAGAGAAAGAGACATAGAGAGAGACAGAGACAGACAGACAGACAGACAGACAGAGACAAGAGAGAGAGAAGAGACAGAGACAGAGACAGAGTGAGAGAGAGACAGACAGAGAGAGAGAGAGACTCCCGCAGCCTGTACACCAGCATACTGCAATTTCAACCATGCTAGCAGAGCAAACACTTAACCCTTTGATTCCCTCAGCCTATCCACCAGCTTCCTGCAGGAAGCTCATGGACAGGTTGAGGGAATCGAAGGGTTAAGTTTTTGCAGTTGGTGGATAGGGTGTGGGAGTCAAAGGATAATTGTGTTTTGAGACCAAATGAGTCTGGAGAATAGCACTATACAATAATGATTTATGATAATGACGACAGAAAGAAATCTTTGCTTTATTTATCCATGAATATTCATGCAAAGTAAAAAAAACAAAAAAACAAAAACTGATAGCCTTTCTCTGTCTCTCTGTCTGTCTGTCTGTCTGTCTGTCTGTCTGTCTGTCTGTCTCAGTGTCTCTCTTTCTGTCTCTCTGTCTCTGTCTCCATCTCCGTCTCTCTCTCTCTCTCTGTATGTTTGTATGTATGTATGCATGTATGTATGTGTCAATCTATCTATCTATCTATCTATCTATCTATCTATCTATCTAATCTATCTATCTATCTATCTATTTATATGTAAAATTACAAGGAGATTTGATGAAATTGCATCACAAATTCATTTGACTAGTATTATCTTTGCATGTCTATATTTGTCGAATTGTATATTATGCCTTATACGTATATTTTCATGCATACATACATATAATGTTCACACCTCTTTAAAAGGAGCTATGGCCTATTTAGAAGTCTGAAGTCTTCAGGTGCTGTCTCCCTGTGAGTCCCCTTCAGCTTGGTCATATGTCAAACGGTCAGTGTGTCCATCTGACCCATGTTTATTGTCACTGAAATACATGTCATCATCATCATCAGGTGCCCTGCCGCGTGGCGTTGGCGATCATGGACTTCCATCTGCCTCTATCTCTCGTTGCCCCCAGCATCTCCCCCCCCTCCCCGTCCCCAGCCACTCTGCAAGTCCGTCCAGCATTTTCTCCCTGGGTCTACCCGGTGCTCTCTTTCCCTCCAGCTTTTCCGTTGTGACCAGGTGCTCCAAATCCCCCTTCCTCATAAAATGGCCTATAAATGTTGCCTGTCTTTTCCTAATCTTCCTTATGAGTGATCTACTTGTGTCTGCCTCCATCAAAACTGTCTCGTTTGTTTTCTCTGCTGTCCATGGAACCCTCAACATTCTTCTTAGAAACCATATTTCGGCTGCCTCAATCTTGTTCTGGCTTTGTTTGTTGACTGTCCACGCCTCACATCCGTACAACAGTATTGGTTCTGTATAACATTCAAGAACTCTCTTCCTGATGTTAATTGATAGGCATTTGTTGGTAAGAATGCTTGTACATGTACATGTATACATATTGTTCTGGCCCACACCGTGCAAACCATATAATTTTGCTGTAAAGTCTGCATACTCCGACATATGTGTAGAGGAGCAAAATATGCGAGGATTTCTTGGAGGGGGAGGGGGGGAGAGACAAAAATGAATGTACTGATAAGGAGATAAACAGAAAAGGAAAAAAGGCAATAGAGAGAAAAGGAAAGGCAGAAACAAAGAGAGTCACAGGTAAAAAGAGATATGTCTAGTAGGAATGACAGAACTTCCAGAAAGTGGGGATGCTATTTATACTGAATTTTATTCAGACCGTTAATTGTTCATTTATTTACTTTATATGTATTCCTTTGTTTTTGTTTTGTTTTGTTTTTTGAAGATAAGATACAGATACACATGTCATTTACATGTAACCAAGATTATTCCAGTGATAGGGTGATACAATGCCAGTATAAAATATAGACCAGGTAAAATATAGTTTAGGTCAGCTCATGTGCTTATGTGCAGGCTTAAGGCTTGTGTCATGATCACCATACACATGGCATCTGTGATGTTAGTGCATAATTATGGGATTCGTTCCGACTGCGGAGACGTCGTCTTGAGAAACTGAAACTGAAACTGAATTTGGAGTTTGGGTATTGTTCAAGAGGGACTCATTGCAGCGGGCAATTCCATATTCGCTCCACACAAATCTGCTAGCAATTATCTGGCAGGTTCCTCGAGCCTGCGCAAAACTCTATGCGATGGCAAGGTCTTGAAATGGGGATGGGGGAAATGGACCTATGAAACGTCATCAAGATGGTGGAAACATTAAGATGAGCAGCAAACAGTCTAGTTGTTAATGTTGCCGGCTGGGGGTGAACTCAAACAAATCAGATGCTGAGTCTGCAACTCAATATATCAAAAGAACCAGTAACTAACCCACATGGGCATGCTCACTAGGGATCTCTTAAGCTAATTTACATGGTTACTTGCGCTGTTACATAAAGTAGGACTGTTCTGTTTTATGCCTGATCATAAGCCTGTTTACATGGATCACTTCCCCTGTGGGGATGCCGGGGGCTAAATAGTATCCCCCACCTTCTGGAAATTCTGTGCTAGAAATTTCCTCTTTTCTGTCACTCTCTTTGTTTCTTTCTTCCTCGTTTGCCTTCTGTCATCTATTCCGATCATTTTTCTGCCTTGCTGGTCCATTCACATGTATGTGTTCGATAAGTCTTACGTACTTTCTCTTAGGATTGATAATTGGGTACATGCATTAAGTGCATTTTTAGCTCTAGGGAAGTGAGATGTGCGGAAGCAATTTTAGGTAATTTACGCCTGTTTTTATATGTGTTATTGTGTCCTTACTTGTGTTTCAATTTGTATTCAAGTTTTTTTGTTTTTTTTTCAAATCCCCTGTGCGATAAATTGGTCGGAGTGGTCAACGCCAGGGGCATTTCCTTAGATTATGTGCGCGAATGCATTGATATGTGTACTTAATTTTCTTTCCCTTTCTTTAACCCCCTGTTGAAGTATTGTGTGAGTTTTGAAGCGGTTATATCCCTGATATTTAATCTACACAGTCGGCTGGGCTTTAAACAAAAATAACAATAACAATAACAGTAACAATAACATGGATCAGTACTGCCTTCAAGGCTGAATTATAATGTGAACCACAACGCGCTAACATTACAACTATTTTAGAGCCGTATCATCTGTATTGACTTTTCTGCTGACTGTTTTTGTGAAAATAACGTGATTTCTGTTACGTTATTGCTTAAATCTTTTTTTATTTTTTTTAATTTTTTTTTATTATTATTATTATCTAGACCCTGTTGTTTTATCTTTTTGTACCTGGAAGCATTGCAGGGAGATGAACCTGATACTCTGCAACTAGATGGCGGAAAATCTGGCGTAGGGCCATGGCATAGATGTAGAGTTTGTGTCTGCTATTCCATCTATATGGAGGCAGACACAAGTAGATCACCCATAAGGAAGATTAGGAAAAGACAGGCAACATTTATAGGCCATTTTATGAGGAAGGGGAATTTGGAGCACATGGTCACAACGGGAAAGCTGGAGGGAAAGAGAGAGCACCAGGTAGACCCAGGGACAAAATACTAGACGGACTTGCAGAGTGGCTGAAGACGAGGAGGGTGGAGGAGATGCTTGGGGCAACAAGAGATAGAGACAGATGGAAGTCCATGATCGCCAACGCCATGCGGCAGGGCACCTGATGATGATGATGATGATGATGATGACTCCATCTATCCAGCACCGCTCTGAAGCCTGAGTGAGAACAGTAGCAGAATAGTTCAGACGTTCACCTGCCAATAACTAAACTCGAGGTTCCAGGGTTCGCTCCCCGTAGAGGCCTCGACTTTTCTAATCAGTTTGACAAGAAAATCGAACTGAACGTCTAGTTCTTTACAAGGGGACGAAAAACGAGTCGGACCCATGTACCTTCTGGCTACGCACGCTAAAGATCCCACGGCAGTTGAAAAGCGTGAAGAACAGTGCATTGCCCGTCTGCCTTGGTATAAAACATTGGAGAGATAGATTGATTTCCCAGGTCCCACCCCTTGAAGACCAATTAGCTTTCTTGCCTTTCTGAAGTCTTGGTTTAAAAAAAGTGAATATGAATATAAATTTGAATCGAGGGAGAGGGGATGGGCGCCACCCTCGTGGTGCTGGCCCCGGTAAAAGTTGAGGTCTCTGCCAGCTCACTCCCCTACGACCCCAGGGTTACATGGAACTATCTAGGTAAGACCTCAGGACCTGGCCAGCTCGTGGGTTTATGTGCAGGCTTAAGGCTTGTGCCATGATCATTCTGGATCTTCTCCAGCACATGGCACCTGTAACGTTAGTGTATATGGAATTCATTCCGAGCGCGGAGACGTCATCTTGAGAAACAGAAACTGAAACTTGAATCTGAAGCCCGAGCATCTGGTTTTGCAATCTCGAAGAGATCGCTGGTTGATAGGTACATGTCTTGTCAGGTGGCCAAATCACTTACTACGCTGTTTTGTGATACATGGTTGACAGGTGTTGTTCCAACCATCTCGACATGGTTCTCTTTCGTCTTTAGCTAACAGCAAAGAGGCAGGGGGAACTCTTTCAGCCTCTTTGCTGATAGTTCAGTTTGTCAAACCAAACTGACAGTCCGCGTGGAAACAGTGAACCAGAAAAACACAGAATCAGAACGCCGTGTCTAACGTAACAAAACAAGACAGGCGCAAATTTACGGCCAACTGACCGTTGTCTAATGTGGACAGAAGACAATAAATGTGACCTTCCACCACGAAATCAGTCTTAACTCGCAGTCAGTTGAACAGCACTAGGAGCTGAAAAAGTGACTGAGGGTCTATCTGAGGTATTTTGACTTTTTCTCAAAATTGATTTCTGTAGACTATAATCTATCCCCCACAGAATTTTTTTTTTCTTGAAAAATATTATTTATCAATTTAAAATGGTATTTTAATGCACCGATCGCAGCAGAAAGAACACAATTTCCTACCAAAAGTACCTATTTTTGTCTCTTATTATGAACCGTAACCTGTACAGTACCCGCACGTGTAATATACTGATGGAAAGCTCTTTGGTGCACCTTTCAGATAATGGCAGCGAAAATTAGAAACAAACTGGGTCAAAGCCACCAAATA
>JAPXFY010000026.1:9661310-9671310 GCA_030674185.1 Monoplex corrugatus | reverse complement strand
CTAAAGAGGCTAAAGCAAAATGATTATCGGCTAGCTAATCTAGGGGGGAGCCTGTATACGAAACTGGACGTGGCAAAAAAGGCTAAAGCTAGATGGTAGTGGCTAGCTAATCTAGGGGTGGAGTGTGCGTACTAAACTGGACGTGACAAAAAAGGCTATAGCTAGATGTTAGCGGCTATCTAATCTAGGGGGTGGAGCATGTGTACGAAACTGGTCGCAGCAAATCTAGCAACCCTAGCAAATCCAAGATGGTGGAACGCATGAAAATACGAG
Organism: Monoplex corrugatus; assembly: GCA_030674185.1. NCBI lineage: Eukaryota > Metazoa > Mollusca > Gastropoda > Littorinimorpha > Ranellidae > Monoplex > Monoplex corrugatus. The sequence goes on along the minus strand of JAPXFY010000026.1, from coordinate 9,671,037 downwards.
TGAAGTTGCTTATTCTGAGTGAAATTTCCGATGACCCTTTGCTTGATGTCTCTTTAATACTGACAAACATCATAACCATTTTCGCAATAAATGTAATTACGACAGCAACAGAGGACAAGGATGACTAAGTCCTGATGCTTACGCAGTCGCCATCTTGAAATCGTAAGCTAGCACATCTCCGAGACCAATACGTTTCGCTAACCTAGCCGCTAACTTTTGCTCACGCCAGGGGGACTGTGAGAAACCCGCTCGCTAGATTGGCTCGTTTTAGCTAAGCTTCGTCTCACTTTGCTACTCCTAAGAAATTCGCCTCTAATATCTTGATTTCAGTTCCAACCCGTATTGTTGAAAATTGGCCTTTTTTCTGCCCATCTTAGTTTCCCCATCATTCTGATTGTTCTCCCACCATTCTGACTGTTCAGTACAGTATTTTATAAATGTTTTCCCACCATTCTGACTGTGTCAGTACAATATTTTATAAATGTTTTCCCACCATTCTGACTGTATCAGTACAATATTTTATAAATGTTCTTCCCACCATTCTGACTGTATCAGTACAGTATTTTATAAATGTTTTCCCACCATTCTGACTGTATCAGTACAGTATTTTATAAAGGTTTTCCCACCATTCTGACTGTATCAGTACTGTATTTTATAAATGTTCTCCCACCATTCTGATTGTATAAGTACAGAAATTTATAAATTTTTCCCACCATTCTGACTGTATCAGTACAATATTTTATAAATGTTCTCCCACCATTCTGACTGTATCAGTACAGATTCTATAAATATTTTCCCACCATTCTGATTGTATAAGTACAGTATTTCATAAATGTTTTCCCACCATTCTGACTGTATCAGCTTAGCATTTCATAAATGTTTTCCCACCATTATGATTGTATAAGTACAGTATTCTATAAATGTTTTCCCACCATTCGACTGTATCAGTACAGTATTCTATAAATATTTTCACACCATTCTGATTGTATAAGTACAGTAATTTATAAATGTTTTCCCACCATTCTGACTGTATCAGTACAGTATTTCATAAATGTTTTCCCACCATTTTGACTGTATCAGTACAGCATTCTATAAATATTTTCCCACCATTCTGATTGTATAAGTACAGTAATTTATAAATGTTTTCCACCATTCTGACTGTATCAGTACAGTATTTATAAATGTTTTCCCATCATTCTGACTGTATCAGTACAGTATTCTATAAATGTTTTCCCATCATTCTGACTGTATCAGTACAGTATTCTATAAATGTTTTCCCACCATTCTGACTGTATCAGTACAGTATTCTATAAATGTTTTCCCATCATTCTGACTGTATCAGTACAGTATTTTATAAATGTTTTCCCACCATTCTGACTGTATCAGTACAATATTTATAAATGTTTTCCCACATTCTGACTGTATCAATACAGTATTCTATAAATGTTTTCCCATCATTCTGACTGTATCAGTACATATTTTATAAATGTTTTCCCACCATTCTGACTGTATCAGTACAGTATTCTATAAATGTTTTCCCATCATTCTGACTGTATCAATACAGTATTCTATAAATGTTTTCCCCATTCTGACTGTATCAGTACATATTTTATAAATGTTTTCCCACCATTCTGACTGTATCAGTTAGCATTTATAAATGTTTTCCCATCATTCTCACTGTATCAGTCCAGTAATTTATAAATGTTTTCCACCATTCTGACTGTATCAGAACAGTATTCTATAAATGTTTTCCCACCATTCTGACTGTATCAGTACATATCTTATAAATGTTTTCCCACCATTCTGACTGTATCATACAGTATTTCATATAAATGTTTTCCCACCATTCTGACTGTATCAGTAACAGTATTCTATAAATGTTTTCCCACCATTCTGACTGTATCAGTACAGTATTCTATAAATGTTTTCCCACCATTCTGACTGTATCAGTACAGTATTTATAAATGTTTTCCCACCATTCTGACTGTATCAGTACAGTATTCTATATAATTTTCTCCCACCATTCTGACTGTATCAAGTACAGTATTCTATAAATGTTTTCCCACCATTCTGACTGTATCAGTACAGTATTCTATAAATGTTTTCCCACATTCTGACTGTATCAGTACAGTATTCTATAAATTTTTTCCACCATTCTGACTGTATCAGTACAGTATTCTATAAATGTTTTCCCACCATTCTGACTGTATCAGTACAGTATTCTATAAATGTTTTCCCACCATTCTGACTGTATCAGTACAGATTTATAAATGTTTTCCACCATTCTGACTGTTCATTATTTAAATGTTTTCCCACCATTCTGACTGTATCAGTACAGTATTTATAAATGTTTTCCACCATTCTCACTGTATCAGTACAGTAATTTATAAATGTTTTCCCACCATTCTGACTGTATCAGTACAGTATTTCTATAAATGTTTTCCCACCATTCTGACTGTTATCAATACAGACAATTATATAAATTTTTCCCACCATTCTGACTGTATACAGTACAGTAATTTATAAATGTTTTCCCACCATTCTGACTGTATCAGTACAGATTCTATAAATGTTTTCCCACCATTCTGACTGTATCAGTACAGTATTCTATAAATGTTTTCCCACCATTCTGACTGTATCAGTACAGCATTCTATAAATGTTTTCCCACCATTCTGACTGTATCAGTACAGTATTCTATAAATGTTTTCCCACCATTCTGACTGTATCAGTACAGTATTTATAAATGTTTTCCCACATTCTGACTGTATCAGTACAGTATTCTATAAATGTTTTCCCACATTCTGACTGTATCAGTACAGTAATTCTATAAATGTTTCCCACATTCTGACTGTATCAGTACAGTATTCTATAAATGTTTCCCACCATTCTGACTGTATCAGTACAGAAATTTATAAATGTTTCCCACCATTCTGACTGTATCATACAGTATTCTATAAATGTTCTCCCACCATCTGACTGTATCAGTACAGATATTTATAAATTTTTCCCACCATTCTGACTGTATCAGTACATTTATAAATTTATCCCACCATTCTGACTGTATCAGTACAGTATTTATAAATTTTTCCCACCATTCTGACTGTATCAGTACAGTATTCTATAAATGTTTTCCCACCATTCTGACTGTATCAGTCAGTATTTATAAATGTTTTCCCACCATTCTGACTGTATCATACATATTCATAAATGTTTTCCCACCATTCTGACTGTATCAGTACAGTATTCTATAAATGTTTTCCCACCATTCTGACTGTATCAGTACAGTATTCTATAAATGTTTTCCCACCATTCTGACTGTATCAATACAGTATTTATAAATGTTTTCCCATTCTGCTGTTCAGTACAGTATTCATAAATGTTTTCCACCATTCGACTGTATCAATACAGTATTTATAAATGTTTCCCACCATTCTGATTGTATCAATACAGTATTCTATAAATGTTTTCCCACCATTCTGACTGTATCAGTACAGTATTCTATAAATGTTTTCCCACCATTCTGACTGTATCAGTACAGTAATTTATAAATGTTTTCCCACCATTCTGATTGTATCAGTACAGTATTTCATAAATGGTTTCCCACAAATCCGACTGTATCAGTACAGTAATTTATGAAATCCCCGCCCCCCCCCCCCCCCCCACTCTCTTTTCATTTAAGACCTTGCAAACATGACATAGGGTTTTGCGCAGGCTCAGAAAATAAATTGCTGCCAAATTTAGGTGGAGTGTATATGGAGTTTCTCGAGCGTGATGAATCGCTCTTGAACAAATTTTGCATGTCTGGTGAGGATCTGCATACTATTCAGTCTTCAGTTTGTGTGCATGCTGGGTGTTTTCATGCTTCCACGAGTCAGCCACTGGTTTGGCTTAACCCTTTGAATCCTGTACCCTATCCACCACCAACAAAAAAACTTAACCCTTTGACTCCCGTACCCTATCCACCAACTGCAAAAACTTAACCCTTTGACTCCCGTACCTATCCACCAACTGCAAAAAATTAACCCTTTGACTCCCGTACCCTATCCACCCAAACTGCCATAATATCAATGAAACCCATTTGAATCAGTACCCTATCCACCACCAACAAAAAACTTAACCCTTTGACTCCCGTACCCTATCCACCAACTGCAAAAACTTAACCCTTTGACTTCTATACCCTATCCATCACCTGCAAAAACTTAACCCTTTGACTTCTATACCCTATCTACCACCTGCAAGTTTAACCCTTTGACTCCTATACCCTATCCACCAACTGCAAAAACTTAACCCTTTGACTCCCTCACCCTATCCACCACCTGCAAAAGCTTAACCCTTTGACTCCCTCACCCTATCCACTACCTCAAAAACTTAACCTTTGACTCCCGTACCCTATCCACCAACTGCAAAAACTTAACCCTTTGACTCCCGTACCCTATCCACCGACTGCAAAAACGTAACCCTTTGACTCCGGTACCATATCCACCAACTGCAAAAACTTAACCCTTTGACTCCCGTACCCATCCACCACCTGCAAAAGCTTAACCTTTTGACTCCTGCAGCCTATCCACCAACTGCAACAACTGAACTCTTTAATTCCCTCACCCTTTCCAACAGCTTTCTGTCGGAAGCTGGTGGATAGGGTGATGGAGTCAAAGGATTAAGTTTTTGATTTGCTAGCATGGTTGACAATGCACGATGCATGTGGACAGGGTGCGGGAGTCAAAAGGATAACTCTCTGACTCCCTCACCCTATCCACCAGCTTAGGGAGTCAAAGGGTTACGTTTTTGCTTTACGAGTATGGTTGATAGTGTAGGATGCTGGTGGACAGGGTGCCGGGAGTCAAAGGGCTAAGGATCTTTAACGTGCATAATTGTCTGTATTTTCTCTCTTCTGTGTGCATATATATATACTCACAAATGAAAGATGCTCCCAGGATTCACCGAAAGGGGGAGAGAATGATGAATCCATTGGCACTGACTCCATCACGACTGGAAACGCACAACGGATCATGATTAATGACCAGATGGAATTTCCGTGTGCGTGTGGAAGGAGATTCACCACCATTTCTGGGAAGAAGAGGACTAGAGCCCTTAAAGCGATGGCAGAGGCAGCAGAAAGGAGCTCAAGCTGGATCTGGGCAAGGAGGAACCAAAAGTGAACTTCATAAGGATTAAATTCCCTACAGATGATGTGTGCCCCGTTAGCACATTGGTAAAACCGTACGCAGTTCTGAAGCGCAGAATCGCCCAGGTTCGCTCCCCGGCGTGGGGAAAAAAAAAAATAGACAACAGCAGAAGGGCATCCAGGAGTCATGACCTGGATGTGGCCCGGCCCCCCGAGAATGTAATGGTTCAGGGCCGAAACACTTGTCTAAAGGGGGTTACTTCTCTGAAGACCTTCTGTTGTCTAGCTCTCCCTAGAGTTTCTTTCTACCTCACACGAAGGGGGTTTAGAAACTCGTTTTTGCTTTGCTAGAATGGTTAACAATGTAGGATGCTGATGGACAGGATGTCGGGAGTCGAAGAGCTAAGGATCTTTAACGTGCATGTGTGTATTTTCTGTTCTGTGTGCATATTATACTCACATGAGGGGGGTTTAGAAACTCGTTTTTGCTTTGCTAGAATGGTTGACGATGTAGGATACTGGCGGACAGGGCGCCGGGAGTCAAAAGGCTAAGGATCTTTAACGTGCATAATTATCTATATTTTCTCTCTCTCTCTCTCTCTCTCTCTCTCTCTCTCTCTCGTCGTGTGTGTCGTGTGTGTGTATCTACACACAGATATATATATATATGTGTATGTACGAAGGGGGGTTAGAAACTGACAGGTCTGCACACACCTTGACCTCGGAGATCGGAAAACGTCACCACCTTTCCACCTTTTACCCATCAACTGGATCGAACCCAGGACCTTACGACTGGATGTACGACTTTTACCCATTTGGCCATTGGCTACTGCGCCCATGGAAACCTAGCTGCACATGTGCACAAACAGAGAGAGAGAGAAAGAGACAGCGAGTGAGCGAGAGAGAGAGCGAGAGAGAGAGAGAAAGGAGAGAGAGAGACAGAGAGAGAGAGAGAGAGAGAGGAACAAGGCATGCACGACCTCTGTCCATCTAATTTCATCTACATCGAATTATACAAAAGATAAATAGCAAGATTCCCTGTACTCTCCCACAAAGCTTTGTGGGAAACAGCTCTGATCTTAAAAAAAAAAAAAAAAAAAAAAAAGGACCGTAAAACGAGACCAGAAAGGTATTTATCGTCATTTGCATCACACACACACGCATACACACACACACGCACACCACACCACACTACACACGCAACACAGCACACCCCACACACACACACACACCACACACACGCACACACACACACACGCAACCACACGCACACACAACGCACACACGCACACCCACGCACATACACGCACACACACACACGCACGCACGCATACACTCAGTACGCGCGCGACACACACACACACATACACACACGCACGCCACACAGTACACACACAACACACACAAACACACACACACAATCCATGCAATCCTACCACCATTGCAACAGTAATCCTATGGTAATGGGTATTGGGCATATCATACACACACACACACACAAAATACACACACGCACACACAAACACCACACACAAACACACACACACACACACACACACACACACACACACACACAGCCATTCTGATACTCAGATCAGGAAACCGAATAAAGCATCGGTTTCTTACAATGCTCTTAATTATTGAAGGCTTCTACCAAAAAAAAATCTTCGCTAGTCCTCGTATATTCTGAGAGTGGTAGGACTTTAAAACTTACTAAACTCACTCACTCACACACACAGACACAGACACAGACACACACACACAGACACAGACACACACACACACATACACACACATCATTAAACTTGGGAGGCCCCTGGCGGCGCACATGACCTACAAACTGATGACTCGGAGAGAGATACACGAACATTTCAAGAAGACACAAAATACACAGCCTGTTGGGTGACTGAAGACAAACTTCATGTACTGGATAATTCCATCACTGTACTGGATAATGCTATCAGATATCCAACAATGAGAGTGACACTGATGAAAGAGATTGAGGAAAAATGTACAATATACCTTCAATAGTCAACTGCTCTAATTCTGTTATACTAAACGCAAGTGACCTACTTAAGAAGATAATTTACAAAACACTCGTTGCGGAGAGTAAGTTTATGATTGCCTTTATGAGGGAAAACTGTTAGATTCTTGGCCACTCTTACATCTGATATATTCTCATGAACACACCAGGTAGATCTAGACCCAGGGAGAAAATATTAGACGGACTTGCAGCGTGGCTGAGGACAGAGAGCGCAGAAGATGTAGGCCTACATGCAGCGACAGGGGATAGATTCGTGTGGAGGGCTATGATTACCAACGCCATGCGGCAGGGCTCATGATGATGATGATGATGATGATGACGGTAACGTGAACTGTAAAATCAGGAAATCAATGTGTCAACTTATTACGACCGTTGTGGGTTTTATAGCCCCTGTTTTGGGGTTCTTATGGCAAAATAAAACGTCTCGTTTCATTTCCGTTCTTGTTTTTCTCGTAATCGTGTATGAACGTCGTTTGGCCTGCTGTGTGCAGACGGTTTTTTGCTTCACAAGTCCACACACTCCGTTTTCGACGTGAGTGCGTGCTGGGGTGTTGTCGTGTTTCAATAAGCCAGCCACTTACTGTTATTGTTGTTTAAAGCCCAGCCGACAACATAGAGCCATATCAGTTCAAAACACACAGTCTTTCAACAGGGGGTGGAAGGAACAGAAAATTAAGTACACATATCAATGCATTTGCGCGCACATATTCTAAGGAGACGCCCCTGGCGTTGACAACTCCGTCCAATTTATTGCATAGGGGATTTCAGAAAACACATCTGAACACAAATCTAAGCATAGCTAAGGACATTAAAACGTATATAAAAACGGGTCTAAATTACTTAAAATTACTTCCGCATATTTCATATCCTTAGAGCCGAAAATGTACTTAACACATGTACCCAATTATCAATCCTAAGAGAAAGTACGCAAGACATAATCGAACACAGACAGGTGAATGGACCAGGAAGGCAGAAAATGATAGGAAGAAATGACAGAAAGCAAAGGAGGAAGAAACAAACAAAAGAGAGTGAGAGAAAAGAGGAAATTTCTAGCACAGCATTTGCAGGTGAGCGATACTATTTATACTGAAAGAGCCCCCGGCATCCCCACAGGAGGGGGGGGGGGGGGGATGATAGGAAGAAATGACAGAAAGCGAAGGGGTAAGAAACAAACAAAAGAGAGTGACAGAAAACAGAAAATTTCTAGCACAGCATTTCCAGAAGGTGGGGGTATTCATCATCATCAGGTGCCCTGCCGCATGGCGTTGGCGACCATGGACTTCCAACCATCTCTATCTCTCGTTGCTCCCAGCATCTCCCCCACCCTCCTCATCCCCAGCCACTCTGCAAGTCCGTCCAGCATTCTCTCCCTGGGTCTACCTGGTGCTCTTTTCCCTCCAGCTTTCCCGTTGTGACCAGGTGCTCCAAATCCCCCTTCCTCATAAAATGGCCTGTAAATGTTGCCTGTCTTTTCCTAATCTTCCTTATGAGTGATCTACTTGTGTCTGCCTCCATCAAGACTGTCTCGTTTGTTTTCTTTGCTGTCCATGGAACTCTCAACATTCTTCTGAGAATATATAGTTATACTAAACCCTTTGACACCCGCACCCTGTCGACCAGCATCCGGTATCATCAACGATTCAAGCAAAAGCAAAACCATATTCCTTTGATTCCCTCACCCTATCCACCAGCTTCCTGCAGGAAGTTGGTGGGTAGGGTGATGGAAGCTGGTGGATAGGATGAGGAAGTCACAGGGTTACGTTTTTGCAGTTGGTGGATAGGGTGTGGGAGTCACAGGGTTACGTTTTTTGCAGTTGGTGAATAGGGTGTGGGAGTCGAGTCAAAGGGTTACGTTTTTTGCAGTTGGTGGATAGGGTGTGGGAGTCGAGTCAAAGGGTTACGTTTTTTGCAGTTGGTGGATAGGGTGTGGGAGTCAAAGGGTTACGTTTTTGCAGTTGGTGGATAGGGTGTGGGAGTCGAGTCAAAGGGTTACGTTTTTTGCAGTTGGTGGATAGGGTGTGGGAGTCAAAGGGTTACGTTTTTGCAGTTGGTGAATAGGGTGTGGGAGTCGAGTCAAAGGGTTACGTTTTTTGCAGTTGGTGGATAGGGTGTGGGAGTCAAAGGGTTACGTTTTTGCAGTTGGTGAATAGGGTGTGGGAGTCGAGTCAAAGGGTTACGTTTTTTGCAGTTGGTGGACAGGGTGTGGGAGTCGAGTCAAAGGGCTACGTTTTTGCAGTTGGTGAATGGGGTGTGGGAGTCAAAGAGTTACGTTTTTGCAGTTGGTGGATAGGGTATGGGAGTCAAAAGGTTACGTTTTTTGCAGTTGGTGGATAGGGTGTGGGAGTCAAAGGGTTAATATTAAAGAGTCCTCGGCATCCCCACGCGGGGCAAGCCAGCCACTGACAGGATTTCAGTACAAGACCTTTAATTAACGGGCAGGTGTGATATTCTACATGCGAATGTACACACGAAAGGGGTTTTGAAACAAATGCCGTTCTGTGAGATCGGGGAGAATCTCTGCATCCTTTACCCAGTAGGTAGAGGTGTTTTTGGGCGG
>JAPXFY010000026.1:9651310-9656310 GCA_030674185.1 Monoplex corrugatus | reverse complement strand
ACCCCTCTCTACACACACACACCACACACACACACACCACACACACACACACACACACACCACTCTCTCTCTCTCTCACCACACACACACACACACACACACACACACACCACACACTACACACACACACACACAACACAACACACACACACACACACACACACACCACACACACAACACACACCACACACACACTCACACACACCACACACACACACACACACACACACACACACACACAACACACACAACACCACACACAAACACACACACACACACACATACACCACACACACACATAACACAAACACAACACACACACACACACACACCACACACACACACATAACACACACAACACACACACACACACACACACACACACACACACACACACACACACACACACACACACACACATAGGTATAGGGTGGGAGTAGATAAGGGAGGGTGGGTGTGTGGGTGGGCGAGTCATTATCAGTAGATGTTTATCTCAGCGTGGTAAGAACAGTAGGCCTGTCGGACCACTAAGATAGCTGGAAGGGAATAGGAAGGGGGAAGGGAGGAGGTAGAAGGGAGGAGGGAGAGGTGGAGAGAGAGGAGGAGGGAGGAGGGAGATTCTCTGCGTAACCGGCTTGACCAGTTGTTGACTGCTTGTCGATCTACAGGCCAAGTCAAAGCCACAGCTACCTTTTTGTCACCTGCTGCAAGAGCCGTCCCACTCCTTTCTCGCCATGTACATGTAAGTCGGGAGATAGGGAAAGGTACGGTGGGGTGGTGGTGATGGTGGGGGGTGGGGAGGAGGAGGGGAGGGGGTTGTGCGGGGGGGAGGGGAGTGATTGAGGGGGATTATAATCTTACTAGAGGGAGGTAGGGGGTGGGGGCTTGTAAGAACTGTAGAGGGAACAGGGGGGGTATGCTTCCTCCGAATTTTTTTTTCTTTTTTCTTTTTCTTTCTTTTTTCTTCTTTTTCCCCCCAAGATTAAAATGTTAGTCATTTGGTATACTCTATTGATCCATTGTTGATGAGTACAAAGCAGGAAAGGTCAGGCTTCTTAGCACGCTCCGAGACACGGGAGATAAAGGTTGGGAGATCAATCCAGCCCAAAGCTGAAGGTTGGGAGATCTAGAAAATGGAAAGTCCATGAGGCACTGGTCATAGCGACAGATAACCTCATGGTCAGAGAAATAATACGGCACACGCGGACCAGCAGGCTGATACTGGGATCAACAAAACCGGAATGGTGGTCAAAGGCCAACGGGAAGGAAAGAAAAGGAACAAAGAAGAACAAACATACTTCTGAATGGAAGTGACCAATTAAGCCTTCAAGTAAACGAAAATATATTTAAATTAGTTCATACTTTTATTGAAAATTCCAAGCGTTTCTAAATTGTCTACTTGGGTTGATCTGCGGTGGTGTGCCGGACCTCCAGTAAGCAACTCTTATCTGTCTCCATTCCTCCAGCATGTTGGAACTAAGTCTTACTCTTTTCATCTATTATTTATGTTTGTAGTAACATGTGGTATCAATTGTGGGTGTTTTTGCCTGCTTTGTTGGGTTTTCTGAGATTTTTTCCCTTAGTTTGCTTTGGTTCATTTTTGTTGTTATTGTTTTCTTTCACCTAATATGCTAAGGATATGATCGTAGTGTTTTCAGCTTTTCTCTTCATTTTTTTCTTGTTTCTTGTTGGTTTAAATTTCACAAGTTGCCCGCTTTGAGCCAATAGTGTGTCAATTGTTTTTGGGGAGGGCTAACATAAGCCATTGCTTGATACCCTGCCCATGCTTTGCTGTATTTATGACTCTTCTTTTCTTGAATGAAATTCTGTTTAAACCAAAAGGTATGATAATGGAAGTCATGAACGAAGAAGAGAACACCATAAGACTTCAGAAGGCAGTCCAGCAAGGCTAACAGGGGCAGTGGACGACTTGGGGAAAATGCACCCCAAAGAAGTCTAAGACGGAATGACTTGTAGCATATGGCCCCTCTCAGAATCAGTTTTTCTTGAGATCTGCGTATGACGTCCTGCCCTCGAATGCTAATCTGGTGAAATGAGGGAAATCAGATAACCCTGCTTGCCCGTTCTGCCAGGGCAAACAGAGAGTAGAACACGTCCTGAGCTCATGCACGGCAGCTCTGACCAGAGGAAGGTGCACATGGAGGCACAATCAAGCGTTTCAGGAGATCGCACAAGCGATCCACACTGAGATCAGCATTGCCAAGAGGAAAATAAACTTACCACCAGAAGCTCCAACAACCTTCTATTTGGCATCATCATCATCATCATCATCATCAGTTGCCCTGCCGCATGGCGTTGGCGACCATGGACTTCTAACCATCTCTATCTCTCGTTGCTCCCAGCATCTCCCCCACCGTCCTCATCCCCAGCCACTCTGCAAGTCTGTCCAGCATTCTCTCCCTGAGTCTACCTGGTGCTCTCTTTCCCTCCAGCTTTCCCGTTGTGACCAGTGCTCCAAATCCCCCTTCCTCATAAAATGGCCTATAAATGTTGCCTGTCTTTTCCTAATCTTCCTTATGAATGATCTACTTGTGTCTGCCTCCATCAAGACAGTCTCGTTTGTTTTCTTTGCTGTCCACGGAACTCTCAACATTCTTCTTAGAAACCACATCTCGGCTGCCTCAATCTTGCTCTGGCTTTGCTTGTTGACTGTCCACGCCTCACAACCGTATAACAGTATTGGTTCTATATAACATTCAAGAACTCTCTTCCTGTTGTTAATTGATAGGCATTTGTTGGCAAGAATGCTTTTCATCTTCTTGAATGCTGTTTTGGCTTGGCTGATTCTGCTGGCTATTTCTGATGTGCATCTGCCGTGTGGTGAAATGATCGTTCCCAGGTATTTAAACTTATCAACCTGTCTCAAGGTTGTGCCGTTTGCTGTTATTTTGCAGGAGGGGATTTCATGTTTTTTACTGATCACCATGACTTCAGTCTTCCTTCTGATTAGTTCCAACCCCTTTCCTTTGCTTTCTATTTCTAGTATATTCACAAGGTTTTGTAGGTCCCTTTCATTTTCGGCAATTAGCACGGTGTCATCTGCGTATTGATTGTTGTTTATCATTTTTACTCCAACCTTTAATCCAGGGTCTTCCTCTAAGTTTCTCATGATGTTTTCGCTCATTGCAGCTGTTTGTTCCCAATACATATTTCTGATTATTCGTAGATCTTTTCCATCAATATTGAGTCTTTCTAGTTGGTTGATAAGTTCTTCATGTCTTACCCGATCGAAAGCCTTGGTATAATCAACAAAGCATAAATATAAATCCTTATTCATCTCGATTGACCTCTCTATGATAGTTCTTAGGACGTATATGGCATTAATAGTTCCTTTCCCTTCCACAAATCCACACTGTTCTTCTGCTATTTCTCTTTTGATTCTATTCCTTGTCCTCATCATGATTTTTCTTAATAGGATTTTTGTTACATGACTCATCTAAATGATTGCACGATGGAGTTCGCATTCTATAGCCCCTGTCTTCTTTGGAAGTGCAATGAAAATTGATTTTGACATATCTTTGGGGATTTTTCCAGTGTCGTAAGTTTCATTTAGGAGGACTGTTATTTTTTTCAATACCAATTTCCTCCAGGGCTTCAATCATCTCTGTAGTAATGTTGTCTGGTCCTGGGGCTCTTCCTGGTTTCATCTTTTTCAGTGCTGCTCTAACTTCATCTTTCATTATTGGTGGTCCTTCAAAGTTCTTTCTTAGAATGTGTTCTTCGTTTCTGTCATCTTCAAAAAGGTCTTTAATGTACTCTCCCATCTGTCTAATATTTTGTCTTTTTCCATGATAAGCGTACCATCTTTCGATTTTAAACAACCAGTTGATGTGCATGTATTTTTCCTGTGGAAAATTTCTTCAGTTCGTCTGTACATACCCTGAATATCCGTTATGTGTCGGTCTTCTATTTCTTTGCATTTTGTTTTCAGCCAAGCTTCCTTAGCTTCATTGCACCTATTCCTGATTTCTTTATCTTCCTGTATATATCCTCCTTTCTCATTGCCTTCCTCCGTTCTTCCATCAAGTCTAAAATTTCTTTTGTCATTCAGTTCTTTTTTGCTTTTCTAACTACTTCAGGGATTTCTTCACAAGCTTCATTTATCGAACTTCTCAACTTTGTCCATTGTTCCTCACTGTCACCAACGTCTTCCAGAGAGCACTGAATTTGATTTGTTTTGAACATGTACTTAAATTTTTGACGTATCACTTCATCTGTCTTTAAGAGTCCAAGATTTAGTTTGATATTGCTTTTGGTCTGTTTCCTTTTCCTTAATTTCAGCCTAAATCTTCCCACTACAGGATTGTGGTCACTGTTGCATCCTCGCCTGGTAGTGTTTTTGCTGACAGTAAAGAATTTCTAAATCTTTTATTAATTAGGATGTAGTCAATCTGATTTTTGGTATTATCTCCTGGACTCATCCAAGTCCATTTTCTTCTTTTAGGCTGCTCAAACCAGGTGTTTCCTACTATGAACTCATTCATCTGTGCTCATTCTACAAGTTTCCCTCCCCTTTCATTTTGTGTACCAAGGCCATGAGGTCCAACTATATCCTCTACCCTACCCTTTCCCACTTTAGCATTAAAATCTCCCATTATTACTGTAACTTCTTGTGATTTACATTGGACCTTGGCCATCTCTAATACTTCGTAGAAGTTGTCGATGTCTTCCTGAGTACTTGTGGATGTTGGTGCATACACCTGAATGATGTTGATATCAAATGGTTTGCCTCCCAATTTGGCCAGCAAGACACAGCCCAGTATCCCTTAACTGCTTTTGATTTGTCCCTGTCCATTACGATGTCTACTCCTCTTCCATGTGAGTTTCCACCAGAGTATATTACTGTATACTCTCCTGATGTTATCATGCCTGCCCCCTTCCACCTCACTTCTCTTAGTCCTAAGATACTAATGTTAAGCCTTTCCATCTCCATTTTGACATTGTCTAATCTACCTTTTTGCATCAATGTTCTAACGTTC
>JAPXFY010000026.1:9563810-9646310 GCA_030674185.1 Monoplex corrugatus | reverse complement strand
ACGATGGAAGAGAGAGAGGGAGAGAGAGAGAGAGAGAAGAAGAGAGAGAGCGGTGGAAGAGAGAAGAGAGAGAAGAGAGACAGAAGACGAGAGGTGAAAGAGAGAGGAGACAGACAGACGTGAAGAGGAGAGAGAGAGAGAGACAGAAGGAGAGAGGGAGGGAGGAGAGAGGGAGAAGGTGTGCAAAGAGCAGCAGCGGGCCTGACAACAAACACACACTTGGCACAGCAGTACAACATCAATAGCCCACAGCTGGAATCTTTTGAGTTTGCTGAAGAGTGGTACGGTACCTCCTCACACGCTGGACATAACGCATAGACTACGCTCTCTATCTATCAAAATCTGACCGTAAACCATCTGGCCGTTGTACTTACTTGAGCCTGTTCAAAAACCCTGTGCGCTAGCGAGGTCTTGAAATCGGAAGCGAGCAGGGGTGGGGTGGGGTGGGGGAAGAAGGTTGGGGGGGGGGGTGTTGGGGGCGGGATGCGGGTGTTGCGGAGGAGGGAGTACAGGACCTATGAAACCACTACTCACTCACTCACTGACTCACCACTAGAGACTGACTGAAGCAGTTAAGATAGACAACATCGCCGGGGACTCAGATGATTGTGTAGCAGCGCACGCCAAAAAAAAAAAGAAGAAGACGACAAAGATCCCAGCCGTTATGTAGCAGGGTGGAATTGAACACTGGACACACAAGATCTTGGCTCCACGTTCAAACTTAACTCAGTTGGTTAGAGCCACAGACATCTCAGATACAGACTGCGCACGCCTGTCTGCGAGTGGCCCCATCGCGCCACCATTTACCGAGGACCGGTATGCTCGTTCTCGGCAGCTGGGCATAATACAATTTAGTAATGACCGGGTGTTTATTTGACTGAAAAACGTGTTTCACTGATAAAAGGCAGAAGGTTTTAAGCTAAGGGACTGAATCTGTTTAGTTGGTGTAGCTTTACATTTGATGCTTTAACTGATAACGGAATAAAGTGACCCCCCTGACCAGGAAATTCCAATGCCATGTGTTAGGTCTGCACTATCTTCCTTGATAAACTGTCTGCTAGGTACCAGGCGTGGGAATTCACGAGTTATTATAAACTTTACCATCTAAACTGACTGCTCTCTCTCTCTCTCTCTCTCTCTCTCTTCTCTCTCTCTCTCTCTCTCCTCTCTCATCTTCTCTCTCTCTCTCTCTCACACACACACACTTACTCACTCTCTCTCTTTCTCGCTCACTCTGTGTGTGTGTGTGTGTGTGTGTGTGTGTGAGTGAGAGAGAGAGAGAGAGAGAGAGAGAGTGTGTTGTGTGAGAGAGAAAGAGAGGTGTGAAAGGTTACTTTAGACTTCAGTACAGCACAGTACAGTTACCACTGGGACGTGAGTATGCGTCTGGCATTGTTCTTGTAGCGATGCGTATAAGTGTTGGAAGTTCTTTGAAAATAGTATGCTCGCAAAGATCACGTTTTGAGCTTTCTGGTAATATCAAATACTTTGCCATATGAGGTACGGAAATGTCTGGAACCTTTTGTGTGGCATGGGCTGTTCAAACAGAAAAAGAAAAGGGAAATCGTTTCATAGGTAAGTGTGTGTGTATGCATGCGTGTGTGTGGTGTGTGTGGGTGTGTGTGTGTGTGTGTGTGTGTGTGTGTGTGTGTGTGTATGTGAATGTGTGTGCGTGTGTGTGTGTGTGTGTATGTGTGTGTGTGTGTGTGTGTGTGTGTGTACGTGTGTGTGTGTGTGTGTGTGCGTGTTTGCACCTGTTCGTGACCGTTTCAAAGAACGTTGCCAATGTGAGTGTATCGTGAAATCGTTTATGATATGAAACAAATATTCAAATCTATTGAAAATTCATTTTCCTTAAAAAGTTGTATTTTCAATCAACATGCTAGAGTGTTGATGTTGACTGGCATATGCAAGACTGACAGACCAGGTGAATGTGAAGCTTTGTGTATTTCTTTGTTTCTAGATTTCCAAAGAATGAAGAAAGACGAAAACTGTGGATTGCAGCGCTGAAGAGGGACAAGTTCCAAGTCACTGAACACTCCAGGATATGTGCAGATCATTTTGAAGAATCCTGTTTTGATCGCACTGGCCAAACCACCCGACTGAAAGACACTGCTATTCCTACAATTTTCAACTTCCCTGCACACTTGCAGAAAGTAAGTTGTAAAGTGTTTATGAACTCGGTATAAACAATGGGTAGGCTACTTGATGTTTAATTCAAATAGGTCAAATAGCCGAGATGTGGTTTCTAAGAAGAATGTTGAGGGTTCCATGGACAGCAAAGAAAACAAACGAGACAGTCTTGGTGGAGGCAGACACAAGTAGATCACTCATAAGGAAGATTAGGAAAAGACAGGCAACATTTATAGGCCATTTTATGAGGAAGGGGGATTTGGAGCACCTTGTCACAACGGGAAAGCTGGAGGGAAAGAGAGCACCAGGTAGACCCAGGGAGAAAATGCTGGACGGACTTGCAGAGTGGCTGGGGACGAGGAGGGTGG
The DNA here is from genome assembly GCA_030674185.1 of Monoplex corrugatus. Taxonomy (NCBI): domain Eukaryota; kingdom Metazoa; phylum Mollusca; class Gastropoda; order Littorinimorpha; family Ranellidae; genus Monoplex; species Monoplex corrugatus. Next base: position 9,643,809 of record JAPXFY010000026.1, on the reverse strand, counting down.
GGGAGATGCTGGGGGCAACGAGAGATAGAGGCAGATGGAAGTCCATGATCGCCAACGCCATGCGGCAGGGCACCTGTTGATGATGATGATGAGGTCGAAGTCCGTTATGAAAGTTGTGAACAGTAGTCATCACAAATATTATATACATAACGCAAGTTCGTAACTTAGAAGTATACGCTGGTACAACCGTGTTATATCATATGTGACTTACGTTTGTGATGCAGTTTTTCCTAGTCTAGGAATGTGATTCTGTAGATTTTATTAATTAGAGCACATGTAGCTGCAGGAACCACCCCCACCCCATTACTACTGTTTGCGCATAACTGTAATCTACCTTTAACATTTACAATAAACTGGTTTCAGAAACAGAAGCATCGGAAGGCCCCAGCAACCAGAGGCAAGGTGGCAGAGTCCTCGTCTTTTTTCAACCCATCGCCATCATCACAGCCAACTACAATTAATGAGGGAGCAGAGGGCAGTGCTTCTGTAAGAACTGATCATTCCTATTGCGTCGGAAGTCGACGCAAACTGAAGAGGCAAGTGCATCATGCAGATGAAACACTGGACAAGTACAGAAAGAAAATAAAAAGGTTACAGAAAAAAACTCTGGCAGAAATTGTCGCTGACCTTATTAAAGAAAAAGCTTAGTGTCAGATTCCTGTGCTGAAACGCTGGAGACAACTTTTTGAGGGGTACCCCTTCAGCTCATGAAGAGACTCATAAGCAAAGCTTCAGCAAATAATGCATATCATCCTGTCTTGAAGGCCTTCGCTTTAACTTTGCAATTTTATTCCACAAAAGCATATGAGTTTGTCAGGGAAACATTTGGCGTAGGGCTACCTCACTTATCTACCATTAGACGTAGGTTTCAGGCTGTAGATGGGAGGGCAGGATTTAGTAAAGAAGTTATGCAGACTTGACAAAAAAGTGGTAGAAGCTAGGTCAAACGGCAGTGAAGTGTTGTGCTCGTTGATGCTGGATGAGATGTCCATCAGAAAACATGTAGAATGGGATGGCAAAAAAGTCGTTGGGTACGTAGACATAGGTAATGGTGTGACTAACGACAGCGCTCCTCCTGCAACTGAAGCTTTGGTATTCATGGAAGGTTCCAGTAGGATATTTTTTAATCCACAGAATGTCTGGTTGTGAGAGAGCGAACCTTATCCGTGAATGCCTTCACCACCTTGCAGACGTCGGTGTCAAGGTCATGTCTTTGACCTGTGATGGGCCTTCTAGTCACATGTCCATGCTGAGAGAACTGGGTGTCTCCATGGATCCCGAAAATCTCAACCCTAGCTTCTTTCATCCGTCTTATGGAGATAGAATGTACGTGCTGCTCGATGTTTGTCACATGTTGAAGCTTCTCCGTAATTCGCTATCAACCTGCGGACTGGTGATGGATGGACAAGGTGACACCATCAGGTGGCAGTACCTGGAGGATCTGAACGAAATCCAGGAGTCTGAGGGTCTTCATCTTGCTAACAAACTGAAGCAAGCTCACCTGTGTTGGCAGTCGCAAAAAATGAAGGTCGAACTCGCTGCTCAAGCACTGAGTGGAAGTGTTGCAGATGCGCTGGAATACTGCGGAGATGTTCTTCAACTTCAAGGATTCCAGAATGTCCAAGGCACTGTAAACTTCCTGCGCAACTTCAATTAATGAGGGATCAGAGGGCAGTGCTTCTGTAAGTACTGATCATTCCTATTGCGTCATAAATATTCACATGAGAGAGAGAGAGAGAGAGAGAGAGAGAGAGAGAGAGAGAGGAGAGAGAGAGAGAGAGAGACTGATATGCACATGGGCATATTTAGTTTACTGGTTTGTCATCATTTTATGTAGTGGAACAAAACAGAACTAGCTAATGCTCTGAACGCAGGGCTTACTGATGCATAAAAAGAATCAATTTACTCATCCTTTTGCGTACGTACTTTCCAGTGATCAATTTGTTGTGCTGCTTGACAAGGTGGTGCATGCGTACTTTGCAGTAAGCACGTGCCACTGCCTTGATCACAGAGATGACGTGGTTGCAGACAGGCGCAGCATCTATATCTTAGATGTCTGAGGTTAGAGCACCAGAATGATAACGTATAGGTCATAAGTTCAATTCTCAGGTGGGTCACTTTTTTTTTAAGGACGGCTAACAGCAAGTGGCACAACCTTGAGACAGGTTGAAAATAATATGACATGACCCTTTTTCAAATTGCAGAATTCATCTCACTTCCGCTCTGACATCATATTTACGTACAAACACATTATGTTGCCATTTTAGTCATTTTCTCACCCTGGACGAAGCAGCAGGAAAGTTTCAGTCTTTTTTCTCCTAATTTTTGTATTTGGTGTTTGTTTGTTTGTTATCTTACACTTGACAAAGGCCAATTGGCTGAAAATTTGTGCCTGTCTTGTCTGATTGTATTAAATACGCGTTCTTATTCTTTTTTCGTGTTTTTTTTTTTCTGGTGCCTGTTTCCAGGTTGATAAGTTAAATATCTGGGAACAGTCATCTCTCCTGACGGCAGATGCACGTTAGAAATAGCCGGCAGAATCGGCCAAGCCAAAACAGCATTCAAGAAGATGAAAAGCGTTCTTACCAACAAATGCCTATCAATTAACACCAGGAAGAGAGTTCCTGAGTGTTACATAGAACCGACACTGTTGCACTGCTGTGAGGCGTGGACAGTCAACACGCAAAGTCAGAACAAAATTGAGGCAACTGACATGTAGTTTCTAAGAAGAATATTGAGAGTTCCATGGACATCAAAGAAAACAAACGAGACAGTCTTGAAGGAGGCAGACACAAGAAGATCATTAATAAAGAAGATTAGGAAAAGACAAGCAACATTAATAGGCCATGTTATGAGGGAAGGGGAATTAAGCACCTGGTCACAACAGGGAAGCTGGAGGGAAAAAGAGCACCAGGTAGACCCAAGGAAAAAAATATTGGACGGACTTGCAGGGTGGCTGAGGACAGAGAGGGTGGGGAATGTACTTGCAGCGACAAGGGAAAGAATCGTATGGAGGGCCATGTTTGCCAACGCCATGCGCAGGGTGGATGATGATGATGAGGGGTGATGATAATGAAGTGGCTGCTTTCATAAGAGCTGTGGACTCGAACTGGCATGTCTTGAGTTCATTTCCTGCCCCCAATAAATAAATAAAAATGATGAATAAATAAATGGATGAATAAATAAATAATTGACCTGTTTTCTGCTAATCTTAACGCTGCAATCACTCTGATGACGATAGCTTAATGTTTCATAGGTCTCTTCTCTCCCCCTCCCCCCTCCCTATTTCCAAAGCTTTGCCAACATATAGGGGTTTTGCGCAGACTGAAGGCGTGAAATTGCTGGCAGATTTCAGTGGAGCGTATATGGAATTGTCCGAGCCGAGTGTGATTAATGCCTCTTTGAAGAAACTCAAGTCTCTCAGTGTCTTTCTCTTTCATACCAATGTTTCACCTCACCTGCAGTCACTCATCATTGGGTGCCCCGTGGAGATGCCGGGGGTCTCTTTCAATATAAATAATATCACCACCTCCTGGAAATTCTGTGCTAGAAATTTCCTCTTTTCTCTCATGTCTGTGTTTCTGCCTTGTTCTTTTGCTTTCTGTCATTTCTTCCTATCATTTTCTGCCTTGCTGGTCCATTCACCCGTATGTGTTTGAGAAAGTCTTACACAGTTTTTCTTAGGATTGATAATAGGGTACATGTATTAAGTGTATGTTTGGCTGAGGGAGGTGAGACATGTGGAAACAGTTTTAGGTAATTTAGGCCCGTTTTTCCCCCCACATGTTTTGGTGTCCTTAGGTATGCTTAAATTTGTATTCAGGTGTTTTTTTAAAAAATCCCCTATGCGATAAATTGGACGGAGTGGTCAACACCAGGGGCATGTTCTAGACTATGTGTGCGAATGTGTTGATAAGTGTACTTAATTTTCTTTTTTTTTTTTAATTTTATTCCTGTTGAAGTTTTGTATGTTTTGAAGCGGTTATAGCGCTGATATGGCTCTACGCAGTCGGCTGGTCTTTAAACAACAATAACAATAACTCATCGTTGGGCATCTCCTTAGATAATGTGCGTGAATGGATTGATATGTGCACTAAATTTTCTTGTCCTTTATTTTTTCCGGTTGTAGAATTGTTTGTTTTGAAACGGAAGTCTATTGCTCTACGAGGTCGGCTGGGCTTTATTTTTATTTTTTTTTTTTTTTTATTTTTTCATTTTTTTAGGATCATTGCACTCAGGGAGGTTAATAATAATAATAATAATTACAATATTTATATAGCGCAAAATCTTGATAAAATCAAATCTAAGCGCTTTGTGTTCACCTTTTTTTTCTTCTTTTTTCGTCCCATTTTCTACGCCACTTTAATGGCCACAGAAGCTGAAACAGTTTTTATTATGCGATAATGCTGATGTCGATGTGGATGATAATCATGATGCTATGGAGTTCTATCCAGGATTGAGACTGCGTGACAGGGTTGTGCTCTACGCTTACAATCATAATATATCCTGGCGTCAACCAGGCCCGAGAGATACAGACACCTGCGGTGTTGGTCAGAAGATTTGAGCAAAACCCTCAATGACGCATCCGCGAAGTGGATGAACTCGACTGTGTGGTTCCAGTCTTCCCAATGAGCCCACAGCACGCCCAACCTGGGTAGGAGCCGGTTAGAGCCGAAAAATCCCACAATGATTTTGAAGGTACTGATGGGTATATGGAAATAGCTGGCAGAATCGGCCAAGCCAAAACAGCATTCAAGAAGATGACAAGCATTCTTACCAACAAATGCCTATCAATTAACATCAGAAAGAGAGTTCTTGAATGATAGAACCAATAGCGTGGACAGTCAGCAAGCAAAGCCAGAACAAGATTGAGGCAGCCGAGATGTGGTTTCTCAAAAGAATGTTGAGAGTTCCATGGACAGGAAAGAAAACAAACGAGACAGTCTTGATGGAGGCAGACACAAGTAGATCACTCATAAGGAAGATTAGGAAAAGACAGGCAACATTTATAGGCCATTTTATGAGGAAGGGGGATTTGGAGCACCTGGTCACAACGGGAAAGCTGGAGGGAAAGAGAGCACCAGGTAGACCCAGGGAGAGATGCTGGACGGACTTGCAGAGTGGCTGGGGATGAGGAGGGTGGGGGAGATGCTAGGGGCAAGGAGAGATAGAGATGGTTGGAAGTCCATGGTCGCCAACGCCACGCGGCAGGGCACTTGATGATGATGATGATGATGATTGGTATTCGAACCAACAAACCTTCCAGTCGGTAGTCCGTTGCGTTAACCACTACACCACGGCGACTGGTGCCTGGGCTTTATGATACAAAAATAACAGTAACAGCTAACTCGTCATGTTCTTAGACATAATTCAATTCAGTCTTGATTACTCATCCGTGATGTTTGTCCAGGAAGTGTTTGTTCATGTTTGGAATGTTATTTTGATATCTTCAAGTGTGTGTGTGTGGTGTTGTTGTGTGTGTGTGTTTTGTGTTGTGTGTGTGTGTGTGTGTGTGTGTATGTGTGCGTGTGTGTTGTGTGTGTGTATGTGTGTGTGTTGGCGGGCGTGTATGTGTGTGTGTTATGCTTGTGTGTGTGTGTATATGTGTATGTATGTATGTATGTGTATGTATGTATGTGTGTGTGCGTGCGTGCGCGTGTGTGTTTGTGCGTGTTTGTATGTTTGTGTGTTGTGTGTGTGTGTATGTGTGTGCGTGCGTGTATATGTGTGTGTATGCTTGTGTGTGTGTGTATATGTGTATGTATGTGTGTGGGTATGCATGTATGTGTGTGCGTGCGTGCGTGCGTACGCGTGTGTGTATGTGTTTGTGTGTGTGTATGTGTGTGTGTTTGTACGTGTGTGTGTTTGTGCGTTCGTGAAATGTGTGATGTATGTGTGTGTGTGTGTGTGTGTGCGTGTGTGTATATGTATGTGTATGTATGTATGTGCGTGCGTGTGTGTGTTGTGGTGGTGCGTGCGTGCGTGCGTTGTGTGTGTGTGTGTGTGGTGTGTGGTGTGGTGTGTGTGTGTGTGTGAGTGTACCCAGCTGAAGACGAAAAGTCGAAAGCGGTAGGTATTTCGACTACATCTGTGTTTAGTGTGAAGAGTATTCCAAGTCCTAAGGTGAGTACACAACATTGACGTCTTTTCCTATCATGTTCCCATCTTACCAGCGGGGATTCGTCTTTTTTTTCTCTCTCTCTTGGAGTCCACTATTCTTTCAAACGAGGTCAGCCCCGCAACCTTGAACATAATACTGACGTGTGGCTGTGTGGGACAAGCACAGACATACAATCCAAGTCATTTGCTCTACCTCTGTGGACAACACGTACTTCCCGCCAGAACTGGTAGGCACCCACCTCCACACCCACTCACTCGCAAGGGGCGAGGTCATCCAGTTTGTGACACTTTAAGCACTCGATCCACTGTCCGGCACCTGTTGTGCAACAATGCAACGAGTTGTTCGCTCGCTACAGGGGTCTGGTACGGCGTGAGCGTGTAGGAAACAACAGTGGACTGTGTATAATTCGTCACGGCAAGGCGGAAAATCTTTCAACTCAAGGAATTTCTTCACAAGCTTCTATTCCAGTAGTAGGCTGATAAAATACCAGTATGAAATATAGACTGGGTGAAACATAGTCTAGGTAGGGCCTCAGGATCTGGACAGCTCATGGGTTTATGTGCAGGCTTAAGGCGTGTGCCACGGTCACCATACACTAGTGACGTTAGTGCATATGGATGGAATTCGTTCCGAGCGCGGAGACGTCATCTTGAGAAACTGAAACTGAAACTGAAACTTCACAAGCTTCATTTATCGAGTTTCTGAACTTTGTCCATCGTTCCTCACTGTCACTAACGTCCTCCAGACCACTGAATTTGTTTTGAACATGCATGTTAAATTTTTTTCATGAGTCACTTCATCTGTCTTTAAGAGTCCAAGATTTAGTTTGATGTTATTTTTTGGTCTGTTTTTTTTTTTTTTGCTTTAGTTCAGCCTAAATCTTCCCATCACAGGATTGCAGTCACTGTCGCAGTCTGGGCCTGTTTTTTTATTTTTTTTTTATTTTAAATAAAAAAAGTTTTATTTTATTTTACTTTATTTCATCTTATTTATTTTATTTTATTTCATTTTATTTTATTTCACTTTATTATTTATTTTTTTGCTATCAGCAAGGAATTTCTAATCTTTTGTTTATGAGGATTGTAATGAATTGAATTTTTTTATTATCTCCTGGATCCGTCCATGTTCATTTTCTTCTGTTAGGCTGCTCAAACTAGATGTTCCCTATTATGAATTCATTTATTGTGCCCATTCAACACGTTTCTCTCCCCTTTCATTTAGCGTGCCAAGACCATGAGGTCCGACTACGTCATCCACTCTCTCCTGTCCCACTTTTAGCATTAAAATCTTCCCATTATTACTGTAACATCCTGTGATTTGCATGGGGCACAGCACATGATGATGATGATGATGATAATGATGATGACGACGACGACGATTATGATGATGATGAAGATGATGATGAAGATGATGATGATGATGATGATGATGATGAAGGTGGAAAATAATGAAAAAAAGATCAGGCAGTCCACAGTTTCTGTCCATTTCCATCCACCCAATACAAATGTAGCGATGTTATCTTAGCCATCGTTCAGGTTATAAATCATTTTCATATAGCACTTATTTTCCAAACTAATTTCCACTGACTGTGCATCAAACATAATGAGGTGGAAGAACAACAGCTGTTTTAGGTGAACTGACTACACTCGGCTATGTTGTTGCACACTCTGAATCTGTGTTGGCCGTTCATGTTGGGTGTTTTTGTGTGTCTTTTTTCATGTTGTGTGTGTGTGTGTGTGTGTGTGTGTGTGTGTGTGTGTGTGTGTGTGTGTGTGTGTATTTGTGAGTGTGTGTGTTGTGTGTGTGTTTGTGTGTGTGTGTGTGTGTATGTGTGTGTGTTGTGTGTGTGTGTTGTGTTGTGTGTGTTTGTGTGTATGTGTGTATGTGTATGTGTGTTCTCTCTCTCTCTCTCTCTCTCTCTCTGTGTGTGTGTGTGTGTGTGTGTGTGTGTTCGTTCTTTGATTTAACGTCTTTTCACTATAACTGTCATTAGTTTTCGAGTGTCTTTTTTGATGTTTGTGTGTGTGTGTGTGTGTGTGTGTGTGTGTGTGTGTTGTGTGTGTGTGTGTGTGTGTGTGTGTGTGTGTGTATGTTTTGTGTGTGGTGTGATGTGTGTGTTGTGTGTGCGTTTCTATTGTGTGTGTGTGTGTGTGTGGTTGTGTGTGTGTTTACTTTTTTGCGTGTGGATGTGCGTGTGTGTGTGTGTGTGTGTGGTGTGTATGTATGTGTGTTGTATTGTGTGTTGTGGGTGTATGTGGTGTGTGTGTGTTGTTTTTTGTGTGTGTGTGTATGTGTGTGTGTCTGTTGTGTGTGTTTGTGTTGTGTGTGTGCATGTGTGTGTGTGTGGTGTGTGTGTCTGTTGTGTGTGTGTGCGTGTGTGTGTATGTGTGAATTGTGTGTGTGTGTGTGTGTGTGTGTATATGTGTGTGTGTGTGTGTGTATGTGCGTTTGTGTGTTTGTGTGTGTTGTTGTGTTGTGTGTGTGTGTTGTGTTGTGTGTGTGTGTTGTTGTGTGTGTGTGTCTGTTGTGTTGTGTGTTCTGTATGTGTTGTGTGTGTGTGTGTGTGTGTGTGTGTGTGTGTGTGTGTGTGTGTGTGTGTGTGTGTGTGTGTGTGTGTGTGTGTTGTAAGGTGGTCTGCGTTGATCGCATGCATATGTCTGGTGCGTGGGTGTGCTTTGATTTGAATTGTCAAGATTTCGTGCGAGATAAATACTGGGATCATCATCAGCAGCAGCAGCAGTGTTATCATCATCATCATCAGTGTCATCATCATCATCATCATCATATTATTATATTTTTCATAAGCCATAACATTGACGTGACTTACAGAATCTTTTAACGTAACATATTCGATATTTTACACGTGCACCGACAAGGTCAGCACACGTGTTGACCCAGGAGACAGGAAGCATCCTCCACCCTTTACCCACCAGACAGACGGAGATGTCCAGGCGGATTGAACCTAGGACCTTCTGACTGGACATGTGACATTCACCCACTTGACTACCATGCTGGGCGTTAATGTTTTAGCCCTTGTGTCCTGACTGTTGAGAGTTCCATGGACAGCAAAGACAACAAACAAGACAGTCTTGATGGAGGCAAACACAAGAAGATTATTGATAAAGAAGATTAGGAAAAGACAAGCAACATTCATAGGACATTTTATGAGGAAAGGGGAATTAGAGCACCTGGTCACAACGGGGAAGCGGGAGGGAAAGAGAGCACCAGTTAGACCCAGGGAAAAAATATTGGACGGATTTGCGGAGTGGCTGAAGACAGAGAGGATGAAAGATGTGCTTGCGGCAACAAGGGATAGATGCACATGGAGGGCCATGATCGCCAACGCTATGTGGCAGGGCATTGATGATGATGATGATGATGATGATGATGATGATGTCGTGGCCAGGTGTTGCTCAACAAAGCTGTTGTATGCGCATAATAAAGCGTGATGAGTGTCGACTGCTACGCGCTGTAACATCCGTTATTGTGAGCCTGGAAACATCACACAAACATAGGGCCACCAAGTGAGGGGAGGCTCACATGGTGAACGATTTGAACCTTGATTTTTTGTTCTTTCATGTCCATGGTTGATAAAATGTAGAACGCCAGGGTCCCATTAGACACATCGGACAAACCTTGCAATCTTTAATTAATGAAGATACTTTTTCGCCTGTCAGTTCCTTGGGAATGTCAATGTTGTATGAGAATTTTACAGTATTGTCTTGGGAATTGACTGTACTGTACGATTGTCACACAACATTGACTGATTGGTTCAGTTGTTACGTCGACACCCACCTCAAGAGATATGGCCGACGGGATAACCATCCCAGGAAAGTGGGAAAAGGGGGGTGGGGAGGGGCTTATCTAATCCTACACTGACACTCCCAGAACAAGAATGATGTTAAGATGGGACAACGAGAAGGCCAGTTTTAATGTAGCGCACCCCGGGATTCGAACCCACAACCATTAGTATGTGAACCCGACGCTCAAACCAACTGAGCTACTGGGGCCCCCCCTTACATATCATAGACAGACAGTGGATCAGGGCCTTAAGAAATCGTTTTTCTCAAGCAAAGCGAAGCGTTTGCCAGCTGACGCAACTGTCTCCGCGAAGACTGTCAAGCACGCGAATGGTAGGCTAAAGCGATGTTTTCCACTTGGGCTTTGACCTTACGGAGCGAAATTTGAACCTTGAAAGGTCACCTAGCCGTACAGTCTCAGCCCCTATCAACACGCCTAAGCCAGAGGTTATTTAGTGTTGTGTCAGTTTGCTTGGTTCTTTCCATATAGCAGAGGACTCGCCATGTGATGTCTGGAATTCAGTTTCAGCTGGCAACATAAACATTTGGCTGTTCAATTGCCTGTCTCGCTGGCCCCATTGGCTCAGTTGGTTTGAGTGTCGGATTCACATGCTAATGGTTGTGGGTTCGAATCCCGGAGTGCGCTACATTAAAACTAGCCTTCTTACTGTCCCATCTCAACATCATTGTTGTTCTGGTGGTGTCTGTACAGGATTAGATAACCCCTTTCCCCATTTCCCTGGGATGGTTATCCCCGTCGGCCATATCATCTGAGGTGGGCGTCGACGTAAAAACTGACCCCCCCCCCCTCCAAAAAAAAAAAAAGCCTATCTTCATATTTCAGTCATTCTGGTGGGTGTCAGCTTATTGTTTCATAGCGTCCCTCTCCATCCCCCTTCTGCAATTCAACGCATGGGGTTTGGCTCAGGCTTTAACCCTTTGAGTCCCGCAGCCTATCCACCAATTGCAAAAACATAGCCCTTTGACTCTCTTATCTTTTCCACCAGTTTCCTGAAAGAAGCTGATGGATAGGTTGGGGGAATCAAAGGGTTAAGTTTTTGCTTTGCTAGCACGTTGGCAATGCATGATGCTAGTGGACAGGATGCGGGAGTCAAAGGTTAATGCCATGGCAGGACTATATAAAGCGCCATGTGCCCGACATGTCCCCTTGTTCTTGTATGAAGGAATTGGTCTCCTTCCAGCACTGTCTTTTTGATTGCGTGACCTTACGCAATCATTTTCAACCTCTAAGGACTATCTTTACAGGACAAACAAACCCTCTTCAATCGCTTCAACTCTCAAATCACAACAGTATCCACGGATGGACTCCTCTCGTCCTGGCAGCTACTCTCTCCCACTTTTCGGCAGTTGGACCATACTTATAAAGATTCTCCGTCACCTCCAGACTCATCCTCCTCTTCTATGACTTGAAGCTCTTCACACCCCAGACATGGAAATTATAAGACAACGCTTATCTCTTTAACTATATGATAAGATTCATCTTACGACAGTCCCTAATCGTTATCACGCTGGGACGTTAATACCACTGAAGAAGAAGAAGAAGAAGACATGTACCCTTCATTTCTAACCCTTGTAACAGCAGGCATCACATCTCTTCATCTCCAACGTTTTCTCAAAAGTAGTTCGACGCAGAAGCAACAACACAACTTCATATAAATTGGTAGAATGGTAGCTACGTATTATCACCTCTTAATACATCGTTAATACAATGTTTCATTGATGAAAAATGCCATGGCAAATCGGAACATTTCAAATCAGGGTACATTTGAACTATGAAGGGTGGAGCTAGTAGTGTTTAGCGCGCGCGGCCCGCCTGGCACCATGGACCTAAAAATAAATGTTTAGGTCTGTGGCAGTTTCTGGCGCCGCAATAGGCCTAGGGCTGCAGGCGTAGCCTAGGCTACCACTTTCAGTTTCAGCTTGACCAGACTGTAACTGAGGCCTACCTATGTGCATGTGTGAAGACGTGTGGAACCCTTTTAGTAGTGCCCCCCCACTCTGCAATAACATGACTCATGCATGGGTGCCACTCTTCCGTCTGGGTGACGGAAATCCGTTTTCTCGGCAAGGCCCCAGACGGAAATTCCGTTTTTTCAGTTTCGTTATTTCAACAAAAAAATGTTGGGGGAAAAAAAAAGTTGAATCGGCGGTATTATGACCGAAGCAGCACTGTAGCAGATAACCGGAAATAAGGAAGCGCTCTCTATCGTTGAAGACAACACAGGTCCAGCGATCTTTCATAAAATCTTCTGGGCGACCCCTGGACCCCAGCCTGATTTTCAGTTTTTGCAGATTTTCAAAGTGTCACCCTTGCATGAGCACAGCGCGCACGCAGGGATGAAAATCTGTGAACTTGCCCTTCTCACCCAATCCGTTGGATCAGCTGTCAGGCCTATCTACCTGCTCACGGCTGGCATGTTTAGGTGCAGCGCATATGGATCTGTCCAAGCGCGATGAATTCCTCCTGAACGAAAGTCCAAACTCAAACCGTCTGGTGTTATCGACTTGTTACAGCGCCGGCTTCATGCTTATAATATTTAATATAACCAGACAAGACAGGCGCAAATTTTTGGCCAACTGGCCTTTGTCAAGCGTAAGATCACAAACAAACAAACACCAAATACAAAAATTGGGAGAAAAAGACTGAAACTTCCCTGCTGCTCTGCCCAGCGTGAGAAAAGGATTGTGGGTTGAAGTTTTGGGCTGGACACGGTTTTTTCCCCTCTTTCTTTCTTTCTTCTTCTTTTTCCTCTTTGAGTCTGAAGCCCGCAACATTAGAAAACTGGTATGTTCGCCGCCCATCTTAATGATTCTCAGGTTGTGGGTTCCAGTTTTGGGCTGGCCACGGGTTTTTTTTTTTTTTTTAATCTTTCTTTCTTCTTCTTTTTCGCAACAGTAGAAACTGGTATGTTCGCCACCCATCTTAATGATTCTCAGGTTGTGGGTTCCAGTTTTGGGCTGGCCACGTTTCGTTTTATCTTTCTTTGTTCTTCTTTTTTTTTTTCTTTCTTTAAATCTCAGCTCGCAACATTAGAAACTGGCCTGTTCGCTGCCCATCTTAATGATTCTCATCATTCTGGTGGTGTCAGCTCAGTGTTTCATAGGTTCCTTCTCCCCCCCCCCCCCACACTTTCCTATTTCAAAACCTTGTCTACGCGTATGGTTTCACACAGACTCAGAAAGTCTGTCAAATAATCTGTCTGTAGATTTGGGCTGGAGCGCGTGTGGACTTGCCCGAGTACAGTGAATCCCTCTTGAACAAATTTCAAATTCAAAATACTCGTGAACCCTTTAGGGGGGATGTTCTGGCTCCTTCACTATCCCCGGCAGTCGTTCTTTCCCACCCCACCCCCCTTTTTTTTTTATATTTCATTGGTTTGTGTTGTGTTCCTAAAAAGTTTATTTCTGTAGTTTACACCAAACAGTTTATTTTGTTGAGCGAAAGGTCTATTTTTTCTGCTTGGTTTATATTTATTCATTTGTTTATATATTATTATTATCATCATCATTATCATTATTATCATCATTATTATTGTATCAGTAGTAGTAGTAGTAATTTAGTCGTAGTAGTGGTTTCTGTCTGTTCGTACAATTGCAAGGGAGGCAACCCTCTTTATCCTCACTTGGGTCTGTGGCACGGACCTCACGTATTACTTCACTGAGTAATCGGTCCTTGTCAGTCATTCTTGTTTTATAGTATTGCGTTAAACGTGTGTCCAGGGTGTGGCCTGTTTAGGCAGCAGTTTGTTTCACCGATTGTCTCGTATGACTGATCCAAGTACAGCGAGAAATACTGACTTATGTGTCTCGAGTGTTTTGCGTCTGTTATGAGCATTCACGGAAACAAAACGAACAATTAAACCGATCAAACATTAAGTACAACATTAACCCTTGTGAGAAAGATTTCGTCAACACAGCTCCTCGTGATAAAGATTTCTTTTCCAGCGCAAATCCTTGTGAGAAAGATCTTGTCAACGTAAACCCTTATGAGAAAGATTTTGCCAACGTGAATCTTTGTGAGAAAGATTTTGTCAACATAAACCCTTGTGAGAAAGATTTTCTCAACGTGAATCTTTGTGAGAAAGATTTTGTCGACATAAACCCTTGTGAGAAAGATTTTCTCAACGTGAATCTTTGTGATAAAGATTTTGTCGACATAAACCTTGTGAGAAAGATTTTGCTTGGTTGACATTGGAAAAATTTTGAACATTAAACCAATAAAAATTTAGTACAACAAACCCTTGTGAGAAAGATTTCGTCAACACAAGTCCTGTGATAAAGATTTTTTCCACGCAAACCCTTGTGAGAAAGATTTGTCAACTAAAACCCTTTGAGAAAGATTTTGTCAAACAAGTCCTTGTGAGAAAGATTTTGTCAACAAAGCCTTGTGAGAAAGATTTTCTCAACAATCTTTGTGAGAAAGATTTTGTCGAACACAAGTCCCTTGTGAGAAAGATTTTGTCAACGTGAAACCTTTGTGATAAAGATTTTGTCAACAAACCTTGTGAAAAGATTTTGTTAACATAAGTTTGTGAGAAAGATTTTGTCAACACAAATCCTTGTGAGAAAGTTTTTGGGTCATGAAACTTTGTGAGAAAGATTTTGTCAACACAACCTTAGTGAGAAAGATTTTGTCAACACAATCCTTGTGAGAAAGATTTTGTCAACACAAGTCCTTGTGAGAAAGATTTTGCCAATATGAAACTTTCTGAGAAAGATTTTGTCAAAACTGAAAAATTTTTTGCGAGAAGGAATTGTTTTGGGGTGTTTATATTGTTTATTTTTGTTGCCGTAGAAAATTCAGATGGCCGAGACGTGTTGTTTCACGATTACCTCCCCCCTCCACCACCACGTCACTGCTGCTTATATAAATATATATTCTCTGTCGCTGTCTCCCCCCCCCTTGCTGTCTCTCTCTCTCTCGTTTTACTGTGTCTCTCCTCTCTGTCTCTCTCTCTTGTATGTCTGTCTCTCTCCTTCTCTGTCTCTCTTTGTCCGTTGTCTCTGTCTGGTGTGTGTGTACCGTAGCAGAGCAGAGGAGGAGATGGGCCCCGCCCACGTAATAATGCTGGCCTCGACAAAAGGTGAAGTCTCTAACACTCCAATCCCCTACGACCTCAGGGGTATGGGACAACCTTTATTCCCCCACCCCCCTTTCTATTTTGATGTTGTTGCCCTCTCAGTCACTGTGGGGACTACATGCACGCTCCATCTTTCTTCCTTTCCTCTTTTTCCCGCTTCGTTTGCGACTCTTTGTGTACACCGTGTGTGTGTGTATGTGCGTGTGTGTGTGTATGCGCGCGCGCGCGCGTGTATGTGTGCGAGTGTGTGTGCGCGCGCGCGTGTGGTGTTCGTTCGTTTCGTTCTTTGATTTAACGTCTTTTCACTATGAATGATATTAGACGATGTGTGTGTGTGTGTGTGTTTTGGTATGTGTGTGTGCGTGTATGTGCTCCCGTGCGTGTCTGTTCGTGTGTGTGTGTGCTCGCGTGTGTGTCTGTTCGTGTGTGTGTGTGTGTGTGTGTGTGTGTGTGTGTGTGTTCGTTCGTTTCGTTCTTCGATTTAACGTCTTTTCACTATGAATGATATTAGACGATGTGTGTGTGTGTGTGTGTGTGTGTGTGTGGTGTGTGTGTGTGTGTGTGTGTGCGTGCGTGCATGTGTGTGTGTATGTATGTGTGTCGTTCGTTCGTTCGTATGTGTTTTTGTGTGTATGCGTTTTCATGTGTGCAAATACTTGTTTGACATTTGTGAGGGATTCGAGTCAGTTTGTTTTTTCCTTGGAAGGAGAGCGAGGTGGTTAGGACCTGTGGAACTCGGCTAATCAGCCTGGACACCTCCACCGGGTGGGCGAAAGGCGGAGATTTTACCAGTCACCCACGTCAACGTGACTATGTGCAGACCACAAGCCTCTTATAGCTTTTTTTCTTTTTAGGTCTGTGGTTCAGATTTGCCAGTGTCTAAACGATCCTCGTGTGTGTGTGTGCATACGCATGCAGAATATTAAATAAGTTTATGCACTTTTACACAAACAAAATAACGCCCATGTGTAAATCACGCATGGCAACAAACTCACGGTATCGCCTTAATAATTCGAGTGGTGTGTGGGTGGGAAGAAAAATAACACCGGAGATCCGTTGTGGCGTGGGAGCAATAGTAGCAGGTCACCGTAAGGCAGGAGGAAGGAGAGGGATGGAGTAATAATTGACCCCAAACGAACGTGTAGCGCGCGCTCTCTCTCTCTCTCTTTCTCTAAGTGAAAAAAAAAGTGTTCTGAAGTTCCCCCCCCCCCCCCTCCGCTGTGTGTGTGGGTGCGTGTGTGGTGTGTGCGGTGTGCGTGCGTGAGTGCGTGCGTGCTCTTAACACGGCTGTTGCTACCGCGTCTCACAAAGAGCGCGCTCCCGACTAGAAGCATGGAACAAAGCGACAAGTACTGCTGGCTGTTCTTTGTCACTGTTTGCCGTGCAGGCGTTCTGACGAGAGTTGGACTAGATCTAGTAGTTGGCTGGTTACCTGAAACGGAGTCCAGAGACATGTACACAGAGAGATTGGCAACTATAGCTATTATTAGATTGGCAATAATGTTACAGCGTTCATCATCTCATCATGTGCCCTGCTGCATGGCGTTCGCGACCATGGCCCTCCACACGGTTCTATCCCTTGTCGCTTGCAAGTACCCCTTCCACCCTCTCCGTCCTCAGCCACCCTGCAAGTCCATTCAATATTTTCTCTGTGGGTCTACCTGATGTTCTCTTTCCCTCCAGCTTTCCTGTTGTTGTGACCAGGTGCTCTAATTCCCCTTTTCTCATAAAGTGTCCTATAAATGCTGCTTGTCTTTTCCTAATCTTTATTTATGATCTTTTTGTGCCTGTCTCCGTCAAGACTGTCTCGTTTGTTTTCCATGCTGTCCATGAACTGGCAACATTCTTCTTAGAAACCACATTTCGGCTGCCTCAATCTCTTTCTGGCTTTGTTTGTTAACTGTCCACGCCTCACAACCGTATAACAGTATCATCATCATCATCAGTTGCCCTGCCGCATGGCGTTGGCGACCATGGACCTCCAACCATCTCTATCTCTCGTTGCCCCTAGCATCTCCCCCACCCTCCTCATCCCCAGCCACTCTGCAAGTCCGTCCAGCATTCTCTCCCTGGGTCTACCTGGTGCTCTCTTTCCCTCCAGATTTCCGTTGTGACCAGGTGCTCCAAATCCCCCTTCCTCATAAAATGGCCTATAAATGTTGCCTGTCTTTTCCGTATCTTCCTTATGAGTGATCTACTTGTGTCTGCCTCCTTCAAGACTGTCTCAGTTGATTCGCTAAGAACATACGAACTCTCAACATTCTTCTGAGAAACCACATCTCGGCTGCCTCAATCTTGTTCTGGCTTTGCTTGTTGACTGTCCATGCCTCGCATCCGTACAACAGGATTGGTTCTATATAACATTCAAGGACTCTCTTTCTGATGTTAATTGATAGGCATTTGTTGGCAAGAATGCTTGTCGTCTTCTTGAATGCTGTTTTGGCTTGGCCGATTCTGCCAGCTATTTCCGATGTGCATCTGCCGTCTGATGAAATGACCGTTCCCAGGTATTTGAACTTATTAACCTGTGTCAAGGTTGTGCCATTTGCTGTTATTTTGCATGAGGGGATTTCATGTTTTTTACTGATCACCATGACTTCAGTCTTCCTGCTGATTAGTTCCAACCCCTTACCTTTGCTTTCTATTTCTAGTATATTCACAAGGTTTTGTAGGTCCCTTTCGTTTTCTGCAATTAGCACGGTATCATCTGCGTACCGAATGTTGTTTATAATTTTCCCTCCAACCTTTAATCCAGGGTCTTCTTCTAGGTTTCTCAATGTTTTCGCTGTATAGTGAAAACAAATCTGGTGACAAAACACAACCCTGTCTGACTCCTCTTTTGATGTTTTGAAAGAGCTTACAATGTTTTCTGTTCTCATTGCAGCTGTTTGTTTCCAGTACATATTCCTGGTTATTCGTAGATCTTTTCCATCAACATCGAGTCTCTCCAGTTGGTTAATCAATTCTTCATGTCGTACCTGATCGAAAGCCTTGGTGTAATCAACAAAGCATAAATACAAATCCTTATTCATCTCAATTGATCTCTCTATGATAGTTCTTAGGATGTATATGGCATTAATAGTTCCTTTCCCTTCCACAAATCCATACTGTTCTTCTGCTATTTCTCTTTTGATTCTATTCCTTGTCCTCATCATGATTATAATTAACAGGATTTTTGTTACATGACTAATCAAACTGATTGTGCGATGGAGTTCGCATTCTATAGCCTCTGTCTTCTTTGGAAGTGCAATGAAAATTGATTTTGACATATCTTTGGGGATTTTTCCAGTGTCATAAATTTCATTTAGGAGGACTGTTATTTTTTCTATGCCAAATACCTCCAGGGCTTCAATCATCTCTGTAGTTATGTTGTCTGGTCCTGGGGCTTTTCCTGGTTTAATCTTTTTCAGTGCTGCTCTAACTTCATCTTTCATTATGGGTGGTCCTTCAAAGTTCTTTCTTAGAATGTGTTCTTCGTTTCTGTCATCCTCAGAAAGGTCTTTAATGTACTCTCCCCATCTGTCCAGTATTTTGTCTTTTTCCATGATAAGCGTGCCATCTTTCGATTTTAAGCAACCAGTTGATGTGCATGTATTTGTCCTGTGGACAATTTCTTCAATTCGTCTGTACATACCCTGAGAATCCATTTTGTGTCGGTCTTCTATCTCTTTGCATTTTGTGTTCAGCCAAGCTTCCTTAGCTTCACTGCACCTATACCTGATTTCTTTGTTTATCTTCCTGTATATCTCCTCGTTTCTCTTTGCCCTCCTCCTTTCCTCCATCAAGCCCAAAATTTCATTAGTCATCCAGCTCTTTTTTGCTTTTCTATCTGCCTTAGGGATTTCTTCACAAGTATCGGTTCTATAAAACACTGAAGAACTCTCTTCCAGATGTTAATTGACAGGCATTTGTTGGTAAGAACGCTTTTCATCTTCTTGAATGCTATTTTGGCTTGGCCGATTCTGCTGGTTATTTCTGACGTGCATCTGCCGTCTGACGACATGACCGTTCCCATATATTTAAACTGATCAACCTGTCTCAAAGTTGTGCCATTTGCTGTTATTTTGCATGAGGGGATTTCATATTTTTACTGAATACCATGACTTCAGTGTTCAGTCAGCTCGTTCTTGTAGAGCGTTATTCTCCAAACTCATCTTGACTCACTGCGTATTACACAGAGGACGGACGCCTCAAGCTGTAAGGTGAGCTGACCACACTCTACTATGTTGTTGCACAGTGTCTTCAATGAGCGCACGTGCTGTGTGTTTTCATGTTTCAATGAACCATCTGAAACTGATATCACTTACAGAATCTTTAACGTGCAAATTGGATATTTCTTCATGCGTACACACTCGAAGAATATTACAGTAATAATAAGAGATTTTAATGATAAAGTGGGACAGGAAGGGGTTGAGGACATAGTTGGACCTCATGGCCTTGGTACACAAAATGAAAGGGGAGAGAAACCTTGGAATGCGGACAGATGAATGAGTTCATAGTAGGAAACACCTGGTTTGAACAGACAAACAGAAGGAAATGGACTTGGATAAGTCCAAGAGATAATATTAAAAATCACATTGATTACATCCTGATAAATAAAAGATTTAGAAATTCTTTACTGATAGCAAAAACACTACCAGGCGCAGACTGCAACAGTGACCCCAATCCTGTAATGGGAAGATTAGGGCTAAAATTAAAAGAAATGAAAAAAAGAAAAGAAAAAGAAAACAGACCAAAAGTAACATCAAACTAAATCTTGGACCCTTAAAGACAGATAAAGTGACTCGTGAAAAATTTAACCTAAATGTTCAAAACAAATTCAGTGCTCTGGAAGACGTTGGTGACAGTGAGGAAACAATGGACAAAGTTGAGAAACGCGATAAATGAAGCTTGTGAAGAAATCCGTAGAGTTGAAAGAAAAGCAAAGAAGAACTGAACGACAAAAGATATTATAGGCTTGATGGAAGAACGGAGGAAGGCAAAGGGAAAAGAGGAAGAATACAAAAAGATAAACAAGGAAATCAGAAATAGGTGCAATGAAGCTAAGGAAGCTTGGCTGGAAATAAACTGCAAAGAAATAGAAGACTGACACAAAAACAGATCTCTAAAGTATGTACAGAAACATTGAAGAAATTGCCCACAGGAAAAAGACATGCACAACAACTGCTGGATGCTTACAATCGAAAGATGATACACTTGTCATGAAAAAAAACAACAACAACAAAAAACCAACAGAATATTAGATAAATGTGGAGAGTACATTAAAGACCTTTTTAACGATGACAGAAATGAAGAACACATAAGAAAGAACGTTGAAGGACCACCCACAATGAAAGATGAAGTTAGAGCGGCATTAAAAAAGATGAAAACGGGAAAAGCCCCAGGACCAGACAACATTACTATAGAAATGATAGAGGCCCTAGAAGAATTCGGTGTTGAAAAAATAACAATCCTCCTAAATGAAATTTATGAGACCGGGAAAATTCCCCTAAGATATGTCAAAATCAGTTTTCATTGCACTTGCAAAGAACACGGGTTATAGAATACGAATTCCATCCTACAGTCGGCTTGATAAGTCATGTAACAAATATCCTATCAAGAACAATCATGATGAGGACAAGGAACAGAATCAAACGAGAAATAGCTGAAGAACAATGTGGATTTGTGGAAGGGAAAGGAACTATTAATGCCATATACATCCTAAGAATTATCATAGAGAGGTCAGTCGAATTGAATAAAGATTTATGTTTATGCTTTGTTGATTATACCGAGGCTTTCGATCGGGTAAAATACGATGAAATGATCAATCAACAGTATCAACTAGAAAGGATCAATATTGATGGAAAAAGTCTAAGAATAATCAGACATATGCACTGGAAACAAACAGCAGCAGTGAGAATAGAAAACGATAAAAGCTCTTTCCAAAACATCAAAAGAGGAGTCAGACAAGGTTGTGTTCTGTAACCAGATTTGTTTTCACTTTACAGCGAAACCATCATGAGAAATGCAGAAGAATGCCGTGGATTAAGGTTGGAGGAAGAATGACAAGAAACATTCGTTACGCAGATGACACCGTGCTTATTGCAAAAAAAAAAAAAAAATCCCCTCATGCAAAATAACAGCAAATCGCACTACTTTGAGATAGGTTGATAAGTTTACATATCTGGGAATGGTTATCTCACCAGACGGCAGATGCACATCAGAAATAGCCAGTAGAATCGGCCGAGCCAAAATAGCATCAAGAAGATGAGATGCGTTCTTACCAACAAATGCCTATCAATTAACGTCAAGAAGAGAGTTCTTGAATGTTATATAGAACCAATACTGTTGTACGGTTGTTAGGCGTGGACAGTCAACACGCACAGTCAGAACATCATTTTTTTTCTTATTATTAGTATTACTATTATTATCATCATTTGACTGATGGGGTCCGACTCCACGACCTTCCAGTCAGCGGTCCGTTGCTTAAAGAAAAAGAAAGAAAAGAAACAAAGAAAAGAAAAGAAAAGAGAAGAACAACGCTGTGCGAGGCGATCGATGCGAGTTACTGATCTTCCTATTCACGTCTCTGACAACATTGGTTTGTCGTTCTCTCTCTTTCTCTCTCACCTGCCGATGTATGAGAGAGTTAAGACTGAATGTAATTACTGTCACAAAGAATGGAAATAGGAATTAGTTCAAAGGGGGTTCACGGCACTCAGAAGGTACTCGATCTCTATGGGTTCTGCCCAAAACTTCAGAACAAACACACGACAGAAACCCACGCTTACAAGGTATTTTTGGCTCCAGGAAATGAGTTGGAGACATTTCAAATAAATAAATATATAAATAAGTGTCATTTCTTTTTATCATTTACTGCCTTGCTGGTCCATTCACCTGTACGTGTTCAGCAAAGTCTTAATACTTTCTCTTAGGACTGATAATTGGGTACATGTGTTAAGTGTATTTTTGGCTCTAGGGAAGTGAATTGGAGATATTTCAAATAAACGAATAGATAAATAAATGAATGTGTGTGTTTTTGTATTTATTAATGTAAATGTATATATACATGTGTGTATGTGCGTACGTGTATGTGTATATATACTCCTAATCACAATTTAAGGGCCACTTCTTCCTTTAATTTTAAGTTGAAATAATTGACAATGTTTAGAATTGATTCTATGTTTTATTTCATCATTTCCACACCTGTTTTGGAAAAAGAAATTAGCACAATGACCCATTAGTGAACAGCACATGCATTTAAAGGAACATCCCCCCCTTTTCAAAAAACAGAAAGTGTCAGATTTGGCCAATCTGTTTTCAATATCGCGTGTGTCCGCCCCGAGCCTGGATGCATGCTTCACAGCGCCGATGCATCGACCCCACAAGGGTACGGAGTGTGTCCTGAGGGATGCCGCCCACTCGATCTGCAGGATGTCGACCAGCCTGGCCAGGGTGCCCGGTGGGGGGTGGTTGTCCCTGATGCGCCTCCCGAGCACATCCCAGAGGTGTTCAATTGGGTTCAGGTCAGGTGAGCACGCTGGCCAGGCCATACGGACGACTTCATGCTGCTCCAGGAAGTCGGTCACAAGGCGTGCTCGATGCGCAGGTGCATTGTCGTCCTGGAAGATGGCGCCTTGACCAAGGTCCACAAGCGCAGGCAGTGCCACGACCGCCAGAACCTCGTCCCGGTACCGGACCCCGTTCAGGATGCCGTCAATGGGGAGCAGGGGGGTCCGGGTACCACGGCTCATGCCACCCCACACCATCACCGACCCGCCGCCGTACCGGTTATGCTCTTGGACAGTGGCGTCAGCGAACCTCTCCCCTTGACGTCGCCACACCCGAGCCCGGCCATCGTTAAAGGTCAGGGTGAACCTGGACTCATCCGAAAACAAGACCCGGGCCCACTGTTGCCTTGTCCAGGTCACGTGCTCCCTGGCCCAGGTCATGCGGCGCACTCTGTTGACCGGTGACAGCACGGGTCGGACGGCCGGTCTCCGTGACCTCAAGTTTGCCTCATGTAGCCGTCTTCTCACCGTGCTGCAGCTGATGTTAGCACCTGTTGCGTCCCTCAGCTGACCCCTCAAGGTCACCGCAGTGGATGCCCTTTCCCTCAGGACGGAGAGGGCAAGGTAGCGGTCTTGCTGTTACTCTGGGTCGACCCGTGTGACGCCTTTCCTGGACTGCTCCAGTCTCATTGAAGCGCTCCAGCAGTCTCTGGATTGTGGAATGCGACACTTCAAGTCGTCTAGCAACTTCCCGCTGCGCTAGGCCTTCATCAAGCAGAGCGAGGGCTCTCCCCCGCTGCTCATCCGTCATCCGTCGTCTTGCAAGCATGGTTAAAACGAACCAAGAACGGGTCCTTTTTATCCTCGTCTGCGGGCAACTTTGGCTGGAGTAGTGTTCAAAAAGGGCTTGCCTTGCACGTGCAAAGCGAATTTTGTCGCTACCTTGCCTGCGTCGTCAGAGAGACCCTGCTGAAGATTCGACAATTTCGTGTGGAAATTGTCTTCCTTGGGCCGCCCATTGCAAATCGGCAAATCCCCAAACACGTGCCAAAAGGAAACTGCAATGTTGTCTGAGCTCTTATCCATTCAGTTACGGCAACGAATTGGAGAAAAGAGTAAGAGAAAATAGGTTATTTCTCCTTTCAAAAATTGACTCAAAAACGTTCCTGGCCCTTCAATAATGACGTGTAGTATATAAATAAGTGTCATTTCTTTTTATCATTTACTGCCTTGCTGGTCCATTCACCTGTACGTGTTCAGCAAAGTCTTAATACTTTCTCTTAGGACTGATAATTGGGTACATGTGTTAAGTGTATTTTTGGCTCTAGGAAGTGAATTGGAGGTATTTCAAATAAACGAATAGATAAATAAATGAATGTGTGTGTTTTTGTATTTATTAATGTAAATGTAGATCTATATATACATGTGTGTACGTGTATGTGTATATATGTGTGTGTGTGTATGCATGTGTGTATGTGTACGTACGTAGGTATATTGTCAGTATAAAATTTGTTGATCTGATAATAAATAGCCGGTTGTGGCCCCGTGTGGATGCCGGGGGCTCTTTCAACATGATAGTATCCCCACCTTCCGGAAATTCTGTGCTAGAAATTTCCTTTTTTTTCTGTCACTCACTCTGTTTCTTTCTTCCTCCTTTGCTTTCTGTCATGTCTTCCTATCATTTTCTTCCTTACTGGTCCATTCACCTGTATTTGTTCGATAAAACCTTACATACTTTCTTAGGATTGATAACTGGGTACATGCATTTGACTGTATATCTGGCTATAAGGAAATGTGTTGTGCGGGAACAGTTTTAGGTAACTTAGACCATTTTTCATGTATGCTTTAGTGTCCTTAGTTATGTTTACATTCGTAGTCAGTTTTTTTTTAATCCCCTGATGATATAGTTGGTCGGAGCGGTCAACGCCAGAAGCATATCCTTAGATTATGTACACATGCATTGATATGTGTACTGAACTTTCTTTTCCAGTTTTTCCCCCCAACCAGATGATGTGTAGATTTTGAAAGGTTGTAGCCCTGATATGGCTCTGTGCAGTCAACTGAAGTTTAACCCTTTGACTCCCGCATCATATCCATCTTCTGCAAAAACTTAACCCTTTGACTCCCGCATCCTATTCATCATCTGCAAAAACTTAACCCTTTGACTCCCGCACCCTATCCATCATCTGCAAAAACTTGACCCTTTGACTCCCGCATCCTATTCATCATCTGCAAAAACCTTAACCCTTTGACTCCTGCATCACATCCATCATCTGCAAAAACCTTAACCCTTTGACTTGCGCATCCTATTCATCATCTGCAAAACCTTAACCCTTTGACTCCCGCATCCTATCCATCTGCAAAAACCATAACCCTTTGACTCCCGCATCATCTGCAAAAACTTAACCCTTTGACTTCCGCATCCTATCCATCGTCTGCAAAAACTTAACCCTTTGACTCCCGCATCCTATCCATCATCTGCAAAAACTTAACCCTTTGACTCCCGCATCATCTGCAAGAACTTAACCCTTTGACTTCCTGGCGTTGACCACTCCGTCAAATTTATCGCACAGAGGATTTCAAAAACATACCTGAATACAAATTTGAGCATATCTAAGGACACTAAAACATATAATAAAAACAGGCCTAAATTACCTAAAATTGTTTCGCATATCTCACCTCCCTAGAGCCAAAAATGCACTTAATACATGTACCCAATTAGCAATCCTAAGGGAGAGAACGCAATACTTTATCGAACACATGCAGGCGAATGGACCAGCAAGGCAGAAAACGACAGGAAGAAATGACAGAAAGGAAAGAAACAAGGCAGAAACAAAGAGAGGGACAGAAAAGAGGTAATTTCTAACAGACTTTCCAGAAGATGGGGATACTATTTATACCGAAAGAGCTCCCGGCATCTCCATGGGGAGGGGGGGGGGGGCAAAAAGAGTGTTGGCACTATCATCATGAAAAGACGATGGAGATGGATTGGGCATATTGCCCGGTGGGGGGTGGGGGGGTGGGGTAGCAGGATTACATCACCCGGGCTGCCCTTCACTGGACACCAGAAGGAAGCCGCAAAAGAGTAAGACCCAAGAGGCGACGAACAGCAGTAGGAAACGTTAAGGCCCTGAAACACACTAGGGGTGCTATACAGAGGTTAAGAATAATAATGAAAAGGATGATGATAATAGTAGCAATGATAATAATAATGATGATAATGAAGATAATGATGACGATGATAATAAAAATAATAATGATGATAATAATAACAAAAAGAAGGAGAAAGGAAAAGAAGAACAATAATAATGATAGTACAACAGCAACAACAACAAAAACGACAATAACAACAATAATAATATAACAACAACAACAAAACTACTACTGATGATGACGACGATGATATTTTTAAGGCACCAAATCTTGATACAAGAATCAAACCAAAAGCACACTCTCTCACCAGAACAAACAGAAGTAGAGGACCTTCGTTGCTGCCCTCCATTCCAGTCGCCTAATGGGCAGTCAGTGAGTGTCCCTCGTCACCATTGCTGCTTTTCTTCTCCACTATGCACGGGGTCAGGTACCCATTTAAAGTCCCCCCCCCCCCTCCCCCACCCGTCTGGGGATGCCGGGTGGGGTGGGGGTGCTCTTTCAGTTTAAACAGTATCCCCACCTTTTGGAAATTCTGTGCTAGAAATTTCCTCTTTTCTGTCACTCTCTTTGTCTCTCTGCCTGGCTCCTTTGCCTTCTGTCATTTCTTCCTATCATTTTCTGCCTTGCTGGTCCATTCACCTGTATGTGTTCAATAAAGTCTTACGTAGGCTACTTTCTTTTAGGATTGATAACTGGGTACTCCCCTCCTCCTGTCTTCCACCTTCCCAGTTGGTCGTTGTTGGTAATTGCTCTGGTGAGTGATGAAGCAAGATTTGGCGCCTTATAAATATCGTTATCATCGTCGTCGTCATCATCATCTTTATCATTATTATCAATGTTATTATTATCATCATTATATTATTATCATTATTATCGATTATCCCACCTTACATGTCAACATGTGTGCAAACCTGTTAGTGTCTGAAACTCCTTCCTTTGTATACACAAACACACGTTAAAGAACCTGGGGTTTAGAGGTGAGGGGGGGGGGGGAGGAGAGTAGGAGTTTGGGGTTGCTCAAGAGGGGTTCACGCGCTCCATATCCACTCCACCCAAATCTGTCAGCAACTACCTGGCACACACCTTGAGCCTGCACAAATCCCTATGCGCTGGCAAGGTCTTAAATAGAGGAATGGAAGGTAAGCTTGGGGAAGGGGTGAAGTTAGAGAGAAGGGACTTAGACACTCAGCTGACACCACCAGAATGATGGGAACATTACGATGGACAGCCAACAGGCCAGGAACCAGAAGAACAAGAAAACCAATGTAAGCGCGTATTTGACAAAACAAGCGCAAATTTTCGGCCTTTGTCAAGCGCGAACGCACGGTCATAGACAGACCACAAACACCAAACAACGGATAATAAAAACAGGACTAAAAACTTCCCTGCTGCCTCGTCCAGTGGATAAAAAGGGACCAAATGGAATGCCCATGTCTTCATGAGCAGTAGGAAGAAGTGGGGAGCGAGGAGGCAACTATGATGTCAAAGGGGAAGTGAGATGAGTTCTACAATTTTGAGAAGTGGACATGCCATATCAGTATCGCCCTGTTCTGAAAAAGGCACAGGGCAAGAGCCAAGAGGTAAGGGAGTGGATTGTGCCCAGTGCAACGAATCAGGTAGACCTGGGAACAGGAAGAAACATGAAATGGCATTTCCGAATTCTGTTGCGCAATGGATTACTTATGGTTTGTCATTAAGACCATATGGTTTGCGTGTTCCATGTTTATTTATGATAGGATTCTCTCTCTTTCCTGTCTATGGTGCTGTTATTGTATACTCCTAATCATAATTTAAGGGCCACTTCTTCCTTCCTCTCTAATTTTAAGTTGAAATAATTGACAATGTTTAGAATTGATTCTATGTTTTATTTCATCATTTCCACACCTGTTTTGGAAAAAGAAATTAGCACAATGACCCATTAGTGAACAGCACATGCATTTAAAGGAACATACCCCCCTTTTCAAAAAACAGAAAGTGTCAGATTTGGCCAATCTGTTTTCAATATCGCGTGTGTCCGCCCCGAGCCTGGATGCATGCTTCACAGCGCCGATGCATCGACCCCACAAGGGTACGGAGTGTGTCCTGAGGGATGGCCGCCCACTCGATCTGCAGGATGTCGACCAGCCTGGCCAGGGTGCCCGGTGGGGGGTGGTTGTCCCTGATGCGCCTCCCGAGCACATCCCAGAGGTGTTCAATTGGGTTCAGGTCAGGTGAGCACGCTGGCCAGGCCATACGGACGACTTCATGCTGCTCCAGGAAGTCGGTCACAAGGCGTGCTCGATGCGCAGGTGCATTGTCGTCCTGGAAGATGGCGCCTTGACCAAGGTCCACAAGCGCAGGCAGTGCCACGGCCGCCAGAACCTCGTCCCGGTACCGGACCCCGTTCAGGATGCCGTCAATGGGGAGCAGGGGGGTCCGGGTACCACGGCTCATGCCACCCCACACCATCACCGACCCGCCGCCGTACCGGTTATGCTCTTGGACAGTGGCGTCAGCGAACCTCTCCCCTTGACGTCGCCACACCCGAGCCCGGCCATCGTTAAAGGTCAGGGTGAACCTGGACTCATCCGAAAACAAGACCCAGGCCCACTGTTGCCTTGTCCAGGTCACGTGCTCCCTGGCCCAGGTCATGCGGCGCACTCTGTTGACCGGTGACAGCACGGGTCGGACGGCCGGTCTCCGTGACCTCAAGTTTGCCTCATGTAGCCGTCTTCTCACCGTGCTGCAGCTGATGTTAGCACCTGTTGCGTCCCTCAGCTGACCCCTCAAGGTCACCGCAGTGGATGCCCTTTCCCTCAGGACGGAGAGGGCAAGGTAGCGGTCTTGCTGTCTTGTCGTTACTCTGGGTCGACCCGTGTGACGCCTTTCCTGGACTGCTCCAGTCTCATTGAAGCGCTCCAGCAGTCTCTGGATTGTGGAATGCGACACTTCAAGTCGTCTAGCAACTTCCCGCTGCTCTAGGCCTTCATGCTGCTCATCCGTCGTCTTGCAAGCATGGTTAAAACGAACCAAGAACGGGTCCTTTTTATCCTCGTCTGCGGGCAACTTTGGCTGGAGTAGTGTTCAAAAAGGGCTTGCCTTGCACGTGCAAAGCGAATTTTGTCGCTACCTTGCCTGCGTCGTCAGAGAGACCCTGCTGAAGATTCGACAATTTCGTGTGGAAATTGTCTTCCTTGGGCCGCCCATTGCAAATCGGCAAATCCCCAAACACGTGCCAAAAGGAAACTGCAATGTTGTCTGAGCTCTTATCCATTCAGTTACGGCAACGAATTGGAGAAAAGAGTAAGAGAAAATAGGTTATTTCTCCTTTCAAAAATTGACTCAAAAACGTTCCTGGCCCTTCAATAATGACGTGTAGTATATAGAAGTCACAGACCTTTCACTCGGATGTCAGACCAGGTTTTAATGTTGCAGGCTGGGATTGAACTCGAGATATCAATTCTTAAGTCCACAAGCTCCATCAAAAGAACCAAGCAACCACCCAGCCACAAAGATCCTGGATACTATGTGGACACACGAACAGCCTATGATAGCCTACATGGTAGAGTGGGGGGGGGGGGGCGGAAAGCCGAACCAAACAGGACATCCAGCAAGCACGTAACAGCTCACCAGCATTTTCTAGCCTCTATGTACACAAGTGCTTGGAGGGCGCTCCTGGCCACGAACGCAGAAGAGAAGCTTGGGATTTAAGCTGAGGTTTTTTAAAAGACAGGATTATGGCTAAAACAGTGTCCTTGACCCTAGTCCTAACCTTATTAACTTAACCCTAGCCGGAGATGTTATCTGTGTGTGTGTGTGTGTGTGTGTGTGTGTGTGTGTGTGTGTACCTGTGGCCTTATCTAGCCCTAACTCAGGACTTCTGCGATTCTTTCCTAAGAATGGAGCCTCTTACATATGATAACAATAACAAAAAAGACGATGATGATCTGATGCTGCTGATCATCATCATCATAACAACAACAATAATGATGATACTTCCCCTCTTCATCTACTACTACTACTACTGATGATGACGACGATAACAACAACAATCATCATCACAATAACTGATAATAATATCTGTGTGCCGCGAATAGACCACGTCGAAGCATGCTTGTTGCACCTTACATAGCAAAAAACAAAACAAAAAAATTGGGGAACGGAGGAAGGGATGCCTGTCATACGTTAATACTGTATAGATATTGTCCAACACGCTCACCAATGCATCACAGTTTATTTGACAAAATTAATACAAGTCTTTCATATACAAACATACTCATGAAAACACACACATACATACACTTGCACACACACGCACGCACGCACACACACACACAAACAGAGAGAGAGAGACGGAGAGAGAAAGACAACAGGCAGACAGAGAGACAGACAGAGAAAGAGACAGAAAGGAGAGAAGAAACAGAGAGAGAGAGAAAGAGAGGGAGAGAGAGGAGAAAGAGAGAGACAGAGAAAGAAAGAAAAAGAACAGAGAGACAGACAGAGAAAGAGAGAGAGAGAGACAAGAGAGAGAAACAGACATAGCTAGCAGGCTAGTTAGAGAGAGAGGGAGACATCGACAGAGAGACAGACAGACAGAAAGAAGAAGAGAAGAAACAGAGAGAGACAGAGAGAAAGAGAGGGAGAGAGAGAGAGAGAGAGAGAGAGAGAGAGAGGGAGGATGCAGTGTAACTGGATCTAGAAAAGCCTTTAGCATAACTATATACAAATTGGTCGATATTTCCGACATATATGTTTTGAGATATTTTTCTTCTTTCTTTCTCTTTTTCGTTTTCTTTCTTTCTTTTCTGAAAATAAGCAGAGAACAGAGCAGGCTTTCTTTCCACACCGAGAACCAAGGCACGGTTAACTGAGAAGCTCCGTGACACCTGAGAGCTCTGGAAGGATTGTAGGGCAAGAGGAGTTGTGACATATGATGTTGGCATGGAATTACAGGTAAGATATTGAAAGCAGAGTGTGATGATTCTATATTCAGTTCTTGATTTGATTGGAAGTTGAATGTTCCTGATGCAATTTGCAAATGTTTGCCTGACATCGCAAATGCAACCATAAGGTAGGGACAAAGAAAAAGAAAAAAAAACAAAGAAACCAGCCAACTAACCAACCAACGAACGAACGAACAGAGAGAGAGAGAGAGAGAGAGAGAGAGAGAGAGAGAGAGAGAGAGAGAGAGAGACAAACGAACACAGAGAGAGAGAGAGAGAGAGAGAGAGAGAGAAACAAACGAACGAACAGAGAGAGAGAGAGAGAGAGAGAGAGAGAGAGAAACAAACGAACACGAGAGAGAGAGAGAGAGAGAGAGAGAGAGAGAGAGAGAGAGAGAGAGAAAAACAAACGAACGAACAGATGAAGGGACGAACTATCAAACAAACGAACGAACGAACAAAGGAAGGAAGGAATGAACAAACAAACGACCAGCCGAATGAATGAATAATGAATGAATGAAGGAAGAAAGGAAATAACGTACGCACGAGAAAGAGGGAGAGAGAGAGAGAGAGAGAGAGAGAGAGAGAGAGAGAGAGAGAGAGAATCGCCTATTTGATTCACAAAACAAGACAGGGGCAAATTATCTAACCACCAGCAGCATCAACAAGAACAACTACAATGATAACAGCAGCAGCAGCAACACCACCACCACACCAAAGAAGGACCGTGTATGTGTATGTTTGTACATTTGTGTGTATTTTGTGTGTGTGTGCTCCACCGAAATCAGATACGTTGGGGGGGGGGGTGGACAGAGCGAGAGAGACAGAGAGAAAGAGAAAGAGATAAAGAGAAAGAAAGAAAGAGAGAGAAAGAAAAAGGGACAGAAAGAGAGAGAGAGAAAGAAAGAGATAAGAAAGAAAAAGGGACAGACAGAGAGAGAGAGAGAACGAGATCGCGTATATGATTCACAAAACAAGACAGACGCAACCATCACCACCACCAACAGCAACAACACACGAAAGAAGGACCATGTATGTGTACGTGTGTACATTTGTGTGCATGTGTGTATTTTGTGTGTGTGTGTTCGCGCGCGCCTTCGTGCGTATGTCTCATCTTGATTACAGCATCTCTCTCCTTTCTGGTCTAACAGCTTCTTCTCTCAGCTGTCTGCAATGCAAACAAAACACAGCTGCTCGTCTTGTTCTCAGAAAAAAAGAAAGAAAAAAGTTTGATCATGTCAGTCCTCTCCTTCGCTTTCTCTACACTGGTTGCCTGTTTGAAACACATGTAGTTGGATACCTCATGCTACACATCTGTTCCTCATTCTGCTCTCTTGTCTTACCTTTGTGCGACAACATCAATATTTATACGCCAGCTCACACCTTGCGCTCAGCTTCAGGTGCTTTTTTCCCCCTTCAGATTTCTCGATTTAATCTATTAGCTGTTGGCCTAACAAAGAAGAAAAGGAAGAAAGGAGAGCACATTTGTAGAAATGAATGCCAGTGTACGGTGTATGTGTATGTATGTGCGTGTATTAGTGCATGCAAGTGTGTAGGTGTGTAAAACAACAACAAAACTACCACCACCGCCAACACTTCCACCGCCACCAATAAGTAAACAAATAAAAAAAAACCCCACCGAAATCATATACGTGAGAGAGAGAGAAACAGACAGAAAAAAAAAAAAAAAAAGAGAGAGAGAGAGAGAGAGACCTAGATAGAGAGAGAGAGAGAACGAGATCGCATATACGACACAAAAGAAGACAGACATAAATGATTTAGTAGCTGGATACCTTGTGTTACAAATCTATCCATCATTCTGTTCCATCCTATCTTTGTGGCAACATCAATATTTATACGGCAGCTCGCGCCTTGAGCTCAGCTTCAGATGATACTCTTTCCCTTCAGGTTCCTCATGGATTTTTAATCTATCAACTGTTGGCGAGTGTTCCTTTGCTGTTTCAGGACCGTCTGCCTGGAACAGACTTCCACTCTCCCTTCACCTAACACCTACACCATACTCTTTGCCTACACTTTCTAAAACAACTGTGACTGCCCGCGTTCAAGCAAACAGGAACCAGAAAAAACACGTGTGTACGTGTTTTTTTCTTCTTTCTGGTATACATACACACACACACCACACCATGTACAAGCACACACATTCACATATACACCACACACACGCGTGTGACTGCCCGCGTTCAAGCAAACAGGAACCAGAAAATACGTGTGTACGTTTTTTCTGGTATACACACACACACCACATACACACACTACACACGTACACGCACGCACACACACACACACACACGTGTGACTGCCCGCGTTCAAGCAAACAGGAACCAGAAACAATACGTGTTTTTTTTTTCTGGTATATATACACACACACACCACCACCACACCACACATATACATACGCACGTACACGCTCACATACATTAATACACACACACGTGTTTTTTCTTGTACCTACCTATTCTGCAAATAAATCCAGTTTAAAAACCTACCTCCTTTCCCGATAATTATACAAACTACCTCCTTTCCCGATAATTATACAACTACCTCCTTTCCCGATAATTATACAACCACCTTTCCGATAATTATACACCACCTCCTTTCCCGATAATTATAAACAACTACCTCCTTTCCGATAATTAATTATACAACTACCTCCTTTCCCGATAATTAATTATACAACTATCCCCTTCCCCATAATATACAACTATCTCCTATCCCAATAATTATACAATACCTCCTGTACCGATAATTATAACAACTACCTCCTTTCCAGATAATTATACAACTACCTCCTTTCAGATAATTATACAAAACTACTCTTCTCCGATATTATACAACTACCTCCTATCCCGATAATTATACAACCACCTCTTTCCCGATAATTATACAACTACCTCTTTCCCGATAATTAATTATACAACTACCTCCTTTCCGATAATTAATTATACAACTATCCCCTTTCCCCATAATTATACAACTATCTCCTATCCCGATAATTATACAACTACCTCCTGTCCCGATAATTATACAACTACCTCCTTTCCCGATAATTATACAACTACATCCTTTCCAGATAATTATACAACTACCTCCTCTCCCGATAATTATACAACTACCTCCTCTCCCGATAATTATACTACCTCCTTTCCCGATAATTATACAACTACCTCCTATCCCGATAATTATACAACTACCTCCTGTCCCGATAATTATACAACTACCTCCTCCCGATAATTATACAACTACCTCCTATCCCGATAATTATACAACTACCTCCTCTCCCGGTAATTATACAACTACCTCCTTTCCCGATAATTATACAACTACCTCCTATCCCGCTAATTATACAACTACCTCCTTTCCCGGTAATTAGTTATATAACTACATCTCTCCCTCAGTTTGTTTAGGCCTTTTTATATATTGTTTGCAGTCTCCGTTGATCGCATGCATATGTCTTGTGCTTAAATGTGCTTTGATTTGAATTATTAAAATTTGCCGCCATTAGGTACTATACTATACTATTACTACTTCTACATCTAGGAATGTAATTATAATAACAACAACAATAATCATCATCAAGTCATCGTCATTATTATCACCATTATTATTATTACTATTATCGTCATCATCGTCGTCTTCATCATCATCATCATCAATAATCTTGTTGTCATCGTCGTCGTCATGATCACTATCATCCCTCTTCTTTTCATATAGCGCAAATGATCCATGTCAGAAGCAAGCCTTTTGCGGTTTGTTGCAGTGACAGAATGTCATTAAACTTGACATCAAGCAACAACAGACACTGACAAACCACGAAAGTTGCAGTTTGTTGCAGTGACAGAATGTCATTAAACTTGACATCAAGCAACAACAGACACTGACAACCACGAAAGTTGCAGTTTGTTGCAGTGACAGAATGTCATTAAACTTGACATCAAGCAACAACTGACACTGACAACCACGAAAGTTGCAGTGACAGAATGTCATTAAACTTGACATCAAGCAACAACTGACACTGACAACCACGAAAGTTGCAGTGACAGAATGTCATTAAACTTGACATCAAGCAACAACTGACACTGACAACCACGAAAGTTGCAGTGACAGAATGTCATTAAACTTGACATCAAGCAACAACAGACACTGACAACCACGAAAGTTGCAGTGACAGAATGTCATTAAACTTGACATCAAGCAACAATGACACTGACAACCACGAAAGTTGCAGTGACAGAATGTCATTAAACTTGACATCAAAGCAACAACAGACACTGACAACCACGAAAGTTGCAGTGACAGAATGTCATTAAACTTGACATCAAGCAACAACAGACACTGACAACCACGAAAGTTGTAGTTTGTTGCAGTGACAGAATGTCATTAAACTTGACATCAAGCAACAACTGACACTGACAACCACGAAAGTTGCAGTGACAGAATGTCATTAAACTTGACATGAAGCAACAACAGACACTGACAAACCACGAAAGTTGCAGTTTGTTGCTGTGACAGAATGTCATTACACTTGACATCAAGCAACAACTGACACTGACAAACCACGAAAGTTGTAGTTTGTTGCAGTGACAGAATGTCATTAAACTTGACATCAAGCAACAACAGACACTGACAAACCACGAAGTTGTAGGTTGCAGTGACAGAATGTCATTAAACTTGACATCAAGCAACAACAGACACTGACAACCCCGAAAGTTGCAGGTTGCAGTGACAGAATGTCATTAAACTTACATCAAGCAACAACAGACACTGACAACCACGAAAGTTGCAGTTTGTTGCAGTGACAGAATGTCATTAAACTTCACATCAAGCAACAACAGACACTGACAACCACAAAAGTTGATGCGAGTTTTTGCTGCAAAGATGAACAGAAATGGTACTATTAAACTTGACATCAAGCAACAACAGACACTGACAACCACGAAAGTTGCAGTTTGTTGCAGTGACAGAATGTCATTAAACTTGACATCAAGCAACAACAGACACTGACAACCACGAAGGTTGCAGTGACAGAATGTCATTAAACTTGACATCAAGCAACAACAGACACTGACAACCACG
Source organism: Monoplex corrugatus (assembly GCA_030674185.1). Taxonomy (NCBI): domain Eukaryota; kingdom Metazoa; phylum Mollusca; class Gastropoda; order Littorinimorpha; family Ranellidae; genus Monoplex; species Monoplex corrugatus. Next base: position 9,608,127 of record JAPXFY010000026.1, on the reverse strand, counting down.
AAAGTTGCAGTGACAGAATGTCATTAAACTTGACATCAAGCAACACAGACACTGACAACCACGAAAGTTGCAGTGACAGAATGTCATTAAACTTGACATCAAGCAACAACAGACACTGACAACCACGAAAGTGTTGCAGTGACAGAATGTCATTAAACTTGACATCAAGCAACAACAGACACTGACAACCACGAAAGTTGCAGTGACAGAATGTCATTAAACTTGACATCAAGCAACAACAGACACTGACAACCACGAAAGTTGCTGCAGTGACAGAATGTCATTAAACTTGACATCAAGCAACAACAGACACTGACAACCACGAAAGTTGCTGTAGTGACAGAATGTCATTAAACTTGACATCAAGCAACAACAGACACTGACAACCACGAAAGTTGCAGTGACAGAATGTCATTAAACTTGACATCAAGCAACAACAGACACTGACAACCACGAAAGTTGCAGTTTGTTGCAGTGACAGAATGTCATTAAACTTGACATCAAGCAACAACAGACACTGACAACCACGAAAGTTGCAGTTGTGACAGAATGTCATTAAACTTGACATCAAGCAACAACAGACACTGACAACCACGAAAGTTGCAGTGACAGAATGTCATTAAACTTGACATCAAGCAACAACAGACACTGACAACCACGAAAGTTGCAGTGACAGAATGTCATTAAACTTGACATCAAGCAACAACAGACACTGACAACCACGAAAGTTGCAGTTTGTTGCAGTGACAGAATGTCATTAAACTTGACATCAAGCAAGCAACAGACACTGACAACCACGAAAGTTGCAGTGACAGAATGTCATTAAACTTGACATCAAGCAACAACAGACACTGACAACCACGAAAGTTGCGGTAGTGACAGAATGTCATTAAACTTGACATCAAGCACAACAGACACTGACAACCACGAAAGTTGCAGTGACAGAATGTCATTAAACTTGACATCAAGCAACAACAGACACTGACAACCACGAAAGTTGCAGTAGACAGAATGTCATTAAACTTGACATCAAGCAACAACAGACACTGACAACCACGAAAGTTGCAGGTGACAGAATGTCATTAAACTTGACATCAAGCAACAACAGACACTGACAACCACGAAAGTTGCAGTGAGACAGAATGTCATTAAACTTGACACCTCAAGCAACAACAGACACTGACAACCACGAAAGTTGCAGTAAGATGTCATTAAATTGACATCAAGCAACAACGAACTGACAACACGAAAGTGCATACGAATTCATTAAACTTGACATCAAGCAACAACTGACACTGACAACCACGAAAGTTGTCAGTGACAGAATGTCATTAAACTTGACATCAAGCAACAACAGACACTGACAACCACGAAAGTTGCAGTCACAGAATGTCATTAAACTTGACATCAAGCAACAACAGACACTGACAACCACGAAAGTTGCAGTGACAGAATGTCATTAAACTTGACATCAAGCAACAACGACACTGACAACCACGAAAGTTGTAGTGACAGAATGTCATTAAACTTGACATCAAGCAACAACAGACACTGACAAACCACGAAATGAAAGGATTATGGAACGACTGGCAACAAAGAAGAAAGGAGAGCACAATTATAGAAATGATTATAAGTGTACGGTGTGTGTGGGTGTGTGTGTGTGGTGGTGTGTGTGTGTGTTGTGTGTGTGTGTGTGTGTGTGTGTTGTGTGTGTGTGTGTGTGTGTGTGTGGTGTGCGGGTGTGTGGTGTGTGGTGGTGGTGCGAGTGTGTGTGCGTGTGCGAGTGTGTGTGTGTGCGAGTGTGTGTGTGCGAGTGTGTGTGTGCGAGTGTGTGTGTGCTGTGTGTGTGTGTTGTGCTTGTGTGTGTGTGCGTGCGTGCGTGTGTTATGTGTGTATGGTATGTGTGTATGGTGTGTGTGTGTGTGTGTGTGTGTGTGTGCGCGCGTGTGTGCACGTGCTTGTGTGTGTGCGTGTTGTGTCCGTGGGTGTTGTGTATGTGTGTGCGCGCGCGTATGTAAGTGTGAGTGCCGTGTATGTGTGCGTGTTATGCGCGTGTATGTTTGTGCTTGGTATTAAAATCAGGTGTCTTATTGTTATTGTAATTTATTATTGTTGCTTAAAGCCCAGCCAATTGCCTAGAGCCATATCAAAGCTATAACCGTTCCAAAACGTATACAATGCATTCACGCACATAATCTATGGAGACGCCCCTGGCGCCGACCACTCCGTCCGATTTATCACACAGGGGATTTAAAAATCATACCTGAATACAAATTATACATAACCAAGAGGACCCTAAAATACATAAAAACGGGCCTACATTACCTAAAATTGCTTTCGCATACACTTTCCTAGGGACAAAAATGCACTTAATACATGTAGGCTACTCAATTATCACTCTTATGAGAAAGTACGTCAGACCTTATCGAACACGAAATGGACCAGCAAGGCAGAAAACGACAGGAAGAAATGAGAGAAAGCAAAGGAAGAAGACAGAAACAAAGAGAGCGACAGAAGAGAAGACATGTGTAGCCCAGAATTTCCCAGAAAGTGGGGATACTATTTATACTGAAAGAGCCAGCCAACCAACCCCCACCCAGCCCCTCCCCGTCCCCGGCATCCCCACGGGGGGTAATCAGATATCTGACGTATTTTCTATAGAATTAGTCACACGTACGTTATGGATTGCAAGAGGCGTTAATTCATATGCTATTGTCGTCCATTTTTCCCCGTTGGCGGTTAAGTTTTTCTTCTTTCTGTCAATTATCTGTCTGCTTTTGGCATGATGAGTGTCAAAGGAGAAAGATGAGGACGATTAGCAGCCAGTTGTGAGGCCTGAAGGGGTCAAATGCCAGTGGAGGAGAAATGATCAAATCGTGTGGTGTGTGTGTGTGTGTGCGAGTGGTTGTGTGTGTGTGTGTGTGTGTGTGTGTGTGTGTGTGTGTGGGGGGGGGGGGGTTATGTGTGTGTGTGTGTTTTTGTGTGTGTGTGTTGTGTGTGTTTGTGTGTGTGTGTGTGTGTGTGGTTGTGTGTGTGTGTGTGTGTGTGTGTGTGTGGTTGTGTGTGTGTTTGTGAGTGTGTGTGTGTGTGTGTGTGTGCGCGTGTGTCAAGACATTCTGTCCTGACCTGAACTAACCCGAATCAGAACCAGAACCACTTTCAAGTGAAGTTGAAGCAGCCACCAAGCAGTTAAAAACAAGAAAATTCCCAGGAATCGATAATATTAAAAAAAAATTGTTAAAACATGCTGAAAACAAGGTCTAAAAGCAATGTACCATTCTTGTTGTAAAATCTGGAATACTCATCAGTGGCCAGCAGATTAGAAACTTCAAGAATCTGTAATGCTTCACAAGAGTGGCAATGTCAAAGATTGCAATAACTACAGAACCACTGCCCTAATCAGCCACGCCAGCAAGATCCTGCTTATAATTATTCTCAACAGACTGAAGCCCAATACAGAAGAACTATCTATATCTGACTGCCAGGCAGGCTACAGATTCAACAGAGGCACAACTGACACACTCTTTGAGCTACAAACACTCAGAGAAAAGAAGCACTGAAAAAGCGCTTTGACACATTCATTCATCTCCACCTGTTTAACGCAATGGTCAACATGGGCTTTCCTAAACATCTTATTGCACTAATTGCCTAATTACACAAAGACCAAAAGACTACAATTATATGGAACAGTCAGAAATGTGAATTCTTCAACATCCACAGGGAAGTCAGACAAGGTTGTATCCTCTCACCGTATCTCTTTAACATCTACATGGAACAAGTCATGACAGATGCTGATTTTGAAGGCATGGGTGTAAAGATGGGAGGGAAAAAAACTTACAAACCTGCGCTATGCTGATGATAATGAACTATCAGCAGACAACATTACAAGTATGAAAAGGATTCTATACAGGGTGGATGCAGCAAGTAAAAAGGCTGGCCTAAGCTTGAATGCCAAAAAGTAAAGTGCTACATATCAAAGGCAAAGACACTCTTGGCTCTGTAAAAACTGATGATGGAACCTGCTCCAAAGATATCAAAATAAAATTGAAATGGCAAAGCAAAAAATGGTCCAACTCAAGAACATCTGGAAAGACAGAGGCATACCAAATGGCCTGAAAATTAGTCTTTTAGAATGTTTGATCTGGCCAATCATGATTTATGGTTGCAAAGCCTGGACTCTCAGAAAAGCTGACTGCAGAAGAATTGAGGCAGCAGAGATGTGGTTTTATTGGAGACTACATCATGTCAAATGGACAGACAGAAGCCACTCCATGGGATGGTCAGAATGGCAAAAATGCAATAGACTCAAATGTGGAAAATCATAGATGGGACAGACAGAAGCCACTCCATGGGATGGTTGGGATGGCAAAAATGCAATAGACTCAAATGTGGAAAATCATAGATGGGACAGACAGAAGCCACTCCATGGGATGGTCAGAATGGCAAAAATGCAATAGACTCAAATATGGAAAATCATAGATGGGACAGACAGAAGCCACTCCATGGGATGGTCGGAATGGCAAAAAAGCAATAGACTCAAATGTGGAAAATCATAGATGGGACAGACAGAAGGTTCCATACAGCATGCGTGTCAACTGACAGAACTCAAAGCGACAAAAAATCTGAACAAAACTATCATACCCAAAAATCTAGGGAGACACTGTTAAGAATGGCCAGAAGGGAAAACATGCAGAAATCCAGCTACTCATGGAGCAACTAAGTTCAGGGCTTAAAACAGGAGGAGGAAAAAACCACTGAAACTAGGGGGGTCCGGGGGCATACTCCCCTGGGAAAATTTTTAAAACCAAGTGTAAATCTATGCTATTTCGCACTTTCTGGACATTATTTCAAGAGATATTTAGTGCATAAAGATTGCTGTAAATACATGACTTCTTCGTCAACTTTCTGAAGCGTCCACTCCCATTTCCACTTGTTTTTGATTAGAGAGTCATCAAAAGTCTGACCGGCTTGAACAATGTCTGCGTACACCGCCATTGTTTTTTCCAAGAAGTCCGACCGGAAACTTCTTCCAAGAAAAATCAGGGGCCATAACTTGCGCGCCGTTGCCGTGAACGCTTGCAAGCCGATCACGGATGCCTTGCTCCTTTCGTTTTTTTTTTTTTTTTTTGACAAACCGAAATCGCGGAATTCCGCCTAGACGCGGAACGTTTTAAGCCCTGAAGTTGCAACCCTAACTTAATCATATACACGGATGGCTCAGTCACCAACAACAAATCTGGATGGGGCTTCACTTTCAAACAGAATGGAAACACCAGACATGAAGAAAATGCTACATATAATATCACAACCTCCAGTCACACATGCACTACAATGGTTAACTTCACTCGATGATGAAATGAAAGCCAAGCTTTCATCCTGACTGACAGCTTTCATGCAGATGGCCTCCATGATTCAGGCTACAGACTGTGACTGCATTCAAGTTGTCTTCTTGTCCGACGCCCTCTCCATGCCGCAGGCATGCCAGAACAACAAGCTCCCCCTCCTGTCTTGAGCTCTGCACCAGGTTGCCACAACCAGAAGAGCAGTTCTGCAGTGGATTCCAGCCCACTGCAGAGTCTCCGGGAATGAGCGAGCTGATATCTTTGCTAAGGAGGGAGCCAGAGAAGAACCTAACAAGTGTCTTTACAGTGGCACAAAGCAACTGACCTACAAAATCTCACGTGGATCTACTGCCCTGGACATGCTGGTGTTAAGGGAAATGAACATGCTGAAAAACTTGCAGGCAATGCCACTACAACAAAAATTCTCCATCTGGGAAAGTCGGAGGTCCTTAGACGCTTTAAATTGTACCTTCACAAACAAAATGTGAGTCATCATACCATCGAATGTCTTGCCCAAAAAGAGGAAACACAAAAAAATTTACTATGAAAGGAAACTTGAGTCGTCATTAAACAGACCAACATTGGTACCATCTCAAAAATAACACTGCAGAGGTGGAAAATGTTCGGGCTTTTCCTGAAACAGACAAAAAGGAAACGTGAAGAAAAGGAAAAGACAACTCGATAACAAGCAAGCCTGTCAAATGGTCTGTGTGTCTGAGTGTGTTTGTGGGCCATTTGTTGATTGTTGTCCACTAATGTCTAAGTTTGTCATGATATGTATATGTTTCCTCTTTGCCGTTGTTGTCGGCCATCATGCTGTGTGGATATGGGTGTATATGTATGAATACATATGCATGTGTATGTCTGTGTGAGGGCATGTAGGTATATACATGTATTTATGTGTATGTCTGTGTGAGGGCATGTAGGTATATACATGTATTTACTGTTATTTGTTATTCTCATTTCTGACTTGTTTATTTATCTACATACCCCTTTATTTTGTATTAATTTATCTATTTATTTACATACTTATTTACTTACTTACTTTACTCACTCACTCACTTACATATCTATCTCTTCCCTTGGAAGCGAACAGCAGACTGGAAATATTGTCTTCACCTGGTTGATAGACAGCTGAGGCTTTGTGCATTGACTAGGGGGGAGGGGTGGGGGCTTTCTGTCATGTGAGATGAGTTTTATACGGAGTAGATAATTGTGAGTCAGACCTTCAGTCAGAACTTTACATATATAATTATATATATATATATATATGTATGTGTGTGTGTGTGTGTGTGTGTGTGTATCCATATATATCCATATATACATACATACATATATATATATCTGTTCCTTTTTTTTTTCGAAGATGCACAGATACGTATGTCATTTACATGTAACCAAAATTATTCCAAAGACAGGCTGATAGAATACCAGTATAAAATATAGACTAGGTAAAACACAGGCTAGGTAGGGCCTCAGGACCTGGCCAGCTCATGGGTTTATGTGCTGGCTTAAGGCTTGTGCCATGATCACCATACCATGGCACCTGTGACGGTAGTACATATGGAATCTGTTCCGAGCACGGAGACATCGTCTTGAGAAACTGAAATTGAAACTTCAACTACTGACCCTGATGTGACATCACACCTGTAGATAGAAATGAAAAATACCATACAAATTATAAACTGTGAAACAAAAACACACACACACAAACACACACCCTACAATACTTACCTCAGTTGAGGACGTCATCACTTCACTGCCTATTGATGGAGTATCTCACCTGTTAAAAGAAACAAATCAAGATGTACAAAAGTATTACAAATATATACATGCTCACACACCCACACACATTCTCGCTCTCTCTCGCGCGCACACACGCAAATACACACACACACACACTCTCTCTCTCTAACACACACACACATTCTTTCTCTCTCTCTCACACACACACATTCTCTCTCTCTCTCTCACACACACACACAGACCACCACCACCACCACCACCACATTCTTGATGTACTACCTCATTTGTTGAACACAAAGAAAACACTGTGTAACATCTAAACATCAAACGTACACATGCACTATGCATAATACTTATCCCCCTCACAAAGGTCTATAACCTAAATGAATAAATCATCTAAAATCTGAAAATCATTAATACTCACCAAAATGTTGGACTGTGCCACTGCCAATCACCATCATCGAACTCGCCTGTTGAAAACAAAAGTCAAAATGCTTAGTATGCAAAGACATCACATTGTACATGAACATACACACACACACACACACACACACACGTCATCTAAAATCTGAAAATCATTAATACTTATCCTAATTCTGGACTGTGCCACTGTCCATCATCATCATCGAACTCTCCTGTTGAAAACACAAGTCAAAATGCTTAGCATGTAAACACATCACATTGTACATGAACACACACACACATGTAAAAACACACATCTAAAATCTGAAAATCATTAATACTTATCCTAATTCTGGACTGTGCCACTGTCCATCATCATCATCGAACTCTCCTGTTGAAAACACAAGTCAAAATGCTTAGCATGTAAAGACATCACACTGTACAAGAACACACACACTCACACATATAAACACACAGAGACACACACACATACGTGCAAAAACGCACACACACACACACACACAAAATAATATCTACAATACACAGTTCAGAGTATCATCAGGTTAGATGTCTCCAAGCAATATCTCACCAGTGGAAAGCAACAGGTCAAACAGTAGATCTCCCCACCAATACGCTTCACCCCTTCCCTGCTGAGCCTATTCTATGCTCGGTGACAACTATTTGCCAAAGGTTTTTTGGCTGTGGAAGGTAATAATTAACAAAAAATTCTAGCACGCAAACTACTGAAGGGAAGTATATAAAACCTATATTTCTCTGAAAGGGAATTGCACTAACCACTACACCATGACTGGTTTGAAAGAACATTATAAAACACCACCAATGTGTTCAACCATTGAATCTAATAGGACATAACACCTGTGGAATAGACATTTTAAAATATCACCACAGTGCCCAGTAACTGACCCAAATTGGACATCTCACCTGTGAAAGGAACTTTTCAAAGCATCAGCAGAGTGCTCAGTCAGCGACTCTGATGGGCCATCTCGCCATCTAAACATTATAAAACATCGCTGTAGTGCTCAGCTAGTCACCATGATGGGACGTCTGACCTGTAAAAAGAACACCGTAATATCATCAATGTGGTGGTCAATCTTTGATGGAATTCTGCACATTGACTCCCGCACCTTGTCCATCAGAACCCTGCATTGTCAAACATGCAAGCAAAACAAACTTAACCCTTTGATTCCCTCACCCTATCCACCAGCTTCCTGCAGGAACTAATAAAAGTTTAAAATATTATGCCTCACCTGTAAAAATCATGGTTGAAACATGAAACCTCACCTGCAGAAATAATTTAAAACATGACATCTCATCTGTAAAAAGTTTTCAAACCATGATGCCTCACCTGTAGAAATAAAGGTTTAAAACAGGATGTCACACCGGTAAAAAAAAAAAAAAAAAAAAAAGGCTTTAAAACAAGATCTCTCACCTGAAGAAATAAAGGTTTAAAACATGAAATATAACCTGCAGAAACAAATGTTTAAAACATCTCACTTGTCGAAATAAAGGTTTAAAACATGATGTCTCATCTGTAGAAATAAAGGTTTAAAACAAGATGTCACACCTGCAGAAACAAAGGTTTAAAACATGTCTCACCTGTAGAAATTAAGGTATAAAAACATGTCTCGCCTGTAGAAATAAAGGTTTAAAATATGATGTCTCCCTGTAGAAATAAAGGTTTAAATCAAGATGTCACGCCCCTAGTCCTAAAATACTAATGTTAAGCCTTTCCATCTCCATTTTGATGTTGTCTAATTTTGCCTTCTGCAACAGTGTTCTGATGTTCCATGTTGCTATTTTGGTGTTTTTGAGTTTGAGTTTGAGTTTGGATTTGGGTTTGGTTGCAGTAGCTGGCTGACGGTCTGGTGTCACCTGCGCCGCATGACAGTCCCTACCGGACAAAGGAGCACCTATTTACGTCGTTATCTTCAATTTCCTTTTGTTTGTCCACCCATAATTGTCCTGGGGAAAATACGATGGTGGTTTCCCGTTGCCTTCCATCGGTTTTTTTTCAGGGTTAACTCCCTTAGCCTTATGCTCTCCTGAGATATCCACAAGGCAGTGGAGCTATTTACCCATAGCTTGGGGATCTGGTTCGTGGGCACCAGGGCGTGTCCACACGCCGATGAGCCTGCATGCCGCACGTCTGGGGGCCAGACCTCCTCCGAGTCCCTCAAGATTTATTCTGAGTCCGTGAGGTGCTCAGTTACCGCATGTCGCCAATGAGGAGGCATAACGTAGGGCTTGCTGATGGAGCGGCTATGTACTGACAGGAAGAGACTTACGTTTTCTGCTCTTCTTTTCGCATAGCTGCAAGCAGCAGTGCTAGCCAGCGGTACAGGCTGAAAGTGAGAGGTGATAAGCACATAGTCACTAGCCGATACACTAGATGCATCACATCCGCTATTGACATGCACCTGTAGATAAAAAGGTTTAAAACATTGTTCTCACCTGTAGAAATAAAGGTATAAAACAAGACGTCACACCTGCAGAAACAAAGATTTAAAATATGATGTATCACCTGTAGAAATAAAGGTTTAAAACATGTCTCACCTGCAGAAATAAAGGATTAAACATGTCTCACCTGTAGAAATAAAGGTTTAAAACATGTCTCACCTGTAGATATAAAAGTTTAAAACGTGTCTCACCTGCAGAAATAACGGTTTAAAACATGTCTCACCTGTAGAAATAAAGGTTTAAAACATTATGTCGCACCTGTAGAAAAAAAGGTTTAAAATATGATGTCTCCCTGTAGATACAACGGTTTCAAACAAGACATCCCAGCAGCACAAACAAAGTTTAAAAACATGATGTCTCACCTGTAGAAATAAAGGTTTAACACATGGTGCCTCACCTGTAGAAATAAAGGTTTAAAACAAGACATCACACCTGCTGAAACAAAGGTTTAAAACATAGTGTTTCACCTGTAGAAATAAGGTTCAAACATATTGTCTCACCTATAGAAACATAAGTTTAAAACATGTCTCACCTGTAGAAATAAAAGGTTAAAGCTTAATGTCACACCTGTAGGGAAAAAAAGGTTAAAAAATGATGTCGTACCTGTAGAAACAAAAGTTTAAAATATCATCTCACCTGTAGAAAAAAAAGATTTAAAACATGATTCTGACCTATAGAAATAAAGGTTTAAAACATGTCTCACTTGTAGAAATAAAGGTTTAAAACAAGACATCACACCTGCAGAAACAAAGGTTAAAAACATATCTCACCTGCAGAAATAAAGGTTTAAAACAAGACATCACACCTGCAGAAACAAAGATTTAAACATGAAGTCTCACCTGTAGAAGTAAAGGTTTAAAACATGTCTAACCTGTAGAAAAAAAAGGATTAAAACATGTTGTCTCACCTGAAGAAATAAAGGTTTAAAACATGATTTCTAACCGGTAGAAATAAAGGTTTAAAACAAAATGTCACACCTGTAGAAATATAGGTTTAAAATATCTCAACTGTAGAAATAAAGGTTTAAAAGAAGACATCACACCTGCAGAAACAAAGGTTATAAACATGATGTCTCACCTGTATAACTAAGGGTTTAACACATGTCACCTGTAGAAATAAAGGTTTAAAACGTCATATCTGCAGAAACAAAGGTTAAAAACATGATGTCTCACCTGTAGAAATAAAGGTTTAAAACAGGACGTCACACCTGCAGAAACAAAGTTTAAAAACATATCTCATCTGTAGAAATAAAGGTTTAAAAGAAGATGTCACACGAGCAGAAACAAAGGTTTAAAACATGTCTCACCTGTAGAAATAAAGGTTTAAAACGTCATATCTGCAGAAACAAAGGTTAAAAACATGATGTCTCACCTGTAGAAATAAAGGTTTAAAACAAGACATCACACCTGCAGAAACAAAGGTTAAAAACATGGTGTCTCACCTGTAGAAATAAAGGTTTAAAAGAAGATGTCACACGAGCAGAAACAAAGGTTAAAAACATGGTATCTCACCTTTGAAAATAAAGGTTTAAAACATGTCTCATCTGTAGAAATAAAGGTTTAAAACATGATATATCACCTGTAGAAATAAAGGTTTTAAACAAGATGCCACACCTGCAGAAACAAAGGTTAAAAACATGGTATCTCACCTTTGAAAATAAAGGTTTAAAACATGTCTCATCTGTAGAAATAAAGGTTTAAAACATGATATATCACCTGTAGAAATAAAGGTTTTAAACAAGATGCCACACCTGCAGAAACAAAGGTTTAAAACAAGAAGTCTTTCCTGTAGAAATAAAAGATTAAAACTTGATGTCTCACCTGTAGAAATAAAGATTTAAAAGAAGACGTCACACCCGCAGAAACAAAGGTTAAAAACATTATGTCTCACCCGTAGAATAACGGTTTAAAACATGTCTCATCTGTAGAAATAAAGGTCTACAACATGTCTCACCTGTAGAAATAAAGGTTTAAAACAAGACGTCACACCAGCAGAAACAAAAGTTAAAAACATGTTATCTCACCTGTAGAAATAAAGGTTTAAAACAAGACATCACACCTGCAGAAACGAAGGTTTAAAACATATCTCACCTGTAGAAATAAAGGTTTAAAACATGATGTCTCATCTGCAGAAATAAAGGATTAAAACATGTCTCATCTGTAGAAATAATGGTTTAAAACATTAAGTCTCACCTGTAGAAATAAAGGTATAAAACATGTCTCACCGGTAGGGAAGAAAGGTTTTAAAACATGTCGTATCTGTAGAAATAAAGGTTTAAAATATGTCTCACCTGCAGAAATAAAGGTTTCAAACAAGACATCACACCTGCAGAATCAAAGATTTAAAACATGAAGTCTCACCTGTAGAAATAAAGGTTTAAAATATGATGTCTCAACTGTAGAAACAAAAGATTTAAAACATGTTGTCTCACCTGTACAAATAAAGGTTTAAAATATGTTGTCTCACTTATAAAAATAAAGGTTAAACATGATGTCTCACCTGTAGAAATAAAAGGTTAAAACTTGATGTCTCACCTGTAGAAATAAAGCAAATATGATGTCTCACCTGTAAAAATAAAAGGTTAAAACTTGATGTCTCACCTGTAGAAAAAAAGGTTTAAAAGACGATGTCACACCTGCAGAAACAAAGGTTAAAAATTTGATGTCTCACCTGTAGAAATAAAATTTCAAATTAACACATGTCTCATCTGTAGAAATAAAGGTTTATAACAAGACGTCACACCTGCAGAAACAAAGGTTTAAAACATGTCTCATCCGTAGAAATAAGGTCCAAACATGTCGTCTCACCTATAGAAATAAATTAAAACATGTCACATCTGCAGAAATATAGCTTTAAAACAAGATGTCTAAGCTGCAGAAATAAAGGTTTAAAACATGATGTCGCACGTGTAGAAATATACATTTAAGACATGACATCTCACCTGCAAAAATAAAGGTTTAAGACATGTCTCACCTGTAGATATAAGGTTCAAACATGTTGTCACACCTTGGAAATAAAAGATTTAAAACATGTTTCATCTTTAGACAGATAGATTTAAACATGATGTCTCACCTGTAGAAATAAAGGTTTAAAACATGATATATCACCTGTAGAAATAAGGTTTAAAACATGTCTCACTTTAAGAAATAAAGGTTTAAAACAGGGTGTCTCACTTTGAAAAATACAGGCTGAAAATATGATGTCTCACCTGCAGAAATACAGGTTCAAAACAAGATGTCTCAGCTGTAGAAACAAAAGTTTAAAACATGACAATCTCACCTGCAGAAAAAAATGGTTTAAAACATAACATCTCACTGTAGAAATAATGGATTTAAAACATGATGTCTCACCTGCAGAAATAAAGGTATAAATCATGACATCTCACGTGCAGAAATAATGGATTTAAAACATGATGTCTCACCTGCAGAAATAAAGGTTTAAAACATAACAGCACATGATCAACAAAGATTACTTTCCCTGATCAGAGTCCATGGCTTCACGTAATTCTTCAATTGTGATTTGGTGCCGGCATCTTGGCTCTGAAGACCGCCATCATCCTTGTCCTCCAGGGAAATCATATCTGCAAGACCAAAAGAAAAAAGAAAAAAAGAAACAGATGTAATACCTAATAATGCAAAACCACAAATAATACTGTCCACCCCCACTCCCATACTTTTCAATTCCAGTAACTCGTACAAAAATGAATTTTAGACCTAACGTTAAACACAAATAACATGAAATCCAAATGTTGTTGTATTAAATATGTGTTCTTATTCTTCTTTCATGTTTTTTCTGGTTACAAATAACATGACCTCAAAAAACTGAATGAATAGTATTTTTCATACATAGTACAAGTGTAAGTTTATTATTCCTACACATTACAACTGAAACAACTTATAATCTTCAAAATATGGTATAGCAACACAAAAACCCTACATAAACTAATTTAAAAAATACTCATTAACCAGTTAAATAATATCACTCATACTTGTACAAGCTATCAATAATACAACCATCATAACTCAATGCTATGAACATTTAACTGCAACAGCTTTAAACTAATACAATGGGCATAGCATAGTGGGTAAGTATCTGACTTCCAATAGGAAGGGCCTGGGTTCGATCCGCCTAGAACCTCTGCCTGGTGGGAAAAACATGGGAGTTTTTTCCCAATCTTCCAGGTCAGCATGGGGGCAGTCTTGCCACTGTCCAGACCCATCCTTTCATGTGTATACGCACACAAAATGTCAAATATGCAATAGTATGCATGTTAAAAATCCTGTAAGCCATGTCAGTGTCTGGCTTATGGAAACATGAAAACACCCACCATGCGTGCCCATCAAAAAAAGAAAACGTTTAAACATTAATAGACATATAAACAACTTATCTTTAGTTCAGAAGATCGGGGCGCGTCTCATCTGAAACAGAAAGAAAACAAGCTGTCATATCCGAAACATACACACATTCACATGCACACCCTGTCCAAGGCCCCCCCTCCCTCCCCAACCCAACCCCCTTCCCTCCCATCCCAACCCCCTTCCCTTCCCCCAATCCCCTTCCCAACCCTTCCCTCCCAACTCAACCCCCTTCCCTCTCACCACAACCCCCTTCTCTCTTTTCAACCCCTTCCCTCCCGCTCAACCCCCTCTCTTTCACCTTCCCCAAAATTTTCCCTTCCTCTAACACCTCTCCCTACCCGTTTCTTTTCCTCTCCCACATTTTCCCTCTCCAACATCCCCCATTCCACCCACCCCCCAAAAAGCAAAGTACAATTAACCATAAGCGATAACATCAAGGTCAAACAATAACAAAGTATCACCTCTTGTCTCCAGCTTAATCTTGCAAGACTCCACTCAAGCTTCGCTGTAACTTGAGAATCAACACATGAATTAAATCAATCATGCAATCAATACAAGTTGTGCCCTAATGGCCAGGTTGTACGGGAATGACAAGGTAGCCTACACTTTTCATGGCACCAACCTTATGAGGGTGGAGTCCATCTCCATTGTCTACCTGCTTAACACTCCCCAACCCTGTACAGGGCCGGACAACCCCATTTACAGTTGGGTAAACTGAAGAATGTGTGTATAAATTTTTCCACAAGACTTGAACTTGTGCAGTCAGATCGGAAGGCAAGAGCCTGGACCTCCACCCCAAGCAGACTTCATGTAAACAATGCAGGTCTACATCAATCAACAATCGAAAAATACCAATCTTTTGGACAGTCCTGTGTGTTCTAATATTACAATACTCATGGACTGCGAGTAGCTGGACTATGTTGCCCATAATATCATAATCATGCTGAGATACTTATGTCATCATAATCATGCTATGTCATCATAATCATGCTATGTCATCATAATCATACTAAGATACTTGACCTTATTATCATACTATGTGATCATAATCATGCTATGTGATCATAATCATGCTAAGATAACTACATCATTATAATCGTGATAAGATACTTGGAGCAACAAGCTGAAATAGCTAGTTCACAATATTATTGTTGTGATAACGTCAAGATATTCAGAGCAACTGGAAAATGTGATACAAAACATTATCATAAAAATAACAAGATACTCAGAGCAAGTCGAATGTGTTCCCCAACATCATGACAATACTAGATACTCAGAGCAACTGCAATATGTATTCCACATATTACACAACACACGTCTGTAAATTATGTTCCAGAAAATAACATCCAAATTCCCCAAGCGACCTACTGATGAACAGAAAATCAGAGTGGGGTCACATATGGATAGTGAAAAGTGTTCTCACTACTGAATAGTTCTACAACAAGCCTCTGCCCACCAGTCTGACGAGGGTTCGCTGAACCGATCAGGCCTAACAAAAAGTAAGTGAAATTCCTTGATGGATAATATTCGTTTAGGCGTGATATGTGTAAATTATAATAAGATTGTGCCTATTATAATTTCTCAAAAACAATGGTCATAAAATTCCAGAAAAGAACATCCAAAATCAAAATATTCAAATTTAACATTATAACACACCTAATGAAATAATAGAAGTTGTAAAAGCAATGGAAATTTAAATTCACATATTTAACTTTAATAAAAAAAAAAATATCGGTCAAACTAACTTCACATTTTATTTCTTTTAGTTTTTGTAACCGGAATAACCACCTTAACTTGGAGAACCACCAATTGGAGACACCAGTATTTTGGAGAACTTAGAGAACACCAGTAATGTGATCAGTGACTTCGAGAATAATAGTAATATGGAGAACAACAGTAACTTGGAATACAACCGTAAGCTGGACAACAAGAGTAATTCAACAGTAATTGAACAGTAAGTTGGAAAACTACCAAAACTTGAACAGTAACCTAGAGAACTACCAAAACTTGAACAGTAACCTGGAGAACTACCAAAACTTGAACAGTAACCTGGAGAACTACCAAAACTTGAACAGTAACCTGGAGAACTACCAAACCTTGAACAGTAACCTGGAGAACTACCAAAACTTGAACAGTAACCTGGAGAACTACCAAAACTTGAACAGTAACCTGGAGAACTACCAAAACTTGAACAGTAACCTGGAGAACTACCAAACCTTGAACAGTAACCTGGAGAACTACCAAAACTTGAACAGTAACCTGGAGAACTACCAAAACTTGAACAGTAACCTGGAGAACTATCAAAACTTGAACAGTAACCTGGAGAACTACCAAAACTTGAATAGTAACCTGGAGAACTACCAAAACTTGAACAGTAACCTGGAGAACTACCAAAACTTGAACAGTAACCTGGAGAACTACCAAAACTTGAACAGTAACCTGGAGAACTACCAAAACTTGAACAGTAACCTGGAGAACTACCAAAACTTGAACAGTAACCTGGAGA
Source organism: Monoplex corrugatus (assembly GCA_030674185.1). NCBI lineage: Eukaryota > Metazoa > Mollusca > Gastropoda > Littorinimorpha > Ranellidae > Monoplex > Monoplex corrugatus. Next base: position 9,591,295 of record JAPXFY010000026.1, on the reverse strand, counting down.
ACAAGAGTGACATGGAGAACAGCAAACTGGAGAAGAGTAAACTAGAGAACAAAAGTGAACTGTAGAACAGCAGTAACCTGGAGAACAACAGTAAAGAGAAGAATAACATCGTTATTGCTATGTTTTTGTTTAAAGACCAGCTAACTACGTAGTCATATCAAGGCTATAACCGTTTCAAAACATACACAATGCTTCAAACAGGTAAAAAAGAAAAAGAAAATTACGTACACATTCCAATGCATTTGTGCACATACTCTAAGGAGATGACCCTAGCACTAAAGCATATACACACAAAAACAGGCCTAAATTACCTAACACTGCTTCCCCATATCTCATTTCCCTATATTCAAAAATGCACTTAATACATGTACCCAATTATCAATCCTAAGAGAAAGTATGAAGACTTTTTTCGAATACCTACAGGTGAACAGACCAGCAAGGCAAAAATGATAGGAAGAAATGACAGAAAGCAAAAAAGCAAGGCAGAAACAAAGAGAATTACAGAAAAGAGGAAATTTCTAGCACAGAATTTCCGGAGGGTGGGGATACTTTATACTGAAAGAGCACCCAGCGTTCCCACCAGAGGAGGAGAACAACAGTAACTTAGAGAACATTAAGATGGAGAACAACAGTAATGAGAACAGTAACGTGAAGAACAGTAACCTAGAGAGCAACAGACTTTGGATAATGGTAACCTGAAGAACAACAGTAACTTAGAGAACAACAGTAATATAGAAAACAACAGTAACCTTAAGTACAATGGTAACTGTGAAATCAAACAGGTAAGCTAATGAATGACGACTATGAATTGAAGGAAAAAAAAACTTTTCATGAAAGAAGAGTACTGATGAACCCTGAACGTTCCTATTTCAACCTTTGTCAAGTGAACAATTTTGCCTAAATGTCAGCACATACTGTACTTTTCTTTGTTTTGTTTTTGCCTTCAGTGCTGTTGTTGTTATTTTTTGTTTCTTTGTTTTTTAAGGAGAAGAGGTGGTCCATCAAATTGTTCCCACATGAATTGTGAGTTACTCTTTAATTTTAGATGAGCTTGAAGCTAGACCATCTCTCTGCTTTATGTTTTTATGTCAGTTTTCCATTTTTTTGTAATAAGGAGACTTCCTTGCTCTTCCCTTTTTTCTGTTTGATTCTTGTCTAATCTCTTGTCAAAGAACTACTTGTCTTTTATTTTCTATTTTAGGCTTCTACTATCTGTATCATGGAAAATGTCTTTTTCCTTTTCTCTCTTTCTGGATTTTGTCTCGAATATCATTTTATAACTTAAGGAAAGTTCCTTGTACTTTTTCAAAATGCAGACTCATCAGGAGAAGAATCAGTGTATTTGTGCACATGTGCACCAAACCACACACACACACACACACACACACACACACACACACACACTCACAACCATCTCCACATAAACACAGCCCCCCCCCCTCCCCAACGTCCCATGCCCAGCAAAGTGAGAAACCTTACATTACAAGATTTGGAAAAAAAAAGAATGAAAGAATACAAGACCACACATACGATATGTCAAAGAAAAAAAAAGCAAGCACAAACACACATAACTCACACACACACCATATGCACACACAAATATTACATGCCCCTTAAAAAACAAAAACAAAATGCACATACAGAAACCACATACACACAGTAAAAAACACACAAATTTCACATAGAAAATGACATGGGAAGACTGGCAAGAAAAAAATTCATCTCACACTAACACAAGCTGAATATAACACACACAACACACATGCTTTCAACAAAATTCTACATACTCCACATCACAAAGTAAAGGGATTTACGTTACGATTCCAAACATCCCTCAACTCACAACATGCACCATCATGAAAGATGGTTGTATATCCATCCTCAGGAACTCAAGTCCTTCACAAATCACCATAAAACACAAGGTCATTCACTCCCAGGAACACAAGTCCTCCACAAATCACCATACAACACAGGGTCATTCGTTCTCAGGAACTTCAGGCCTTCACACACCGCCGTAATACACAAGGTCATTCGTTCCCAGGAACTTTAAGTTTTTCACACCACAATCATAAGGATCCCCACCACAAGGTAAAGTGGTCCCCTGGTCTGTCACTCCAGGAAAAGTAGTGTCCCATGACACCACAGATCCACTTAAAAAATCACTGCAAATACGTGATGGAGAAGTTTTCTTTGCCTTTGTCTAATGTAGGTCTTTTCCATCATCATCTGCATGCCATCTTTTTCCAACAACCAAAACTGATCACAGAGCACACAAGTTCAGCTTCACAAAACTGATCACGGAGCACACAAGTTCAGCCTTCACAAAATACATGCACATCACACCACTTATGATGCACTAAAGATCACAATAATTCTGTTGTCACTTCACACATTTCACGCAATCCACCAAGAAGCAGTGAAGATCACAATGTTGCCGCTGGTGTCCCCCATGCTTGTCAACAGCACACAGTGTCAATACTGCTGGTGTCCCCCATACTTGTCAACAGCACAGTGTCAATACTGCTGGTGTCCCCCATGCTTGTCAACAGCACACAGTGTCAATACTGCAGGTGTCCCATGCTGCCAGCAGCCAGTCAGGAACCACCCAAGATCCTGCTAGAAACAGGTTTGCAATCTACACAGTATGGTCTTTTTTCTCTTTCTTTTTCTTTTTTTTTTTTGCTCATTTTCCCTTTTTCCTTTTCTGACATTTTTTTTTTCCTTTTTTTTTTAATCAGCACGGTCACACCCATTCCACACATACACACACAAATGTCCAGAACTGTCTAGCATGTATTTGTGTTGTTGCTGTCTGCTATCTGTTCTTGTATGGCTACATTCTTATCTGCACTTGCTAACAATTGAATGTTCTTTTCCTCAATTTTTCTCCTTTTTTTTTTTATAACAAGACATTGCACACAATACAAAAAAAAAACTGCACGCAAAAAAAAAAAAAACCCCAAAAAACACAACACCATCTCCCCCCATCCTCCCAAACAAACACTTTAAATCAAAAAAGACACTCACACAAATACAAAAAAACCCACCCTAAAAAACACCACACACACAACACAACCCAACACACAACACTCCTGCATAAACACACACGAAAGATGGTCAAACGTTACCCACACACATATATACATAAACACACACACAACACACTCACACACACACACTAAAGAGAGGTCTTCACACATACGCCGCGCAAACACACACACACACAAATACACTTTAATATCAATAACAAAACACCCAGCAAATACCAAGCAATACCAGCCCTCAAAAACAAAAGAAAATTTGTTTTTTACTGTTTTTGTGAAAACCCAGCCGACTGCGTAGAGCTATACAGGGCTATAGATCTAAGCATTTCAAAGCAAATACAAAACTTCAACAGCAAAAAAAAAAAGTAAAAAAAAAAAGTACACATGTCAATGCATTCGCGCACATTTGGTATCGACCTTCTTTGGTATTAACTCTCTCTTACCACAACCTCTGTTTCACTTCTGAGAAGAGGAAGAATGATACAAATGTGATGATAGATATCATACATCATCATCCAATGAGAATTCACTCAGTCTATTGCTTATACCAGTGACACACCCATGAGAATAATATCATGTAATGATAAACTAATAAGTGTACGACTTCTCCTACACGCTTAACACAAGTCACCAAATCACAGATATGAATCACAACCCACAGCTTCAGAAGGTCTCACATCACAGGAACCAAACACACACACAACATATACAGACACGACCAAAACCCAACACCACCACCCAACACACCAACAACACACGAACAATAACAATCTTATCAAACACACGAAGATTCGAACTACCACACATACATACATATATACACAGACAACAACATCACTCACAACACTAGAATGTTCACACACACACACACACAAATACATTTATATCAAACAGCAAATACGAAAAATACGCCTAAAAACACACCACAAAAAAACACACACACATTCCCCTGTTTGTTAAAACCAATGACTGTGTAGAGCCAATACAGGCATAACGTTCAAAGACATACAAAACTTCAAAAGCAAAACAAAAACAAAAAAGAAAAAAAAAATGTAAGTAGCCTACACATGTCAATGCATTCACGCACATTTGAATCGACCTTCTTTGGTATTAACCTCTCTCCAGTTACCCACACACACTCTGTTTCAACTCTCTGAGGAAAAGATGGGAAGAAATGATACAAATGATGATGATGATGATCATCATCACCATCATCATCCCAATGAGAATTCACTTCAGTTCATATTGCTTATAGCCAGCTGACCACTAGCCCAATGAGAATAATATACTCATGATAATGATAACATCAATAATAATGATGTACAGACTCTCTCCCATACAATCGGCTTAACACAAAGTCAACCAGAATCACACTGATATGAAAATCAACACATCTACCCCTCACAGCTTCAGAAGGGCTCTCACACTCACAGGAAACACACACACACACACACACAACACATAATATCAGTAACACGACACACAATTACAAAAAAAATACCCGCCCTAACCACCACCACCCCCCAAAACACACACACACACACACACAACCAGAAACATATACACATACACTCCTTAATGCACACACACACACACGAAAGATGGTCGAAAACATACCCACCCCATACATACATATGTATACACAGACACACACAACACTCACTCACACACACTAAAGAGATGGTCTTCACACACACACACACACAAAAATACACTTTAATATCAAACCCATGCAAATTACGAAACAATACCTGCCCTAAAACACACACACACACAAAAAAAACACACACACAATTGTTTTTTTGTTTTTTCCCCCTGTTTTTGTTTAAAAACCAGATGACTGTGTAGAGCCATACCAGGGCTATAAACGTTTCAAAGCACATACAAAACTTCAAAAGGCAAAACAAAAACAAAAAAAGAAAAAAAAATGTAAGTAGCCTACACATGTCAATGCATTCACGCACATTTGGAATCGACCTTCTTTGGTATTAACCTCTCTCCAGTTACCCACACACACTCTGTTTCAACTCTCTGAGGAAAAGAAGGGAAGAAATGATACAAATGATGATGATGATGATCATTATCATCATCATCATCATGATCCTCCCAATGAAAATAATATACTAATGATAATGATCATATCAATAATAATGATGTACAGACTCTCTCCCCAACAATCAGTTTAACACAAAGTCCACCAGAATCACACTGATATGAAAATCAACACATATACCCCTCACAGCTTCTGAAGGGCTGTAACACTCACAGGAGACACACACACACACACACACACACACACACACACACACACACACACACACACACACACACACACACACACACACACACACACACACACTGCACCACACACACACACACACAACACTTTAATATCAATAACAAGACACACAGTTACCAAAAATATACCCGCCCTAAAAAAACAAACAAAACACACATTACACATACACTTCTGAACACACACACACATACATGCACACACACATACACACATGAAAGATGGTCAAACACATACCCACATGCATATATGTATACACAGACACACACAACACTCTAACACACACACAACGCACGCACGCACGCACACACACACTAAAGAGATGGTCTTCACACACGTGTGCGCACACACACACACAAATACACTTTAATATCAATAACACAAACCCACGCAAATGTATACTAAACAATACCTGCCCTAAAACAACAACAACAACAAAAAACACATACACACAAAATTGTTTTGTTTTTTACTATTTTTGTTTGAAAACCAGCCAACTGGGTAGAGCCATACTAGGGCTATAAATGTTTCAAAGCATTTATAAAATTTCAACAGCAAAACAAAAAAAAAAAAGAAAAAAAGTAAGTACACATGTCAATGCATTCGTGCACATTTGGAATCAACCTACTTTGGTATTAACCTCTCTCCAGTTACCCAAACACACTCTATTTCAACTCTGAGGAAAAGATAGTAAGAAATGATACAAATGATGATGATCATCACCATCATCATCATCATTATCATCATCCCAATGAGAATAATATACTCATGATAATGATAACATCAATAATAATGACGTACAGACTCTCTCCCCCACAATCAGCTTAAAACAAAGTCCACCAGAATCACATTGATATGAAAATCAACACATATACCCCACACAGCTTCTGAAGGGCTGTCACACTCACAGGAAACACATGCACACACACAACACCCTAAAGAAAAAAAACCAAAAAAACAAAAACACACACACACACACTCCCAAACACAACACCCCCCCCCCAAAAAAAAAAAAAAAAAAAGCACACACACAACCACATTACACACACACACATACACTCCTGAACACACACACATGAAAAAAGATGGTCAAACACATACCCACACTTACATGTATACATAAACACACATACACTCCTGAACACACACAAATGAAAAAAGATGGTCAAACACATACCCACACTTACATGCATACATAAACACACATACACTACTGAACACACACACATGAAAAAAGATGGTCAAACACATACCCACACTTACATGTATACATAAACACACATACACTCCTGAACACACACAAATGAAAAAAGATGGTCAAACACATACCCACACTTACATGCATACATAAACACACATACACTACTGAACACACACACATGAAAAAAGATGGTCAAACACATACCCACACTTACATGTATACATAAACACACATACACTCCTGAACACACACAAATGAAAAAAGATGGTCAAACACATACCCACACTTACATGCATACATAAACACACATACACTAACTCACTCACATACACATTAAAGAAATGGTTAAATAATCAATCTTCACACATATGGCGCGGCACCGGGCACACACACACAGCTTTAATATCAATAACAAAACACCCACGCAAATACCAAACAATACCTACCCTAAAAAACAAACAAAAAAAAAATACAAAAAACAAACAAACAAAAAACACACACACACACAATTTTTTTTCATTATTATTATTGTTTTTGTCTAAAACCCAGCTGACTGCATACAGCCATATCAGAAAAAAAAAGTACACACAGGTCGATCCATTCGCACACATTTGGTATCAACCTTTTTTGGTATTAACCTCTCTCCATTTACCCACACACACTCTGTTTCAACACCAAGGAAAAAGATGGGAAGAAATGATACAAATAATGAAAAATAATGAAAATAATATTAAAAAAAAGACACCCCCCCCCCCCCAAACAAACACATCCACAAACACACACATATATACATATGTATGTATGTATATGTATATATATATATGTATGAAAAATGGTTAAACACCCACCCACACAGATATATGTACACACACACACACACACATACACACACACAGAGCAGTCACACACAATACTAAAGACATGGTCAAATGATCAATCTTCAAAAAAACAAACAAAAATCTTCACTTTGACATCAGCACAAAATGTGTCCCCTTAACTTTTACAGTAAACACAAGCAGATCTAGTCTGGTCAATAAAATCTGTACTGATCCAATGTTTCCCCCACAGTTTTTAAAGTACACACAAGCAGGATCTGATCTGGTCAATCAAATCTTTATGCTGATACAATATTGACACCAGCAGTTACACTGCATCTTTCAATAACCAAGACATTTTTCTAGGGGCCCATTCTGTCATCAAAGCAATGAGTCAATCAACAGCTTTTTTTTTTTAAACAGACATGCCACTGGAGTTAACCATTTACTGTCAAGTTCTGAATTTCACGAAAACAAAAGACTGTAAAGATCCATCCATAAACCCAGAGACCCCAGAAAAATACAATATAAACACTCATATGAAAGAAAAACAACAAACATACATATGAGATGAAAATTATGATAGGAAAAGAAAATCAAATGCGAGTACAGTGCAATAAAAAGAAACAAAAAGAAAAAACTATCCACTTTATTTCTCCTGGTAGGTATATGACCTGACATTTTACATTCAACTACTGTCTTTAACCCTTCGAGTCCCACACCATATCCACCAACTATAAAAACTTGGCTCTCTGACACATCACACTATCCATCAGCTTTCTGCAGGAAGCTGGTGGATAAGGTGAGAGAATCAAAGAGCCAAGGTTTTGCTTCGCTAGCATGGTTGACGCTGGACATGCTGTGGGAGTCAAAGGGTTAAACTGGCCAAAGACAGGTGTGTGATCTAACTTTATACAGTCTACAGCTTTCTGTCAGCTGTCCCTGAACATACAAGATGTAAAGATGCATCCATAAATACTCTAATAGCCAAGAAAACAGACATGTTTTGACGCACAGTCTCCAGAGATCAATCTCAGACTTGCATATATCGTCTCAATTTGGTATCAACCTTTTTTGGTATCAACCTCTCTCCAGTTACCCCACACACACTTTGTTTCAACTCTGAGGGAAAGGTAGGAAGAAATGATACAAATGATGATGATGATCATCATCATCATCTTCATCATCATACCAAGAATAATATACTCATGACAATGACAATATCAATAATAATGAGATACAGATTCTCTCCCCCACAATCAGCTTAACACAAAGTTCATCAGAATCACACTGACATGAAAATCAACATATACCTCTCACAGCTTCTGAAGGGCTGTCACACTCATACACACACACACACACACACACTCACACACACACACTCACTCACTCACACATACTTTAATATCAATAAAGAAACACACAAATACCAAAAAATACCCACTCTTAAAAGACAAAAACAAAACAAAAAAACATACACACACAACCACAACCACATCACACACACACACACACAACACACACACACACAACACACACACACACACACACACACACACACACACAACACTCGCCCACTCTCATCTCAATGACAATTTGTCATTATCACCAATTACCCCATCTTTATCAAAAAAATAAATAAAAATACACACACACACAACCACAAACACATCACACACACACACACACACACTTTGTCCAGCATCAATTTGTCATTATCACCAATTACCCCCACCCTCTCAAAACACCACACACAACACACACTCGCCCACTCTCATCTCAATGACAATTTGTCATTATCACCAATTACCCCACCCTTATCAAAAAAATAATATAAAAATACACACACACACAACCACAAACACCATCACATCAACACACACACACTTTGTCCAGCATCAATTTGTCATTATCACCAATTACCCCACCCTCTCAAAACACACACACACACACACACACACACACACACACACACACACACACACACACACACAGACAGATAGTAATATCTTTGGGAAAAAAAAAATTCTTACATTCATAACAAAAACAAAAGTAAATTATACAAAGAGAAAAAAGAGAATGCTTACACAATCACTCATACACCTACACACACTCTCTCTGTAAACATTATTTTATCAAAACAAAATAAAACAAAACTATACACAGAATACCAATAGTGAAACACACACACACACACACACACACACACACACACACACACACACACACACACACACAATTTTGCCTGTTTTCTTCTCAGAATCAATTTTTTACCATCTCCAAATACATCCTCCAACAAAATTCCTCTCCATCTGGTGGGGGAAAAAAAAAAAGGGGGGGGGGGGGGGAGGAAATGGCACAATTTTCTCCCTTTCTGATTAAAGGCTTTCCTCCGACTGTCTTTGACATGACAAGAATCAATTCCGAAAGACCACCTCCATTTTTTCATCCAGCATATTCTACAATCATCATCATGTGACATCATTACAAAGGTCAACTAAGTCAACAGTTAACTCTTGGTGCCATTATTCTTCTGTAGTATGTTTTTAACGTAATAAATATCATGAAATCATCACACCCAAAACAATGCTTTACAAACCACACCTGTTTGAATTCACTATATCTAATTTCTGTTTCATGACTTCAAAGAGAAAAATCTTGGTCATCTGAATTTTAATCAACAGCAAAAGTTTAACAGACTTACATGTTCTATGAGTGCAAATTGAATGTCAAGCTTCTTCATCATACCGTTCCCTACTTTTATATATATATATTTATATGGCTTTTAATGTTTCCAACTCTTTACTTTTAGAAATGAATACATTTTTTATGATATGGTTAAGAGGTCTCCATTTAAAACACACTTTTCCTGCTTAATTCCAAAATTCTATGTTAGCAATCTGAAATCTGATGAGTCATGCAACAAAGATCCTATTAAGAATATTCATGATGGGGACAAGGAACAGAATCAAAACAGAAAAAGCAGAAGAACAATATGGATTTACTTAAGGGAAAGGAATTATTTACGCCAAATGCATCCTTAGAAAGAAATTTATGACACCAGAAAAATCCCTAAAGATATGTCAAAATCAATTTTCACTGTGCTTCCAAAGAAAGCAGGGCCTATAGAATGTGAACTCCATCATACAATAAGCTTGATAAGCCATGCGACAAAGGTTCTATTAAGAATAATCATTATGAGAACAAGGAACAAAATCAAAACAGAAACAGCAGAAGAACAATGTGGATTCGTTGCAGGAAAATGAACTAATAGTGTCATTTACATCTTAAGAATTCTCATAATATAAAAAGATCAACTGAATTGAAAAAGGATTTATTTCAAGTTTTGCTCATTGTATTCAGGCTTTTGGTCAGGTAAGACATGAACTGATCAACCCAACAGAAAGGCTCAATGCTAATGGGAAAGATCTAAGAATTATAATATATATTGGGAACAAACAGCAGCAATGACACTAGAAAATGATGTATAAGCTCTTTCCAAAATACCAACAATCTTCATTATGCAGATGACACTATCCTTATTGCAGAAAATGAAAAAGACCTACAAAATCTTGTGAGTGCAATAGAAATAGAAAGCAGAAATAAAGGGCTGGAGCTAAATAACAAGAAGACTGAAGTCATGATAATCAGTAAAAAAAAAACAAGAAAACCATTTCAAAACCGACACAAGACTTCAACAGGAAATTTCTAGCACAGAGTTTCCAGAAGATGGGGATACTATTATGGGGATACTATTTATACTAAAAGAGCCCCCAGCATCACCACAGGAAGGTACATGTCGTTACCCCCTAAATGCAGAAATCTGAATATGACCACAGAAAGTACATGTACAAATCCCCTAAATGTAGAGCTCTGAGATCATCACAGAAAATAGAAGTTGGTTTTTCATCCCTAAATGCAGAAATGTATTTTCACAAAAAAATACATGTACCTATCCACTTAGTGCAGAAATCCAATTATTATTTTTTTTTAAAAATTAAAAAAAACTCATCCCCTCAATGCAGAAATCTGCGTATCATCAGTGAAAACACATGCAACTCCTAAAGCAGCTTTACGAGTATTATTACAGAAAATATGGTTAATGCAACAGACTACTGACTGGAATTTATGGGTTCGAATCCCCACCAGTCCTTTAAAAAAAACTGCGGGATTTATCAGTTCTAACCGGCTCCTACCCAGAGTTGGGTGAGCAATGGCTCATTGGGAAGACTGGAACCACAGAGTCAAGTCTCATCTACTTCTGTGTCACTGAGGGTGTTGCTCAAATCTTCTGACCAGCATTGCAGGTGTTTGTATCTCTCAGGCCTGGTTGATGCCAGGATATATTATGACAGTAAGTGTACCGTACAGCCCCTGTACGTAGTCTCAGTCCCAGATGGAACTTCATAGCATCGTGATTATCATCCTCATGAACATCAGCATCATCACATTATTAAAAAAAATAATTGCCCCAGCTTCTGCACCATCCAGGCAGCATAGTGAAAATGGGGCAGAAAAAAATATCACAGGAAATCCAAGGATTCTTTCAAAACCTGAACCTGGATAATAAGGGCAAACTGTCAAGCACATAATCCAGTAGGCCTAATTACTTCCTGAATTTAATCTCACTCTATTAGCTCAAGTATCATTATTAAATTGTAAAAAAGATACAAAAAAGCTTTAATTCAATAAAGAATGAACAAATACAGGTAGAAAGAAACTCTAGGGAGAGCTAGACAACAGGTCTTCAGAGAAGTAACCCCCTTTAGACAAGTGTTTCGGCCCTGAATTCCTTACACTCTCGGGGGGCCGGGCCACATCCAGGTCATGACTCCTGGATGCCCTTCTGCTGTTGTCTATTTTTTTTTTTTTTTTCCCACGCCGGGGATCGAACCTGGGCGATTCTGCGCTTCAGAACTGCGGTACGCGGTTTTACCAATGTGCTAACGGGGCACACATCATCTGTAGGGAATTTAATCCTTATGAAGTTCACTTTTTTGGTTCCTCCTTGCCCAGATCCAGCTTGAGCTCCTTTCTGCTGCCTCTGCCATCGCTTTAAGGGCTCTAGTCCTCTTCTTCCCAGAAATGGCGAGTTGTTTCATGAGATCATAAGCCGAGGTGCCCACAAACCCTCTTGCCCCGACCTCTATGGCGAAGATTTTGACCCGCAGACCTGCTTTCTTCAGGGTGCTGGCAAGACCGGCGTATTTTTCGGTCTTGTAGATATGTGCTTCTTCCATTCTGCTTTCGTATGGCACAGTGAGTTCTATCAGAATCACTTGTTTCGAGGAGTCAGAGTGGAGAGCGATGTCTGGTCTCATGCCTGTCTTGCTGATGACATCTGGGTAATTTCTCCACTCTGGGAGGTCTGCTGTACACTCCCAGTCGACTGCTCCATCCAGAAGACCCTTTGGCAATGTGCTGGTTGTCATAGCCCTTTCGGGCCAGACCTGTTTCCCTCCTGCTTTGTAGAACGTTGTCATAGCAATTGGTGTGTTTGGGGTCATGGTTTTTTCGCTAACCACATCTGTGATCACTTTCAGAACTTGGTTGTGCCTCCATGTATACCTTCCTTGGGCTAGCGCTACTTTGCAAGAGCTTAGGACATGTTCCACTGTTTGTTTCTTCTGACAGAGCGGACATGCTGGGTCGTCTGCTTTCCCCCGTTTCACTAAGTTTGCATTCGAGGGAGCAGGTCATATACAGATCTGAGGAGGAAGCTTATCCTTAGAGGAGCCATGTGCCACATATCGTTCCAGCTGAGACTTCTTTGGAGTGCACTGTCCCATGTTGTCCATTGCCCCTGTTGACCTTGCTGGACTGCCTTCTGCACTCTTTTGACATCTTCTTCTTCCTTCAACTCCTGTATGATCATGTCTCTTTTTTCCTTCCCTTTGGCTTTGGACCACCACTGCATTTTTGTTGCTCCCAGTCCCTGTCTGTTGGTTTGCGTGTGTCCAATTATTTCTTTGATGCTGAGGTTTCTCTTGGCATTGTTTACAGCCTCTTGGACTTTCCACTTTCTGCCAGTTCTCAGCTTTGGATGAACTGCTCTCACGATATTGTCCTCCGATTCCTCCAGCATGCTCAACAGTCTTGCTTTTCCAACTTTGTATTCCTCCACTATGGATTTCAGAGGTAGCTTCAGCATTGCTTGACGACAGTAGAATGCAACATCAGTGAGACCAGGTGGGACACCGAGCCATTTTCTTGTGTATTTGTTGATTTTGGCTTCCATTGCTTCGACTGTGCTGGTGCAAATGTCATAGATTAGCAGTGGCCACAGCAGCTTTGGTATCAGCATGAACTGTAGACACCAGACTTTGTATTTGCCTGGCAGTCCGCAGTTATCTATTTTCTTCAGGCCTTCTTCTGCTGTTTGCTTGGTTTCACATCCCCTTTGTGTGTCTTTCAGGGAGTCATCATACCATCTTCCGAGACTTTTTACTGGCTCTTCTGTGACAGTGGGGATGGCTTGGTTGGCTACCATGAATTTGACTGAATCTGCCACTTTTCCTTTTCGCAGTGAGAGACTTCGGGATTTCTTAGGTTTGAACCTCATTCTTGAAGAGGCCACCAGCTCATCCAGCTGCTTTAAGATTTGGTGTGTCTCTTCCTCATCCGTGGACAAGACTGTTGTGTCATCCGTGAAAGCTTTCAGAGGAGGCATCTGGTATCCATCTCCCAGATTCACTGGACCTGAACTCTTCATTGCAGCTTTCAAGATGACTTCCATTGCCAACACGAACAGTATGGGAGAGATTGCACAGCCCATTGCAATGCCCACGTCTAGGTCTATCCAGTCCGTGGTGTATTCTTTGGTAGAGAACCGCATTGAGAACCCTTGGAAATACTTCCTCAGCATTGTTCGGATGTTTTCTGGGATGTGATACATTTCAAGAGCCAGCTGGATCATATCGTGTGGAACTGATCCATATGCATTCGCCAGATCAAGCCTAACTACGTCAATGTCTCTCTTCTCTGTTCTTGCTTTTTGGATGGCATCCCAAATCAACGTGGCATGTTCCAAGCATCCAGGCATTCCTGGTATGCCTCCCTTTTGGACTGACATATCCAGATACTTGTTTTCAGTCAGGTATTTTGTCAATCTTGCTGCCATAACAGAGAAGAAGATTTTCCCCTCGACGTTCAGAAGTGATATTGGCCTGAACTGATTGATGCTGCTGGAGTTCTGCTCCTTCGGAATGTACACTCCTTCAGCTCTCATCCATTGGTCGCTGATCTTCTGGTTCCTCCATGCTGATCGAATCATCTTGTGGAGCCACTCGAGCACTTTTGGGCATTTCTTGTAGAGCAGGTATGGTATTCCGTTTGGTCCAGGTGCTGACTTGGCTCTGGCTTTCTTTACTACGTTCTTCACTTCATCCAGTGTTGGTGGTTTGTTATTGAATTTTCCTTCTGGCGCTGCAGGCCAAACCAGATTTTGGATTTCAAGTGGTGCCTCGCGCTGAGAATCGGAATATGTTTCCCTGAGATGCTGCTCTAGGGTTTCCTTGCCCACTGTGAGAGTCCCTGATTTGGGTTGTTCAAACAGCTTTCTTGCAAAGTCAAAGGGATCTTTGAAGAAACGATCTTGAGTCTTCTTCATTTTGCTCTTTCTTCGCCTTGCTGATTCCACTTTGCTGAGAGCATTGTGTTTGGCCTTCAGATCTTTCCAGAGTTCCAGGAGCCCTTGCTTCTCGAATTCTGAGGCAGTTTTCATTCGCTTTTTAAGCTTCCTTTTCTCCCTCCGGATGCTCTCCATCTGCTGCTGTCTTCTGGATTTCTGGGGAGGCGTTTTTGTCTTTGGCTGCTTCACTCCATAAGTGTCCCTGCAGATAGAGTATATGATGTCTCCGTATGTGTCAAGTTTGTGTTCCAGCGTACTGTTCCCTATTAGCGCATTCAGCTTAAGGACAAGTTCCTCATCTAATTTCTCCCATTGTTCTTTTGCACCGGCAGGCGGCAAATTGAGTTTTCCACGTTTGGCGTTAAGAGCTTGTGCAAAATCCGCATCAGAACCGTCAGCGTGGATGTCCTTGGCACTATGGTTTAATTCCTGGCCTTGGTCATCCAACGTCTCACCTGCTATCGCAGTGCGCTGCTGCTGGTTCGTATGTGTCTTCAAACAGCCCATTTTTGTCCTGTGGATCTTCATGCCGCGTTTGGTGGTGAATCTCCTTCCACACGCACACGGAAATTCCAACTGGTCATTGATCATGGTCCGTTGTGCGTTTCCAGTCGTGATGGAGTCAGTGCCGATGGATTCATCATTCTCTCCCCCTTTCGGTGAATCCTGGGAGCATCTTTCATTTGGAAAACTCGTGGCATGTTATCAAAGGCGAGGTGGGAAGCCAACCCACAAAGCCCGCAGATCTAGTCTTTCCCAGTGTCCTTCGGTCTTTCCCGAATGTCCTCCGAACTATTCCCGGAAGTCAATGGACTGACCATGTGCAGGTAGAAAGAAACTCTAGGGAGAGCTAGACAACAGAAGGTCTTCAGAGAAGTAACCCCCTTTAGACAAGTGTTTCGGCCCTGAATTCCTTACACTCTCGGGGGGCCGGGCCACATCCAGGTCATGACTCCTGGATGCCCTTCTGCTGTTGTCTATTTTTTTTTTTTTTTCCCACGCCGGGGATCGATACATGATACACTGCAAATAAGAACCAACGAGACAAAACACAGCATTTTGTTTTTTGTTTTTATACATACTACTTTTCTTTTATCATTTCTATATTTTTGTTACTCATCTGTGTGGCATCCATCAATGACACCAGTCCACCATCACTCTTCAGGTCGAATCCTCTGTCTGAAACAGGAAAAAACACAATTGTCAGTTCTAAAACAAATGGTCTCCAATCACAAATGGTTAAGAAACAAGTCATTTCAAAGAACGCATCTCTCTGAAAACTGAAAACCAATAACGGCCTAGTTAATAACATTTTAAAGTTAAATTTGTATACTACAGTGCAATTTACTTCCAGAAATACATTTCTGAAAACAGAAAACCAACCACTGCCTATTTCATAACACTTTGAATTTAAATGTGTACACTAATGTGCAAGTTACTTCAAAGAACGCGTCTATCTGAAAACAGAAAACCAATCACTGCCTATTTCATAACACTTTAAAGTTCAATTGACTAATGCACACTTAATTCAAGGAATGTGTCTCTCTGAAAACTGAAAAACCAGTCAATGCCTATCTTATAACACTTTAAAGTTAAATTTGTACACAAATGCACAAATTACCCCAAGGAAAGCATCTCTCTGAAAACCAACCACTGCCTACTTAATAACACTTTAAAGTCAAATTTGTACACTAATGCACAAATTACCTCAAGGAATGTGTCTCCCTGAAAACCAACCACTGCCTATTACACTTTAAACAATTAAAGTTAAATCTCTACACTTATATGCAGGTTACTTCAAGAAATACATCTCTCTGAAAACGGAAAACCAATCAATGCCTATCTAATAACAATTTAAAGTTAAATTTTTGTACGCTAATGCGCAACTTACTTCAAGGAATGAGCCTCTCTGAAAACTGAAAACCAATCACTGCCTATTTGATAACACTTTAAAGTTAAATTTGTACACTAATGCATAAGTTACTTCAATGAATGCGTCTCTCTGAAAACGGAAAACCATTCACTGCCTATTTAATAACACTTTAAAGTTAGATTTGTACACTAATAATGCACATGTTACTTCAAGGAATGAGTCTCTGAAAACTGAAAAACCAATCATTGTCTGTTTCTGCTTCTACTGCTGTTCCACCTCAGTGACCCAAGCACTGGTTTCAGGATGATGGCTCACATTTACCAAGCAGCACGGCAAGTTGTTTTATTAATTTAATCTGCAGTGACCTGGATATAGCTTGACCACATGATTGACACCTACCATACTGCCCTAACCAACAGTGACAATGTTGACTGGTGCCCCATGGTCATACTTGATAACTTCATCTTTCCAGATTCCCTTAAGACTTCAACAGTACCAAAGTCAGGTTTTCCTACCCACAGTCACTGTCAGTCAGTTTCTCCTACCCACTACTCCCTGCAGTCAGTTTTTCAACAGACTCCCTGGAGTCAGGTTTTTATTTTGTTTTTACTAACTCCTTGGAGTCAGTTTTACCTACTGACTCCCTGCAGTCAGTTTTCCTACCTGATACACCCTGCAGTCAGTTTTTCCTACCTGATACTCCCTGCAGTCAATTTTTCCTACCTGATACTCCCTGCAGTCAGTTTTCCTACCTGATACACCCTGCAGTCAGTTTTTCCTACCTAATACTCCCTGCAGTCAATTTTTCCTACCTGATACTCCCTGCAGTCAGTTTTCCTAGCTGATACTCCCTGCAGTCAGTTTTCCTACCTGATACCCCCTGCAGTCAGTTTTTCCTACCTGATACTCCCTGCAGTCAGTTTTTCCTACCTGATACTCCCTGCAGTCAGTTTTTCCTACCTGATACTCCCTGCAGTCAGTTTTTCCTACCTGATACTCCCTGCAGTCAGTTTTTCCTACATGATACTCCCTGCAGTCAGTTTTCCTACCTGATACTCCCTGCAGTCAGTTTTCCTATCTGATACTCCCTGCAGTCAGTTTTCCTACTTGATACTCCCTGCAGTCAGTTTTTCCTACCTGATACTCCCTGCAGTCAGTTTTCCTACCTGATACTCCCTGCAGTCAGATGTTCCTACCTGATACTCCCTGCAGTCAGTTTTTCTTACCTGATACTCCCTGCAGTCAGTTTTCCTACCCGATACTCCCTGCAGTCAGATGTTCCTACCTGATACTCCCTGTAGTCAGTTTTCCTACCTGATACTCCCTGCAGTCAGTTTTCCTACCTGATACTCCCTGCAGTCAGATGTTCCTACCTGATACTCCCTGCAGTCAGTTTTTCCTACCTGATACTCTGCAGTCAGATGTTCCTACCTGATACTCCCTGCAGTCAGTTTTCCTACCTGATACTCCCTGCAGTCAGTTTTCCTAGCTGGAGTCAGTTTCTCCTAGAAATAGAAAGCAAAGGTAAGAGGTTGGAACTAAACAGCAAGAAGACTGAAGTCATGGTGATCAGTAAAAAACAGGAAAACCCGTCACGCAAAATAACAGTAAACAACACAACCTTGCGACAGGTTAATAAGTTTAAATATCTGGGAACAATCGTTTCACCAGATGGCAGATGCACATGACAGCATTCAAGAAGATGAAAAGCATTCTTACCAACAAATGCCTATCAATGAACATCAGGAAGAGAGTTCTTGAATGTAATATAGAACTGACAATGTTAAACGGTTGTGAGGCATGGACAGTCAACAAGCAAAACCAGAACAAGATTGAGGCAGCCGAGATGTGGTTTCTAAGAAGAATGTTGAGAGTTCCATGGACAGCTGGTACTCTGATAAACTCTTCATCCACAATTAATAAAAATTAAAAAGACCTTTTGCACAACAGAAAAAAATAATTCAATGAAAATTAGTAAGTACCAAATCATCGCAATTTTTTTAATCCTTGAAGTTTGCAAAGGTTAAAAACATAATCAGCAGAAAATCCGACTTCCGTTGAGTGACAGCACAAAATGAAAGAATCGCAATTTGAGACTGCAACTCCACTTATCATTAACAACACAACAAGCATCGTTTCCATTATTATTCATTTATTGATCTTACACGATGACCAGTCAAGGGTGTGTAACATCGACACTCGTTCGTCAAAGTGCCATGAACCGTCAGGGTTGTTTTTTTTTACGGACGCTCGCAGCTGTGCGAAGGCTTCCGGGTAAACTGATGTAAAACCGACCGATTCAGTCACAAGGTAACGAGGTTACGTACAAATTTTGATGCGTTATCTTCACAAATATTTCTAGATGACTAGCTAGAGCAGCTTAATGCCTGTAGTATACTTTCTGTGACTGATTACTGGTCTTAAAAAAGTAAAGGGGTACTACGATCTTATGATATGCTAAAGAACGAAGCAGGGGTATATGATAATCTAAATCCGACAAGTGATGTAAAATCTGACCAGGGTGTGATCTAAACTTCGACCAGCATGAATACTGTGAAGGCAGTTCACATTATTTGTTAATAAATTATCCATCAACGGCAACAAAATGAGTCATTTTCTGTTGAACAATATATTGTATGCCTTGTTGATTTCCATCTGTTCCCTCCGTCCACTGCGTCCACAAACGACCGACGTCCCTTCCTGTTGCCTAAGTCTACTTTTTTGAAAGGAAGCATGGTCAGTGCCTCAGTTTTGTAGGCTTACCTAGCTAGATCTACGTGGTTGCCATCTGACACGTTATAACACACACACGCATGCTATGATGCTCGAGAGCGAGATCAAGCTACAGAGCGCAAAAATAAGGGGGGGGGGGGGGGGAGGAGAGAGTTGAAAAGTAAAGAGAGATTCCGGTCGGGAATTAGATTCTAGATCACGCAGGTATTCAAGCCTGATGTAAAATCCGACCGATCAAAAACTGCCATTTCATGAGCAATTGATTCAGATCTAAAGGCTACTAATGCTACGTTTACACGGGATGCAACTAACGTGCAACCACTGGGTTTTACCAGTTGCACGAGGAGCCGTGCAACCGCAAAGTTGTGTGGAGTTGCATTCGTGTAAAAGGAAACGTGCAACCGTTAGGCTCCTCCCCTGTTCCCGCCGTTTCTTGAGGCTCGCGCTGCGTGTCACGGAGGCACGCGTGGCGCAAAACTACTTCCTGCCTACAACCCCAGCCAACTCCAGGCAACTCGTGTAAAAGTGTTCCCAACTCCACACAACCGTTTGGGGCCGTGCAACTGATGCAACTACGAAAACATTATCGCTCTAGGACAATATTATTTTCGGCCGTGCGACTACACGTACAACTAAAAATCGGATTTTACCGAAAAACTGACAACTCCAGACAACCTCAGACAACCGATTGCCTGGAGTCGTCTGGGGTTGTGAATAGGTTGCATGGTAGTGCAACCGATTAGTTGCACGCTAGTTGCACGTCGTGTAAACGGGGCATAAACGGGGCATAACAGCTTCTGCAGAACCTCGTATTTATACATTACGCGACTCTCACAGGATCAGATTGTTTGGAATGTTGCTCAACCATAACATGGGGTCAGCAAGTGATCAATTTGAATAAAAAAAAATTCGCTTTGGAACACATGGCGCCCGGAAACAGCCAAGTTTGGGTGACCCTTAGCGTCGCACTGTGCCATCATTTTGAATATGCCTTTATTTTCATTGGCATTTCCTTGAACTGACACCAGTTTATAATTTTGGTAACTGAAGTGACCGCACTTTTGGTTTTGTGAGGCAAATTCCTGACGTCGGTTGGATTTTACAACATCAAAAATCAGTTTTCAGTTAAGTTTACCCTATCTATTGTCTCCTCCCCCTTCCCCTCATCTCCATTTCAATACCTTGCCAGGATAAAGGGTTTTGATCAAACTCAAAAAGGGTCTGCCGGACAAGTGCGTCAGATCTAATGCAGTGCACAACCTGTCTGAAATTGTCTGAGGTCCATGAATCCCTCCTGAACAATTTCCTGACTTCCACAGTATAAGTAGCTACCTCTCGGTTTCAGTTTCAGTTTGTTTCTCAAGATGACGTCTCTTTGCTCGAACGAATTCCGCATACGCTAACGTATAACGTCACAGGTGCCACGTGTATGGTGACAGTGGTGTGGGCGTGGCACATGCCTTAATTTAACTAAGCCTGCACATAAACCCATGAGCTGGCCAGGTCCCCAGGCCCTACCCAGACTATTGTTTTACCTAGTCTATATTTTGTACTGGTATTTTATCAGCCTACCACTGGAATAATCTTGGTTACATGTAAATGACATGTGTATGTATCTTATCTTCAAAAGGAACATATAAAGTAAACATAAAGGTCTGAATCACAACACAACTAGCGATTTGGTATAAACTCGTCTCACATATGACTCCCCCCCCCACCCCAACCAGTCACAGCCCAAATTTTCAGCTATCAACTACCCCTCGGCTTCAATTGAAAAAAAAAACAGCCTTACAATCATCTCCTTGTTTGGTCAGTTCAAGAATAAAAGACTATGTCAATCTTGAACATAAGACCAATATATTGTATTATTTCTCTCCTCTCTCATAGTTGTGTGTAGGGTAGTTGCAGAGTATAAAGGTAGGCTTGGGCGCTCCTTTTTTTAGGAGTGTTCTGAGCTTACGGTTTTTGTGCTCTGTATCTGCTTCTATGCTAGCTGAATGGGTAGCGCAAACTATGTTAGATTTGAGAAGTTCAACAACATGGGAGATAATTTCTACGTGACTCTCAAGAGTTATGTCCTTTGGTTGATATTACAATCATCTATTATGTAGGCCTGTTAATTCTAAAACACTGGCGTTACCCTATGAGCTGTTTTCATGTCAAAACTTCCTTTACGTATACTTATAGTTATAGGCTGTTGGGAACAATCACAATGCATCGTCAATCTTCGATCAAATTATTTCAACATTCGCTTGTAGGTCACAAGCTTGGGGTGGATGAGTTTAATCGTAAAGAAATCCTAAAATTTAAAGAGGAAACAGCCATAAAGGGAACGGTGGGTTGACAGAATGGACATCTTTATTACAGGGTTAGGGTACTGTTACATTAAACAATACTGAGTCTACGTACCCAAAAGTGAAGACGTCTCAACTTGAACCGGTCGCAAGCTCTGCAAGTTACGCAGCACGTATACCTTTCAGACTGACAGTTCATGAACTGTCCGTCACGCGGTTACAAGAGAGCAAACACCATAGTCAAGACATACTGGAATTGTTGCATTTACCAGGCAAGAGAAACTCAGCACGTAGTTGCAACAGGAAATCTAAAGGGAAAAAGAGCACCAGGCAAACTCAATGAGAAAACACAGTTTTGCAGATTGGATGAGAACAGGGGGTAATCTTGTAGAATAGAATACGAAAATAATTGGAGCTAATTTCACGCAGATTACCCAGAAAGGGTAGGAGAGATACTTCCAGAGACAAAAGACAGGTTCGCATGGAAGACCACGATTGCCAACGCCATGAGGCATGGCACATTGTGAGGATGATGGTTATGATGATGACGATGATGATGACCATCCAATCCGCAGTCAGGACATTTTATGTATTTCGCTTGACGGTCAGGACATTTGACATTTTGCATAACAGTCAGGACAGTGTACTTAACAGTCAGGACAGTGTACTTAACAGTCAGGACAGTTTACTTAACAGTCAGGACATTTTACTTAACAGTCAGGACATTTTACTTAACAAGCCAGGACAGTTTACTTAACAGTCAGGACAAATATCATAACAGTGAGGACATTTTACTCAAAAATCAGTACATTTTACTTAACAGTCAGGACATTCTATATAACAGTCAGGACATTTTATCTAGCAGTCAGGATGTCTTATTCAACAGTCAGGACATTTCACTTAACAGCCAGGACAGTTTACATAACAGTCATGATACTTTATTTTACTTAACAGTCAGTATATTTTACTTAACAATCAGGACATCTTACATAAGTCAGGACATTTTACATAACAATCAGGACATTTTATTTAACAGTCAGGACATTCTACATAACGGTCAGGACATTTTACTTAACAGTCAGGACATTTTAAAACAATCTCTCTCTCTCTCTCTCTCACACACACACACACATACACGCATGTGCGCACAGACATGCACAGATACACACAGACATGCACGCACATCCACACATACACACACAGCAAATTCCATGCTCTCTCTCTCTTCTCTCTCTCTCAGTCACACACACACACACACACACACACACACCACACACACACACACACGCACGCACACACACATATACAAACACACGCACGCACATGCGCACATGCACGCACAGACATGAACGCACATCCACACACATACACGGCAAATTCTATGGAACGATTTGAATCGACATCCCCTTTTCTTTATACGATTCTCGACTCAGTTTGTACCAACACCTTTCCCCCTCCCATCCATCCCTCTTCTTTACCAAGTAGGGTGCGTGTACCCTGTGTGCCTTCACAGCGTGTGTCACGTGCACTAATTGTATCACCTCTGGTTGTTGTCCTGGCCCACGAACTTTTCACCTTGCCACTTGGCCCAGCGATCTGTGACATATAAAGGCGGAGAATGATTCAGATTGGTTAATAATAAGCACACAACACACACACACACACACACACACACCACACACACACACACACACACACAATATTATTTATATATATAAATATTTATGTTACCGCAACATGGTCCAGACAATATTTGACCCAGCCCCGGTACAGCCGTGTCTTCCCTTAATGACTTCCTTCTAAGTGTCGTTCCATGATGCACCATGCTGTTGCTTTCTCCACCTCTTCCAAAATGTCTTGGTCACACGTTTTCTGAGGATTGAGCAGGCTGTCTTTGAATATCCGCTGATGAAGACAATATTTAATAATGTTGGTGGGCAAAGGAGGCTATATGTTGTTCTGTTTTTAATTTTTTCCATATTTGTTGTGTTGTTGTTTTTGTTTGTTCTGTTTTATCTATTTGTTTTTGTTTTTTTTTTTTGTTTTTTTTGTTTTTTTTTTTTTTGGGGGGGAGGGTGATTTCTATTATAACTGTGTAAATGTTGGGGAGAAGATGATTTATCTAAGAGACGAAGTCAGTTTCAAGAGTAGTTTTTGCTACGTCCTTGTGGAGACGAAATCCTGCATCATAAATGTCTGTCTGATCCATGTTCACACTACTCCATACCAAAACACAGTTGGCATGAATGTCGTTGGTTGACCTGTCCTTTCTCTACTGGCTGATATTCTCATGACTAGTGTTTTGTCAGTTTGTGTGAATTCTGCTGTCTGTAGATCTTTGTCCTTCAGATCACAGACATTCCAGTATTAGTTGTGTTTGATCTAATCCCTTCTTCTTCTTCCTTTTATTCTTGTTTCTAATCAGTTTCCCCCACTCTGCACCCCATCCCCTTCATTTGATTCATCCGTTTCATTTTCCTTTTGTGTTCTTGGGCAACTGTTTATCTGCTATCAGCTTGCTTGACCTGTCATAACTTCATCAGGGCCCCATTAGCAGAATGATCCATTTCCAAAACTCACGATTTGCATGAGGGGTTGGATTTTGGTTGGATTTATATCCATACTGACAATATAAAAGATTACAATGTTGACATTTTGCCTTATATTGCATGATGTCACAGTTTGTCAGAAGGCGCCTGTAGGCCTGATATTTCTGTGTTCCTCTATGTTAAAGGCATTTACGTTATATTGCATGATTCCATGGTTTGGTTGAAGGCGCTTGTAGGCCTGATATTTCTGTGTTCCTCTATGCTAAAGGCATTTACGTTATATTGGCATGATTCCATGGTTTGGTTGAAGGCGCATGTAGGCCCGGTATTTCTGTGTTCAGTCTTCTATGTTAAGACATTTGCGTTATATTGCATGATACCTGTAGGCCTGGTACTTCTGTCTTCAGCCTTCTACGTCTTTTGTATACCATGTCTCAAAGCTTATGGCAAAAACAAACCCCTCCCTTGTGGGCGCAATGGGCTAGGACTTAAGACAGCCCTTGTCTGCCTGATAGCTCCATCCTACAACGTAATGATGTTTTCTAGGTTGGGTCTTGTCAAATGCCATCCTGCTCCATCCTGGTGGACACCATTGCCTGTCAGTCCACGACTGCTTACTCGTCCAGGTAAGCCTGACTTACTCCACAGCAAACCTCCATATCTGAATGCCATCCATCATCCGACACCTACAATCCACTAGGTTGAGGATGGTTAATCCACTAACAAAATGGAGATGGATTTTTCCACTGAAAAAAAAAAAACAAACAAAAAACGGGCCACGTTCATCGCCAAATATGACCTGACCTTGTAGACGACAAACGTAAGAAGAGGTCAACGTTTAATGATAGCTTGGATAGTCCGTTAATAAGACCATTTTCAAGTGGCTTGATGATGCTGTGATATGTTGTTACCAGGAGGGGTGGGTGGGAGATGAATACGAGTACAGGGTTGATGGGGATGGTGGGGTAGAACGTGCACGACCAGGATGAGTTTGTGTGTGACTACTGTCTGGTGTCAAAGAAAGTGGACGGAAGAACGATCACTCTGCTGCTGCTTGAAGCCGTGTTGTATTGCCAAGCAGTTTGTGCTGTCACCACCTCATCCCCGTGGGGATACCGGCGGCTCTTTCAGTATAAATAGTATCCCCACCTTCTGGAAATCCTCTGCTAAAATTCCTCTTTTTTGTCACTTTCTTTTATCCCCACCTTCAGGAAATTTTGTGCTAGAAATTCCTCTTTTTTGTCACTTTCTTTGTTTTTTTCTTTCTCCTTTGCTTTCTGTAATTTTTTCCTATCATTCTCTGCCTTGCTGGTCCATTCACCTGTGTGTGTTCGATAAAATCTTACGTATTTTCATTTAGGATTGACAATTGGGTATATATATTAAGTGCATTTTTGGCTCTAGAGAAATGAGATATGCAGAAGCGGGTTTATATAATTAGGCCCAGTTTTATATTATGTTTTAATGTCATTAGTTATGTTTTAAATTTGTATTCAGGTTGGACTTTAAACAAAAAACAACAACAATAATGTCACCACCTCTCACTTCCACACTGGATTTCAAGTCGTTAATAATGGCGGTCAGCGAGGTTAGCATGCCCATTAGCTCTGATAAGGTCGGTTCTTGGGGAGGAGGAGAGGAGATCGTCTGGCCACTGTCAGCAGAGTCGTTAGTCCCAGCAGAATTTCTTCCAATACTGCTCTCTCTCTTCTCTATTTATCTGTGTCTGTCTGTCTATTTATCTTCTGTCTGTCTTCTTGTCTGTCTGTCTATCTATCTATCCTAATCTAGCACATCTATCAATCTGATATGTCGGTCTATTATCTGTCTAAACGTGCACCATTTCATACAAATAATTGTCCTTGAATGTCTAGAAGATAAAAATGTTTCGACGATCCCATGCCATTACACGTGCTGCAGTTTTAGAACTCTGCTCTCAATGGACCACCACAAGTACTGGCTGGAATCTTGCTCTCAATGGACCACCACAAGTACTGGCTGGAAATCTTGCTCTCAATGGACCCACCACAAGTACTGGCTGGAATCTTGCTCTCAATGGACCACCACAAGTACTGGCTGGAATCTTGCTCTCAATGGACCACCACAAGTACTGGCTGGAATCTTGCTCTCAATGGACCACCACAAGTACTGGCTGGAATCTTGCTCTCAATGGACCACCACAAGTACTGGCTGGAATCTTGCTCTCAATGGACCACCACAAGTACTGGCTGGAATCTTGCTCTCAATGGACCACCACAAGTCCTGGCTGGAATCTTGCTCTCAATGGACCACCACAAGTACTGGCTGGAATCTTGCTCTCAATGGACCACCACAAGTACTGGCTGGAATCTTGCTCTCAATGGACCACCACAAGTACTGGCTGGAATCTTGCTCTCAATGGACCACCACAAGTACTGGCTGGAATCTTGCTCTCAATGGACCACCACAAGTACTGGCTGGAATCTTGCTCTCAATGGACCACCACAAGTACTGGCTGGAATCTTGCTCTCAATGGACCACCACAAGTACTGGCTGGAATCTTGCTCTCAATGGACCACCACAAGTACTGGCTGGAATCTTGCTCTCAATGGACCACCACAAGTACTGGCTGGAATCTTGCTCTCAATGGACCACCACAAGTACTGGCTGGAATCTTGCTCTCAATGGACCACCACAAGTACTGGCTGGAATCTTGCTCTCAATGGACCACCACAAGTACTGGCTGGAATCTTGCTCTCAATGGACCACCACAAGTACTGGCTGGAATCTTGCTCTCAATGGACCACCACAATACTGGCTGGAATCTTGCTCTCAATGGACCACCACAAGTACTGGCTGGAATCTTGTTGCATGAGAACTTGAGCACGTGGAGAGTCGTTAAACTGATTTTTTTTTTTTTTTTTGAAACCTGTATGCGTGAAATACGTATTCTTCTGCACGTCATGTGTATAACTTGTGATGCAATCTCTGTCTGTCTGTCTCTCTCTCTCTCTCTCTCTCTCTCTCTCTCTCTCTCTCTCTCTCTCTCTCTCTCTCTCTCTCTCTCTCTC
>JAPXFY010000026.1:9551310-9553810 GCA_030674185.1 Monoplex corrugatus | reverse complement strand
CGTCCAGCATTCTCTCCCTGGGTCTACCTGGTGCTCTCTTTCCCTTCAGCTTTCCCATTGTGACCAGGTGCTCCAAATCCCCCTTCCTCATAAAATGGCCAATAAATGTTTCTTGTCTTTTCCTAATCTTCCTTATGAGTGATCTACTTGTGTCTGCCTCCATCAAGACTGTCTCGTTTGTTTTCTTTGCTGTCCATGGAACTCTCAACATTCTTCTGAGAAACCACATCTCGGCTGCCTCAATCTTGCTCTGGCTTTGCTTGCTGACTATCCACGCCTCGCATCTGTACAACAGTATTGGTTCTATATAACATTCAAGGACTCTCTTTCTGATGTTAATTGATAGGCATTTGTTGGTAAGAATGCTTGTCATCTTCTTGAATGCTGTTTTGGCTTGGCCGATTCTGCCAGCTATTTCTGATGTGCATCTGCCGTCTGATGAAATGACCGTTCCCAGGTATTTGAACTTATTAACCTGTGTCAAGGTTGTGCTATTTGCTGTTATTTTGCATGAGGGGATTTCATGTTTTTTACTGATCACCATGACTTCAGTCTTCCTGCTGTTTAGTTCCAACCCCTTACCTTTACTTTCTAGTTTTTTGTTTTGTTTATCTCATCATCAGGTGCCCTGCCACATGGCGTTGTCGACCATGTTTATCTATGAAAGTAAATTTGTCAACAGAATTTCGCCAGGGGTGAATTTTGCTGTATGTGTGCATTCAGAGCACATTAAAGATGTCTGGCAACACAGGAGTAGTGCGCTGAATGCGTGGTGCACACTTGTCTCAAATAGACAGAGTGCCCTTCTCTCCTGCAGCAAGGTTGGACAGATTATGTGCAACAACTTAATAGCTTCCAACAAACGATGCTTGCGCTGAATCCTGGGAATTTTCTGGAAGGATGGTGTGCCAAACAGGGACGTCCTGAACCAGGCCAGCATGCCCAGCATGTATCCTTGTTCACACTATGACGACTGCCTTAGCTAGGCCATGTCCTGTGACATGCATAAAGAATCCTGTACGCAAAGCTCGCTGCGGGATCCCGGTCCACCGCTGAGACATAAGGAAGTTTGTTAACGTGACCCAAGTATGCTGATATCGGTGTGGATACTTTAGAACAGAAGCTACAAATCGCCGTGCCTGGCAACTGGCTGTACGTGCAGGCATCGCCATTGCAGAGGAGAAACAAACTCGACTGTGTTTGGACAAAAGAAAGTAGAAGGAAAGCTGCGGCAACGGCCACCTAGCCACAGCCATCAGCCTTCAATTGTGTCAGTTGTGTCAAGGGCTACCATTCTCAAGAAACGGCCTGTTCAAGATCTTGCCAGTGCATAGAGTTTTGCGCGGGCTTAGGGAGCCTGACGGCAGATGCACACCAGACGGCAGATGCACATCAGAAACAGCCAGCAGAATTGGCCTCGCCAAAACAGCGTTCAAGAAGATGAAAAGCATTCTTACCAACAAATGCCTATCAATTAACATAAGGAAGAGAGTTCTTGAATGTTACATAGAACCGATAATGTTATACAGTTGTGAGGCGTGGACAGTCAACATGCAAAGCCAGAACAAGATTGAGGCAGCCGAGATGTGGTTTCTAAGAAGAATGTTGAGAGTTCCTCGGACAGCAAAGAAAACAAACGAGACAGTCTTGATAGAAGCAGACACAAGAAGATCATTGATAAGAAAGGTTAGGAAAAGACAGGCAACATTTATAGGCCATTTTATGAGGAAAGGGGAATTGAAGCACCTAGTCACACCAGGAAAGCTGGAGGGAAAGAGAGCACCAGGCAGACCCAGACAAAAAATATTGGACGGACTTGCAGAGTGGCTGAGGACAGAGAGCGTGGAAGATGTACTTGAGGCAACAAGGGATAGATACATATGGAGGGCATGATCGCCAACGCCACGCGGCAGGGCACATGATGATGGCGAGGGAGCCTGCCAGATAATTGCTGGCAGATTTGAGTGGAGCGCATATGGAATTGTCTGAGTGCTACGCACCCTCTTGAACAAACTCCAAACAAAGTCCAAGCTCAGCCAGAACCTGTGCTGTTCCACAACCAACTGATCGGGCAGACAGAGCCATCATTATGATGACCATTGCTGGACAGACAACGCTGTTTTCCTTCTCTTTGGACTGAGCACTAAACAGCAGGAAGACTGAAGTCATGGTGATCAGTAAAAAACATGAAATCCCCTCATGCAAAATAACAGCAAATGGCACAACCTTGACACAGGTTAATAAGTTCAAATACCTGGGAACGGTCATTTCATCAGACGGCAGATGCACATCAGAAATAGCTGGCAGAATCGGCCAAGCCAAAACAGCATTCAAGAAGATGACAAGCATTCTTACCAACAAATGCCTATCAATTAACATGAGAAAGAGAGTCCTTGAATGTTATATAGAACCAATTCTGTTGTACGGATGCGAGGCGTGGACAGTCAGCAAGCAAATCCAGAGCAGGATTGAGGCAGCCGAGATGTGGTTTCTCAGAAGA
>JAPXFY010000026.1:9528810-9538810 GCA_030674185.1 Monoplex corrugatus | reverse complement strand
CATCGTTACTGAGTGTATGTGCCATTCAGTTCATTCTAGTTCAAATCAGTTCACCCACAAATCCGCAGGAAAACCTCACCAAGTCCTAGTGACAAGAGTTTACAACAAAATCATTGGATATTTTGAACTGGATCTGTGTACAGTAAGAAGCAGAGGAAAATTGACATGGAATGACTGTTTCACAAAACGAACAGGCATGCAGCCAAAAGGTGTGTTTTAACCCTTTGACTCACTCCCGCACCCTGACCACCAGCTTCCTGCATTGCCAACCATGCTAGCAAAGCAAAAACTTAACCCTTTGACTCCCGCACCCTATCCACCAGCTTTCTTGCAGGAAGCTGTGGATAGGGGTGAGGGAGAGTCCAAGAGTTAGTTTTTGCAGTTGGTGGATAGGTGCGGGAGTCAAGGGTCAAGAAAACGCTCTGGAACATAAACAAACAATCAAACAAAGAATGAAGCAAAGTACGCTGGCAAACAATGAAGCAAGCAAGCAAACAAACTTATAAACAAACAAAAACAAAAACAAACAAACAAAACAACCAACCAACCAACCACTACCACAACCACACCACCACCACCACCACCACACCACCACACCACCACCACCACCACACAACAACAACAACAGACAACAGCAACAACCACAAAGAAAATGACAATTAGGTACACTGAAATCACTGGAAGCTCAAAACACAGACACCAGTTCTGCATACAGTGTACATGTATATTGTCAGTTTGAAATCTCCCTGTCTTTGTTTCTGTGGATAGTGGATTAACGTTGAAGATGGCGGTATATTCAGGTTAACACAATATTGCAGGTGGTTAAAAAGCGACACAGAAGTTTCTGTCAATCTCTTCCTTTCTGTCTCTGTGTCTGTCTTGTCTTTCTGTCTGTCTGTTCTGTCGGTCTGTCTGTCTGTCTGTCTCTTTCTCTCTCTTGTCTCTGTCTGTCTATCTAGTCTATCTGTCTGTCTGTCTGTCTCTCCTCTCTCTCTCTGTGTCTGACATTAAAAACATTTTAATGACTAGATTCAGACTCGAGGTTTCTCAAATTTCTGTACTATTATTATTTCCGTTATAAGGAATATGATAGTCGTGATCTCATTTGTCCACTACGTAAACGGGCAAGTAAAACATGTACTTAATTTCGTATTTTGTGGTTTTGCCCAAAGTAAACTTTAGGAACAATTGATTTCCCCCAATATCATAAAACAGCCATCAGTATTTAGACTCTGTTGGCTTGTGGCATCCACTCAGATATATCATGTCAAACAGCTTGTCATTTATTTTGTACAAAGCTTTAATATAAAAGAAATCCGATTATTTGTTATGCTTGATTGTTATTATATAAACTGTGAAACATTCTATGTTCCTGTTGTGTTGGTACAGTCTATCTATCCCTTTATATGGGGCCATGGCCTAAACGAATAAATTATCTGAAATCTTAAGTCCCATGGCCTAAAAAATAATTATCTGAAATCTTAAGTTATTTCATGCTTGATTGTTGTTAAGCAAACTGTCCTGTTTGTTCTTTAATGCCAAACATTCTATGCTCCTATGATGTTGGTTCAGTCTGTATCTATCCCTTTATAAGGGACCATGCCTAGACGAACAAAATCATCGGAAGCCTGAAGTCTAACCTCTCATGGACTAATTTGGAAACAAGGATCACTGTGGAATTGTTCGGCTCCAACAGGCTCCTATCCAGTGTTGAGCGTGCAAGGGCTTATTGGGAAGACTGGAGCCACACAGTCGAGTCTCATTCATTTCGACGTGTCATTGGGGTCTGCTTAAATATCCTGACCAACACCGAAGGTATCTGTATCTTTCCGGCCTGTTTGACGCCAGGTATGTGATGATTATAAGTGAAGAGTACAGCTCTCTATCACGCAGTCACAATGCTAGATGGCACTCCACAGAACTGCAGTCATCATTTCCATCCATCATTCATCACCAAAAAACACTGTGAAAAATCGTTCCAGATTCTGTAGCCATTAACCCTTCGACTCCTGCACCCTGTCCACCAGCATTTTGCATTGTCAACCATGTTAGCAAAGCAAAAACTTAACCCTCTGATTCCCTCACCCTATCCACCAGCTTCTTGCAGGAGGAGTGCGGGAGTCAAAGGGTTAATGTGCAGTAGGAAATGGGACAGACAAAAAGGAAGCTAGGGGTAGAGAACTCAGTACCTTGTAGTTAGTCTTTTTTTTTTAAAGATGGATTTACATCCTCTTTTAGAATGCTTCACCTTCACCAACTTGAGCAGATTGGCATATAGTCATAGCTGGGTGAACTGCAGACATCAAGTTTAACCCTTTGACTCCCACACCCTATCCACCAACTGCAAAAACTGAACCTTTGGACTCCTTCACCAGCTTCCTGCAAGAAGGTGATGGATAAGGTGAGGGAGTCCAAGGGTTAAGTTTTGCTTTGTCAGCATGGTTGACAAAGCAGGATGCTGGTAGACAGGATGCGGGAGTCAAAAGGGTTAAACAACCATCAAAAAGAGGGCTCAGCAAACAAGAACGAATGACGACGACGACGACGACGATGATAACACCAGCACCACCACCACCAACAACAACAACAACAACCAGGCTCAAACCCATGCAATAAGACTAGAATGATCAGGGTTCCACCTCCTCAGTATAGAGCAAACATTCCTGTTTTACCACCCGAGTTTTGTCCAGTCGGTAATTTGAGCAGGGGGTGCGGAAGGCTAGTGAGCACCGGAAGACTGTCTTTCTTTTCCTGTGCTGCTGTCTTTCCCGCTCTTTCTCCCTGGCCTGAATGCGTGTCTCCATCATCAGCTTGGTGATCATGTGATGTCTCAGGTTGACTAGACGCATCTGATTGGTCGCTTTCTGCATCCGGTGCCATAGATTGTCCAATGAACGAATGTGTTTCTTCTCGTGGTACACGCCACTGGTTTTCTTACTTCTGAGGTGCAAGGAAAAAAAAAAAAGAATATTTAATTATTACGGCAACACGCAACACACAAAGTCAAAAAACAAAATTGAGGCAACTGAAATGTGGTTTCTAAGAAGAATGTCGACAGTTCCGTGGACAGCGAAGAAAACTAATGAGACAGTCATGAAGGAGGCAGACACAAGAAAGATCGTTAACAAAGAAGATTAGGAAGAGACAAGCAACATTTATAGTACATTGTATGAGGAAAGAGCAATTAAAGCACCTGGTCACAACAGGAAAGCTGGAGAAACAAGAGAACACCAGGTAGACCCAGGGAGAAAATATTGGACAGACTTGCAGGGTGGCTGAGGGCAGAGAGGGTGGGAGATGTACTTGCAGCGACAGGGGATAGATTTAGTGTGGAGGTCCATGATCGCCAACGCCATGTGGCAGGGCACATATGATGATGATGATGACGATGATGACGATGACGATGATGTGATGATGATGATGATGATGATGATTTATGACGGTTACACCGCATCGCCAGAGAAGAACACGCAGTTTCAATCAATCCATCAACAAAGAAAGTAAACAAAGACAACACTCAAGAATAAGATTAAGGCGTACAAGCTATTTTAACAATCCCCCTTCTTTCATAGAAAAATTAATAGAAAATTTCGATTTTTGTACTTCTCGAGGTCACAATGATCTTGAAGGAGGTATAATTGAAATAAAATTTGGTGTGCATTAAGGACAATGATAACTGTCACACAAATGCAACAGCTTTTAAAATATTGTCAGATGTTTCAGGGAAACGGACGGATGTTCACACATCTGTCTAAAATTGCTGAATTTAACTGCCACTATTTTTTGTTTGTTCGTGTGGCCATGACGTTGAACCTTGTCCACCAACAGTCTACATATTTGATACAATTTCCATAAAGATCCAATCAGAAACACTTTGAGGAAATTTACTAACACATTTTTTTTCAGAGACGCACAGACAACACACACCATTCTCTGAGTTTTCTTATTTTGTTGATACAAAGTGGTACATTGACTAATGAAGATGATGATGATGACGACGACGATGATGATGACGATGATGACAACACTGATCGACTTTCAAGCACATGATTAACCCTTCGACTCTCGCACCCTATCCACCAATAGCAAAAACTTCGCCCTTTGACTCCTTCACCCTATCCATCAGCTTCCTGCACTCGAAAGGTTGTGCACGTATGTTGACCTGGGAGACAAGAAAGGTTGTGCACGTATGTTGACCTGGGAGACAAGAAAGGTTGTGCACGTATGTTGACCTGGGAACAGAGGAAATATCTCCACCATTCACCCACCAGGCGGGAGTTACCCAGGCAGGATCGAACTGCAGATCTTCCAGCTGTAAGTCCAATACTTACCCACTTGACTACAATGAGGATGATGATTATGACTACAAAGATTATGATGATGATGATGATGATCACAATGATGATGATGACCACAATGATGATGATGATGACCACAATGATGATATGACCACAATGATGACCACAATGATGATGATGACTACAATGATAATGG
Organism: Monoplex corrugatus; assembly: GCA_030674185.1. Classification (NCBI taxonomy): domain Eukaryota; kingdom Metazoa; phylum Mollusca; class Gastropoda; order Littorinimorpha; family Ranellidae; genus Monoplex; species Monoplex corrugatus. The sequence continues at coordinate 9,534,316 of JAPXFY010000026.1, read as the reverse complement.
TGATGATGACTAATGATGATGATGACCACAATGATGATGATGACTACAATGATGATGATGATGACCACAATGATGATGATGATGACTCACAATGATGATGATGACCACAATGATGATGATGATGACCACAATGATGATGATGACCACAACGATGATGATGACTACAATGATAATGTGATGACTACAATGATGATGATGACCTACAATGATGATGATGATACATAAATATGATGATGATGATGACTACAATGATGATGATGATCACAATGATGATGAATGACTACAATGATGTATGATGACTACAATGATGATGAATTTACCACAATGATGATGATGATGATTATGATGATGCATGATGATGACACAATGATAATATGATGATGATGACTACAATGATGATGATGATGACACAATGATAATAATGATGATGATGACTACAATGATGATGATGACCACAATGATGATGATGCTACATGATATGATGATGACACAATGATGATGATGACTACAATGATGATGATGACTACAATGATGAATGATGACTACAATGATGATGATGATGACTACAATGATGATGATGACTACAATGATGGATGATCTACAATGATGATGATGATGACTACAATGATGATGATGACTACAATGTGATATATATAATGATGATGATGACTACAATGATGATGACTACAATGATGATGATGACCACAATGGGTAATGATGATGATGACTACAATGATGATGATGACTACAATGATAATGATAAATGATGATGACTACAATGATGATGAGATGATGATGACATCTAACAATGATGATGATTTTTTTTTTTTGATGATGACTACATGATAATGATGATGACTACAATGATGATGAGACTACAATGATGATATGATGATGAGCTACAATGATGATGATGAGACACAATGATGATGATGACTACAATGTATGATGATGATGACTACAATGAATGATGATTATGACTACAATGATAATGATGATGACTACAATGATATGATGATGATGACTACAATGATATGATAATGATGATGTACTACAATGAGAGATGACTAAATGATGATGATACAATGATGATGATGACACAATGATGATGAGCTACAATGAATGATGATGATGACTACAAATGATGTGATGACCCAAATGATGATCACAATGATGAGATGACTACTACAATGATGATGATGATGACCACAAGAATTGATGATGACGTACTGACAATGATGATGATGACTACAATGATGATAGATGAAGCAATGATGATGATGTGACTACAATGATATGATGATGATGCTACTACAATGAATGATGATGCCAAATGATGATGACACAGAATGATGATGATGACTACAATATGATGATGATGACTACAATGTGATGATGACACAATGATGATGATACATCAATGATGATGATGACTACAATGATAATGAATCTACAATGATTGACTACAATGTATGATAGATGATGATGATGACCACATGATATATGATGATGAGTCTACAATGAATGACTGATGACTACAATATGATGATGACTGATACAATGATATAGACAATGATGATGAGCTAAATGATGATGATGATACAATGTATGAATGAGATGACTACAATGAATGATGACGCTACAATGATGATGAATGATGACAATAAATGATGATGAGACTACAATGATGATGATGACTACATATAATGATGATGATGACCACAATGATAATGATAGATGACTACAATGATAAGTTAATGATATGATGATGACTACAATGATAATAATGATATGATGACCTACAATGATGATGATGATGACTACACAATGATGATGATTAAATGATGATGATGAGACTACAATGATGTGATGTGATGATCTACAATGATGATGATGACTCTACAATGATGATGATGATAAATGATGATGATGACTACAATATGATGATGATGACTACAATAGATGATGATGATGACTACATGAAATATGATGATTGACCAAATGATGATGATGAACTACAATGATGATGAACTACAATGATGATGATGACCACAATGATGATGATGACTACAATGAATTGATGATGATGACTACAATGATGATAGATGACCTACAATGAGATGATGATACTACAATGATGATGATGACTCTAAAATGATGATGATGACTACAATGATAATAATGATGATGATGACTACAATGATATGATGATGACACTAAAATATGATGATGACTACATGAATGATGATGATGACTACAATGATGATGATGACCACAATGATGATGACGACTACAATGATGATGATAATGATGACTACAATGATGATGATGATGATGATGACTACAATGATGATGGCTACAATGATGATGACGACGACGACGACGACGAAAATGATGATGATGATTATGACTACAATGATGATGATGATGACTACAATGATGATGACGACTACAATGATGATGATAATGATGACTACAATGATGATGATGATGATGATGACTACAATGATGATGGCTACAATGATGATGATGATGACGACGACGACGACGACGACGAAAATGATGATGATGATTATGACTATAATGATGATGATGATGACTACAATGATGATGACGACTACAATGATGATGACGACTACAATGATGACGACAATGATGACTACAATGATGATGATGATGATGACGACTACAATGATGATGGCTACAATGATGATGATAATGACGACGACGACGACGACGAAAATGATGATGATGATTATGACTACAATGATGATGATGATGACTACAATGATGATGATGATGACTACAATGATAATGATGATGACGATGACGACGACTACAATGATGATGATGACGACGACGACTATGGTTACCATGATGATGATGATTACGACTACAATGATGATGATGATGACTACAATGATGATGATGATAATGGCCTGGGTCGAAGTTCAACCCCACATTAACCCTTTGACTCCCGCACCCTGTCCTCCAGCATCCTGCATTGCCAACCATGCTAGCAAAGCAAAAAATACTTAACCCTTTGACTCCCACACCCTGTCCTCCAGCATCCTGCATTGCCAACCATGCTAGCAAAGCAAAAAAACTTAACCCTTTGATTCCCTCACCCTGTCCATCAGCTTCCTGTGTGACCATAATCTTGAAGTTTGTATACCAAACGGTCCACACACTTGATACAATTTTGATAACGATCCAGTCAGAAACACTGAGGGAATCTTAACCCTTTAACTCCCGCACCCTATCCACCAACTGCAAAAAATTAACTCTTTGACTCCCTCACCCTATCCACCAACTGCAAAAACTTGACCCTTTGAGTCCCTCACTCTATCCACCAGCTTTCTACAGGAAACTGGTGGATAGGGTGAGGGACCCAAAGGGTTAAGTTTTTTGTTTTGTTTGCATGGTTGACAATGCAGGATGCTGGTAGACGGGGTGCGGGAGTCAAAAGGTTAATAACTTTTTTTTAAACAGAAACACACAAACATACAACATAGACCATTCTAAATTTGCTTATTTTGTTAATTGTGACCCCCCACCACGAAATCAGTCTTAACTAGCATTTTGGGCATTTTGAGATATACATATCACTGGAAAGTGTACATTCTGCTGATTATTTTGGTACTTGAATAAAGCTTGTACTAAAAAAAAATGTAGAAGTTATGTATGTTTAAAGTCATTAAGTTGTATGACGGCCATTTTGAGAAAACGGCCTCTAAAGTTTTTTGTGTGCTCTCCTACACATTTTCCTTAAATTTCTTTATTTGGTGGCTTTGACCCAGTTTGTTTCTAATTTTAGTTGTCATTATCTGAAAGGTGCACCAAAGAGCTTTCCGTCAGTATATTACATGTGCGGGTACTGTACAGGTTACGATTCATAATAAGAGACAAAGATAGGTACTTTTGGTCGGAAACTGCGTTCTTTTTGCTGCGATCAGTGCAATAAAATACCATTTTAAATTGATTAATAATATTTCCCCCCCCCCCCCAAAAAAAAAGTTCTGTGGGGGATAGATTATAGTCTACAGAAATCAATTTTGAGAAAGTCAAAACACCCCAGATAGACCCTCAGTCACCTTTTCAGCTCCTAGTGCTGTTCGATTGACTGCGAGTTAAGACTGATTTCGTGGTGGGAGGTCACAATTGTTATTGATGTTTTGTTCGAAGCCCAGCCGACTGCGCAGAGCCATAGCAGGACTGTAACCGTTTCAAAACATACAGAACACTTCAACATCTTTCAAAAAACAAAACAAAACAAAAAACCCAACGAAAAGAAAACAACAAGAAAAAAGAAAAATAAGTACACTGCAGGAAGCTGGTGGATAGGGTGAGGGAGTCAAACAGTTAATTTTTTTGCAGTTGGTGGATAGAATGAGGGAGTCAAAGAGTTAACTTTTTTGCAATTGGTGGATAGGGTGAGGGAGTCAAAGAGTTAATTTTTTGCAGTTGTGGATAGGGTGAGGGAGTCAAAGAGTTAATTTTTTTGCAGTTGGTGGATAGGGTGAGGGAGTCAAAAGATTTAAATTTTTTGCAGTTGGTGGATAGGGTGAGGGAGTCAAAGAGTTAATTTTTTGCAGTTGGTGGATAGGGTGAGGGAGTCAAAGAGTTAATTTTTTGCAGTTGGTGGATAGGGTGAGGGAGTCAGAGTTAATTTTTTGCATTTGGTGGATAGGGTGAGGGAGTCAAACAGTTAATTTTTTGCAGTTGGTGGATAAGGTGAGGGAGTCAAACAGTTAACTTTTTTGCAGTTGGTGGATAGGGTGAGGGAGTCAAACAGTTAACTTTTTTGCAGTTGGTGGATAGGGTGAGGGAGTCAAAGAGTTAATCTTTTTGCAGTTGGTGGATAGGGTGAGGGAGTCAAAGAGTTAATTTTTTTGCAGTTGGTGGATAGGGTGAGGGAGTCAAAGAGTTAATTTTTTGCAGTTGGTGGATAGGGTACAGGAATCAAACGGTTAAACAGATATTGGGTCTCGCAGGGACGTGATGATTGTTAACGAACTTATCATTTTACAGATGTGAATGACTGGTTGACTGATTGATTAACTGATTGATTGACTGACCGACCGATTAACTAATTGACTGACTGACTGCATGACTGTTGACTGATTGCTTGACTGATTGATTGACTGACCTATTAACTGATTATGTGGCTGACTGATTAATTAAATAATCGATTAATCAGTGACTGATTGATTAACCGACTGATTGATTTATAAATGATTATTGATTAATCAGTGACTGGTGGATTAACTGACTGACTGATTTATGAATCGACTGATTGGTAATTGATTGACCAGTTGATTGGCTTAGTGACTGAGCGACTGACTGACTGATTGAATGGTTTGTTTCATAATTTCTATTTGTTTTTTGGTTATTTGTTTTGTTTTTTGTTTGTTTGTTGTTGTTGTTGTTGTTGTTGTTGTTGTTGTTTTGTTTGTTTTTTGTGTGTGCTACTTTTCCCCTCTTCACAAAAGAAACAACAGACACT
>JAPXFY010000026.1:9513810-9523810 GCA_030674185.1 Monoplex corrugatus | reverse complement strand
CACACACACACACACACAGCTCACAACCACACACACACACACAAAGGCACACACACAGATACACACAGACACACAGACACAAACACACACTGACAAGCACACACAAACACACACACACACTCTCACACAACATAACACAGACACAAATGCACACACACGCAAAACACGCACATGCACACTTACACGCACACCACACGTCCATGTCATGCTTCTACAGTCGCTGAATACCATCAAAACCAAATTACCTAAAATATCCGGTTTTTATTATCCACCAATATGTGACTCTGTAAATGACGGTGGCCGTGTACAAACAGCTATATACATTCGGGAAGGACTGAACTATTGTGAACGAACATCGCCAGTACCTAAATCTACCGTATTTATTTCATCATGTGCAATCATTATAAAATTTTCCTCATCGTTAGTTGTGAATATGGCCTCTGTATACTTACCAAGAGGCCCAGATTCTGTGAACACTGAATGGTTAAGACACTTTCAAGATCAGGATGACAAGTGGATAATTGGAGGTGATTTTAATGCACATGCCCCATTTTGGGAAAAGTATTGCACAAACATAACAAGCAACAGGTTGATCGAAAATATTGTAGATTCCAATTTATATTTACTTAACAACGGACACGTTACCCGGATCCCCGATATACCAACCCACAGACCCACAGCTATCGACCTCACTTTAATCTCACCATCCCTAGCCCCAAACGCCACGTGGCAAACAGAGGATGACTTGTTGGGATCAGATCACATCCCCATACGTCTTACCCTAAACCATACTACTAAAATAGACGCCATGCCACAAGATAGTTTACCCAAGTTTAATTATAAAAACGCAGACTGGATCAGTTTTAAGGCAATCCTTGAAAAGACAAGAACAGATCTATCTGAAGCAATGAACATAAACGACATGTACGAAGTTTTCTGTAACTCACTGTTAAGAGCTGCTAACATTTCAATTCCAAAACTTACAGTGTCGAAAATAGGAAAACATCATGGAAATGTCTGGTGGAATGAGGATTGTCAAAAGGCAGTGAACGAAAAGAAAGAAAAATACAAAATCTATTTAGCAAACAGGTCACCTGAAAATCATACAGCGATGAAAAGTGCCAACATTAAGTGTAACAGAATCATAGAGCAAGCCAAAGAACAACACTGGACGTCTTTTTGTAAATGTGAAGTAAATGACCACAAAGACATGATAAAGATTTGGGAAAAACTAAAATTAATGAAAAACGGGATTAAGTTGCCATCAATTCCAGTAAAGCTAGAAAATAACCCTTTTCCTAGCTCACTGGAAAAAGCAGAAGCTTTTGCAAACGTGTTTGCTGAGACCTGTCGTGTAGAAGGACTTCCTGTCTCTAGTAGAGACTATAGGGAACGAGAAGAAAAGAAAGATGTATATAAGGATCCTGCCTCTGATAATACTCACTACATGAATGCATCACTCACACTTCAAGAATTAAAAGATGCCATTCAGTCCCTTCCAAGTAAAAAAACGTCAGTTGGACTAGATGCAATTTCCAATGAGATGCTGAAAAATTTACCAGAAAATTTTATAATTTTGCTACATGACATATTTCAAAAATGCTGGAATAGTGGGAAAATGCCCAACAACTGGAAAGAAACGATAGTGGTTCCTGTACTAAAATCAGGTAAATGTAATACCGATCTGAAAAACTACAGGCCAATTGCATTAACATCACACGTATGTAAACTAATGGAGAAAATAATCTTAAAGAGACTGATGCACTATTGTGAAAAGAATAAAATAATACCAGTAAATCAGGCAGGATTTCGAAAAGGCAGGTCACCAGTAGAAATCCTAACAAAGCTAACTACTAACATAAAACAACAATTTGCAAGACGTCAATGTGTTTTAGCTACATTTTTTGATATAACGAAAGCATACGATCAAGTGTGGCACTCCAGATTGTTATTTAAATTTAAAAGTATTGGGCTGACAGGTCACATTTTTGACTATGTTAAGTGTTTCTTAGAAAACAGAGTATTTCAAACGAGGATTGAAAATGTATATTCCACGAAACGAATTCTTCAAATGGGTATCCCTCAGGGATCCGTTATAGCTCCCCCTCTTTTCATGATATTAATGCATGACTTACCCAGTAAAGTATCTAAGCATGTAGTTTTAGCTCAATATGCTGACGATTTATGCATGTGGATGCAGGTAAATATGAAAAGGAAAACTCCTTTGCGCTGTATTAATTATACACGCAAATGCTACCAATTAGAACTTGATAAAATAGCACGATACATGGTAGAAAATGGGTTACATCTATCCCTGGAAAAATCGAAAATAGTTTTATTTAATAATGGAGCTAACCCAGTAAATCTTCCCACTTTCAAACTGGGAGATACTCTTCTTCAGTTTAATGAGTCAATTAAATTCTTAGGAGTTTTTCTTACGGCAAAATTATCTTGGAATCAGCATATTGAATACTTATCAACCAAAGCTCAAAAAAGTTTAAATTTCTTAAAAATAGTTCGCAAACAGGCATGGGGTCAAGATTCATCAACACTTGTTCATCTTTGTAAATCGCTTGTTAGATCTAAATTAACCTATGCCCAAGAAATCTTCTTCAGTGCACCGAAACACTTAATGAAAAAACTGCAGAGCATAGATTGTAAAGGTTTCAAACTTGCACTGGGTCTTCCAATGCATGCTTCCTGTCTTCGCACATATACTGAAATCAAACTGTTGCCACTTGATGAGCAAAGGAAAGTCGCTTCTACTAAATTTTTGTTAAGACACACCACTGTAGAAAACATCTCTGAAACAGAAATTAAACTGAGATCAGATATCGACTTTCCAAAAAGAGCTAAATCAATATCTTCACAGGTCACTCTTGCAACATACACATCTGACGTCATGAAAGGTTCAGGAATTGATCTACACGTAGATCCTGTATCTATAAGACCTTCCTTTTCGCCAGTACCCAGTTGGGAACTCCAAAGAGCACAATTTGACGTACATCACACTAACTTAAAAAAAGGAGACAATGTAAACTTACTGGCAAGTCAGGTTAAATGTCATATAGACGACTTATATTCCGATCATTTGAAAATTTACACTGATGGATCAGTAATTGAAAGAAAAGCAGGCTCAGCGTTTTTAATACCTGCTCTCAAAATTGAAAAATCTTTCTACATAGGACTTGATAAATCTATCTTTACAGCTGAACTTTTTGCAATATTAATGGCTTTAAACTTTATGATAAGTTTTCCTAGGACAATTTTTCAAACACTTTTTGCGTGGATTCAAAATCAGTACTTCAGGCTCTTGAATTATCAAAATTACAAACAAGATCAGAAATGATTCTGGAAATTAGTCACTTGATTCATAATTTATCTTTAAGAGGCACTGATATTACTTTCTGCTGGATACCTTCTCATAGTTCTTTTCGTTATAATGATAAAGTTGACAGGGCTGCCAAACGGGGAGCTAATAACTCACCAGATTCAAACAATATCCAGCTTTCTCTCTCGTTGCACGAGAATTACACTTTAGTAGACAACTACGTCTGGAAGCAGTTCCAATTAAAACAGAAAAAGTATGATAAATGTCACATGAACTTTGAAATTAGCAAAATACTTAAGCAGCTTCATGCCAGCAGAATTATACAATCCCTTATGTATAGATGGAAACTTGATGCATTCAAAACAAAATACACCAAGAACATAGTATGTCTGTGTGGAAAGAAGATAACACATAGTCATATTCTTTCTTGCGTTAAGGTAAAACGACATATTCCAACACTATCTATGAGTACAGTTTCTGATATATTTGCCTCATCATCATTACTGTATGAATTTTTTGTTAGCCTGTCAAAAAGTCCTATAGCGAATTACCTTTAAAATGTTATTTCACTTGTTCACTGTTATGGTTAGTCAATTATTAGTTTTATTTTTTTCTTCGTTTCTTCCAGATATTTATCAATTTTGTTTGTTAGTTTGTTTAAATCGTTAATTATGGTAACATTATTTGTTAGTTTTACCTTCCCCTCTTCAAAACAGTTGTTTTCTGGATCATCTTTTCTCAAGTTCAAAATTGACAATTTTCAAATATTCTCTTCACTCCTCTTATCACCCCCCCCCCCTTTTTGTTGTTGTTGTTGTTGTTGTTGTTGTTGTTGTTGTTGTTGTTTTTTGTTTTTGTTTTTTTGTTGTTGTCTAAAATCACTTTAGTGAATAGACATTAAATCAAAGACCACCACGCACACCACAGATATCTACACTAACAAGCACGCACACAGAAACACACACACACACACAAACCCACAGAGAGAGAGAGAGAGAGAGAGAGAGAGAGAGAGAGAGAGAGAGAGAGAGAGAGAGAGAGAGAGAAAGAGAGAGCACACACACACTCACACACACACAAACACACACACACAAACACACATACAAAGATATACACACACACACAAACACACTCTCACAAAGACAAACATACACACACACACACACAAACACACAACACACACACAGATACACACAACACACACACACACACACACACACAAACACACACACACACACTAACACACACACACACACTAACACACACACTAACACTCTACAACACCCTGTAGTTTTAGCGGCATTCGATACTTGGCAAACAAAAGCAACCATGCCTATAAATATAATTAAAGTAGCGCTGGTGCAAACATTATTCACAAGTGTCACCACATGACTTCGTGACGTGATCTTTAAAACAAACACTTGCTAACTCTAAACAGAACTATTGAAATTAAAACGGATTTAAGATAAAATCGTATAAAATCGCATCCCTTGTATATCGCCATTTCGACGAATCAGATAGACAGACAGACAGACAGACAGACAAACAGACAGAGAGACAGACAAACAAACAGACAGACAGACAGTCAAACAAACAGACAGACAGACAGACAGACAGTATAGTAGAACAACAACAAAAACAGGAACAAGAAGAAGAAGAAGAACAACAACAAAAAAGTAGACAACTTCCCAAACTTAGTATATTCATCATCATCAGGTGCCCTGCCGCATGGCGTTGGCGACCATGGACTTCCAATCATCTCTATCTCTCGTTGCCCCCAGCATCTCCCCCACCCTCTTCATCCACAGCCACCTTGCAAGTCCGTCCAGCATTCTCTCCCTGGGTCTACCCGGTGCTCTCTTTCCCTCCAGCTTTCCCGTTGTGACCAGGTGCTCCAAATCCCCCTTCCTCATAAAATGGCCTATAAATGTTGCCTGTCTTTTCCTAATCTTCCTTACTATATTGGCAGGAGAAAATGGTAGAGGTCAAATCTGCGCCTGTCTTCATTCATTATATCAAACCTATATTCTATGTCTATTCTTGTGTTTTTCTGCTTCGTATTTGCTTGAACGCCGGCATTCACTTTGATTCATATGATTTCAGTTGATTAACGAATATCTAATCCAAAACAAGTGTGACTGCCCGCGTTCAAGCAAACAGGAACCAGAAAAAAAAAACACGAAAAAAGAATAAGAACGCGTATTTAATACAACAAGACAAGACAGGCGCAAATTTTCAGCCAACTGACCTTGTCAAGCGTAAGATCACAAACAAACAAACAAACAAACAAACACCAGATACAAAAATTAGGAGAAAAAAGACTGAAACTTCCCTGCTGCTCCGTCCAGCATGAGAAAAGGAATAATTCACCAGCAATATCAAAATTGTACAATGAGTAACACACGTTGACAACTTACAATACAGAAACACGAAGCCTATCATATTTTCAAACCAGAAAGACATCTTGATCGTGTTAGTAATATTTTGTCCTATGGCATCCTTTTGAATGCACAATGAAGGAAACGCTACTTATTTGCGTAACTAAACGAGGCGGTAGATGAGCCAGCGGAAATAACAGGAAAACCAAACCAACCAGATAACAGCCAAAGCGTGATGACATCATTCCTGTAAGTTACAGACAGAAAGGAACGGCAAACACTGTCTGTCCATAGCACAAAGTGTAGAAAGAAGCTTTTTTTTTTCACACTCTATAGAAAGCTGGCCTAAGAAGAATGTTGACAGTTCTATGGACAGCAAAGAAAACAAACAAGACAGTCTTGACGGAGGCAAACACAAGAAGGTTATTGATAAGGAAAGACAGGCAACATTTATAGGCCATTTCATGAGGAAAGGGGAATTAGAGCACCCATTTATAGGCCATTTCATGAGGAAAGGGGAATTAGAGCACCTGGTCACAACAGGAAAGCTGGAGGGAAAGAGAGCACCAGGTAGACCCAGGGAGACGGACTGGACGGACTTGCAGGGTGGCGAAGGACAGAGAGTGTAGGAGGATGAGTTTGCAGCGACAAGAGATAGATGGAGGGCCAAGGCCACGCGGCAGGGCACTTGATGATGATGATGATGATGATGATGATGATAATTGATGATGATGATGATGATGACTCTATGGTCCACAAAGCAGCAAAGGTCTTGGTGAGGGGCCGCGCACAAGCGTCCCAATTTCAAACTGAGGCCGTTACTGACCATGCTGCCCACGCGATGGTCAACAGGCCCAGACAGCTGAAAATACAGCACAGCAATGTGAGTGACAGGAGATATGGCCGTCTACAGCTTATCTGATCACCAGGCTGTAGGTTAGCCAGCAGATAACAAACAAACAAAAACAAACAAACAAACAAACAAACAAAACAAACAAACAAACGCACAAAAAATTGATTGATTGATTGATTTGGTTCAGTTTTTACGTCGACACCCACCTCAAGTGATATGGCCGACGGGGATAACCATCCCAGGGAAGTGGGGGAAGGGAACTTATCTAATCCTGTACTGACACCAGAACAACAATGATGTTAACAACACACACACACACACACACACCACACACACACACACACACCACACACACACACACACACACACACACACAACACACACACACACACACACACACACAACACAACACACAAACACACATACAAAGACACAAAACACACCACAAAGACACAACACACACACACACACACACAACACACACACACACACACACACACACACACACACACACACACACACACACACACACACACACACACACACACACACACACACACACACACTTGTACGAGCCTTACCGGTATCATTTTTTTATATAACATTAAAACACGCCACTTGTGTAGTACCGTAAGTACGTCATCGATCATCATACGTAACTGAAATACATAACATATTCTTTATCGTTCTCACCCAGTGACAGATGCAATGGCCCAGTGGTTTTGACATAAGACTTCCAACTAGAAAGTCAGGGGTTCGATCCTGCCTTGGTACTCCAGTCAGGTGGGTCATCATCATTATCATGTGTCCTGCCGCATGGCACTGCCGATCATGGCCCTCCATATGTATCTATCCCTTGTTGCTGCAAGCATATCTTCCACCCTCTCTGTCCTCAGCCACCCTGCAAGTCCGTCCAATATTTTCTCCCTGGGTCTACCTGGTGCTCTCTTTCTCTCCAGCTTTCCTGTTGTGAGCAGGTGCTCTAAATGCCCTTTCCTCATGAAATGGCCTATAAATGTTGCCTGTCTTTTCCTAATCTTCCTTATCAATGATCTACTTGTGTCTGCCTCCTTCAAGACTGTCTCATTTGTTTTCTTTCCTGTCAGAAAGAAAATAACAAAACAAAACAAAACAAAAACAAAACAAACAAAACAAACAAAACAAAACAAACGAAACGAAACAAAACAGAAAACAAATGAAAATATCTACACATAACAATTTGATTTCTATTCTTCCATCTGTCTATCCATCCATCCATCCATCCATCCATCCATCCATCCATCCATCCATATCCATCCATCCATCCATTCATCCATCCATCCATCCACCCATCTATCTGTGTATCTATATATCTATTATCTATGTATCTATGTATCTATCTATCCATCCATCCATCCATCTATCTGTGTATCTATATATCTATATATCTATCTATCCATCCATCCATCCATCCATCCATCTATCTATCTATCATCATCTATCCATCCATCCATCCATCTATTTCATCATATCATCTATTTATCTATCTATCTATCTATCTATCTATCTATCTATCTATCTATCTATCTATCTATCTATCTGTCTGTCTGTCTGTCTATCTATCTATATCTGTCTGTCTATCTATATGTATACATACATACAATAAACACATGCACATATATCTTGGTGTGTGTATGTGTGTGTGTGTGTATCTGTCTGTCTGTATGTGTGTATGTCTGTCAGTCAGTCTGTCTGTCTATGCATAGTAATAAAAAAAAAAAACTATTATGTAAATTCGAACATTTTTGATGCTTGGCGGGAGCGTGTATATTTGGTGCTTTATGAATTTTTCAGTGTATCAAAGACGGCTTTAAATACCACGAGTTCAGTACACTGAACTCTGAACCCATGACCTTTTCAGCTGGTAAACCTACTGACTGTGCAATCAATACATGTAGTACTACAGTCACTTCATCAACATTTCTTTGTTCAATACGCTGATTAGTGTATCAATATATGTCGTTTTTGTTCAGCACGCTAATTTGAGCCTCAACATTTCTTTGTTCAATACACTGATTTGTGTATCAATATGTCGTCTTTGTTCAGCACGCTAATTTGTGCCTCAACATTTCTGTGTTCAATACACTAATTTGTGTATAAATATGTCGTCTTTGTTCAGCACGCTAATTTGTGCCTCAACATTTCTTTGTTCAATACACTAATTTGTGTATAAATATGTCGTCTTTGTTCAGCACGCTAATTTGTGCTTCAACATTTCTTTGTTTAATACACTAATATGTGTATCAATATGTCGTCTTTGTTCAGCAAGCTAATTTGAGCCTCAACATTTCTTTGTTCAATACGTTGATTGTGTATCAATATGTCGTCTTTGTTCAGCACGCTAATTTGCGCCTCAACATTTCTTTGTTCAATACACTAATTTGTGTATCAATATGTCGTCTTTGTTCAGCACGTTAATTTGTGCCTCAACATTTCTTTGTTCAATACGCTAATTTGTATCAGTACACGAATGACTGCCTCAACATTTCTTTGTTCGTTTCACTAATTTGTGCATCAGTATGGTTATCTTTGTTGATTACAGTGATTTATGTATCAACATGTCTTTGTTCACTACGCTACACGGTGCATCAACGTTTTTTTGTTTAATGCGCTAAATTGTGCACCAGCATTTTTCTGTTCGGTGAGATGATTTATGCATCACCATTTCTTTGTTCAATACAGCGCGCTATACTTTGTTGTCGGCTTCATTTCAATTTGATAATGTACACCCATCATGAGTTTATCTTGTGCTGCCCCCCCCCCCCCACCCCCCGGGAGATGCCGGGGACTCTTTGAGTATGAATAGTATCCCCCACCTTCTGAAAATTCTGTGCTAGAAATTTCCTCTTTTTTGTCACTCTCTTTGTTTCTTTCTTCTTCCATTGCTTTCTGTCATTTCTTCCTATCATTTTCTACCTTGCTGGTCCATTCACCTGTATGTGTTCGATAAACTCTTACGTATTGTTTCGTAGGAATGATAATGGGTACATGTATTAAATGCATGCGGAAGCAATTTCAGGTAATTTAGGCCTTTTGTTTTGTGTTTTTCTATATCTTTTTGGTTGGTTGGCTGGTTGGCTGGCTGGTTGGCTGGTTGGTTGGTTGGTTGGTTGGTTGGTTTTGAGGGAAGGGGGAAGTGTCTTTTTTCTTTTAAGGGGGTTGGTTGACCTTTGTAATAGACCCGTGTGGACTCCACGTTGCCACATATAAGAAAAAAAATGGCCAGTTCACCGTCCATCCGATGATGCTTCAATCATTCTTGCGGTCATGGATTAGTGTTTCATATGACCTGTATAAGGAAGATTAGGAAAATTACAGGCAACATATTTAGACAGGCAACATTTATAGGCCATTTTATGAGGAAAGGGGAATTAGAGCAACTGGTCACAAGAACGGCGC
>JAPXFY010000026.1:9496310-9506310 GCA_030674185.1 Monoplex corrugatus | reverse complement strand
TCTGTCTGTCTGTTTGTCTCCATCCTTCCCTCCCTCTACCTGTCTGTCCATCTCTCTCTCTCTCTCTCTCTCCTCTCTCTATCTGTCAGTCTCTGTCTCTGTCTGTTGTCTGTTTCTGTCTCGGTCTGTCCGTCAGTCTCTCTCTCTCTTCTCTTCTCTCTCTCTGTCTGTCTGTCTCCATCCCTCCCTCTCTCTACCTGTCTGTCTCTGTCAGTCTCTGTCTCTGTCTGTCTTTGTCTCTGTGTGTCCCCTTCTGTCTGTTTCTCTCTCTGTATGTGTGTGTGTCTTTCTCTGTGTCTGTTGTCTGTCTCTGTCTGTCTCTGTCTGTCTCTGTCTCTCTCTGTATATGTGTGTGTCTTTCTCTGTGTCTGTTGTTTGTCTTTGTCTGTCTCTGTCTGTCTCTGTCTCTCTCTCTCTCTGTATATGTGTGTGTCTTTGTCTGTGTCTGTTGTTTGTCTTTGTCTGTCTCTGTCTGTCTGTCCTCTCTCTGTATATGTTGTGTCTTGTCTGTGTCTGTTGTTTGTCTTTGTCTGTCTCTGTCTGTCTGTCTCTCTCTCTGTATAGTGTGTGTGTCTTTCTCTGTGTCTGTTGTCTGTCTCTGTCTGTCTCTGTCTGTCTGTCTCTGTATATGTGTGTGTCTTTGTCTGTGTCTGTTGTTTGTCTCTGTCTGTCTCTGTCTCTCTCTCTCTGTATATGTGTGTGTCTTTCTCTGTGTCTGTTGTTTGTCTCTGTCTGTCTCTGTCTCTCTCTGTATATGTGTGTGTCTTTCTCTGTGTCTGTTGTTTGTCTTTGTCTGTCTCTGTCTGTCTCTGTCTCTCTCTCTGTATATGTGTGTGTCTTTCTCTGTGTCTGTTGTTTGTCTTTGTCTGTCTCTGTCTGTCTGTCTCTCTCTCTGTATATGTGTGTGTCTTTGTCTGTGTCTGTTGTTTGTCTCTGTCTGTCTCTGTCTGTCTGTCTCTCTCTCTCTGTATATGTGTGTGTCTTTGTCTGTGTCTGTTGTTTGTCTTGTCTGTCTCTGTCTGTCTGTCTCTCCTCTGTATATGTGTGTGTCTTTGTCTGTGTCTGTTGTTGTCTTTGTCTGTCTCTGTCTGTCTGTCTCTCTCTCTGTATATGTGTGTGTCTTTGTCTGTGTCTGTTGTTTGTCTCTGTCTGTCTCTGTCTGTCTGTCTCTCTCTCTCTGTATATGTGTGTGTCTTTCTCTGTGTCTGTTGTTTGTCTTTGTCTGTCTCTGTCTCTCGCTCTGTATATGTGTGTGTCTTGTCTGTGTCGTTGTTTGTCTCTGTCTCTGTCTGTCTCTGTCTCTCGCTCTGTCTCTGTCTCTGTCTCTCTCTTTATTAAGACCTTGCCAGCGCATAGGGCTTATGTGCAGGCTTACAGCTTATGCCATGATTAATGTGGATATTCTCCATCACATGGCATCCGCGGTGTAAGTGTAAAATGTATATGGAATTAATTCCGAGCATGGCGACAGCATCTTAAGAAAATGAAATTGAAACTCTCTGTCTGTCTGTCGGTCTGTCTGTCGGTCGGTCTGTTTGTCTCTCTCTGTCTCTCTCTTTCTCTCTCTCTCTCTTTTTCTTTCTCAGTCTCTGTCTGCTGTCTGTTTGTCTCTCTCTGTCTCTCTGTCTTTCGTTCTTTCTCAGTCTCTGTCTACTGTCTGTCTGTCTGTTTCTGTCTCTGTTTGTCTGCCTGTCTGTCTATCTGTCTCTTTTTGGGCTCTGTCTCTGTCTGTCTGTCTGTTTCTGTCTCTGTCTGTCTGTCTCTGTGCCTATCTGCCTGTCTGTCTGTCTATCTGTCTGTCTGTCTGTCTCATGCACACTCACACTACACACACAGAGCGAGCAAGCGAGCGAGCGAGGGAGCAGGGAGATAGAGAGAGGGAGAGAGAGAGAGAGGAGAGAGAGAGAGGGAGAGAGAGAGAGAGAGAGAGAGAAACAGAGACATTGAGAGAGGCAGAGTAACAGACACACACACACACACACACACACACACACACAGAGTACACACACACACATAGAGTACACACACACACATAGAGTACACACACACACACAAAACACACACACACACACACACACACACACACACACACAGTACACACACATACAACACACACACACATGCACATGCACACTTACACTACACACACAGAGCGAGCGAGCGAGGAGCAGGAGAGAGAGAGAGAGAGAGAGAGGAGAGAGAGAGAGAGAGAGAGAGAGTGGCAGAGACATAGAGAGAGGCAGAGTAACAGACACACACACACACACACACACACACACACACACACACACACACACACACACACACACACACACACACACACACACCTCATATAGCGAGCGAGTGAGCGAGGGAGCCAGAGAAAAACAGGAAGAGAGAGACAGACAGACAGAGACAAAGAGAATGTGTGTGTGTGTGTGTGTGTGTGTGTGTGTGAGAGAGAGAGAGAGAGAGAGAGAGAGAGACAGACAGACAGACAGACAGACGGACAGAGAAAGAGAGAGAGAGGAGAGAGGAGAGAGACAAACAGATAGACAGACAGAGAAAGACAGAGACAGAGAGACAGAGAGCCAGCCGACAAGACAGAAAGAGAGGAGCCCACCTTGTGTTATTTGCACACTGACAAATCACCGCTGACGCTTGTCCTGCTGTTTGTTGTATCAATTATTCAACCCGTAGTCTTTCCCTTCGTGTCGTGAATCCTGCAAGCTGCGAGTACTTCCCCGCGAAAGTCTTCTGTGCAAGAACATGATGATACACGCTTGTCATCATTTAGTTAGTCACACTGCATCCTTCTAGCAGTCCCAAAGCCTTCTAAGATTCTTTGAACACTATGACAACGAGTCTTGAAACCCGCTACTAGATGTAGTTCTGAAACCTTCCTGCAGTCTTCAAACCTTCTATCGATTCCGTTACCTTTATGCAATTTACGAGCCCGATGCTTCGGGCCCGAAGTAATTTGAAAGTATGTTGCTGGAGATTTTAGGGATCGTTTAGTGTATGACGTATGGGAATCTGTTCGCTGCAAAATGGAGAGCTTCAACATTTTCGCTGTGAAATTAGAAATGTCTTTGTGATAATCGCAGTCCTTCACTGTTACGTATATAACTTCCTTCCTTGATGTTTACTCTTCTGCGTTATGTACATACGTTATGTACTATGTCGGTGAGCGATTAGTTGACAATCATATTTTAGTTTCAATTTTTGTGTGTGGAGATAGTGTGTCTGTGCTCTGAATAAATTCCATATGCGCTGACCCATTGAAGCTGTGTGATGGAGAAGACCCAAAATAACCATGACATAGATCATGATGATAATGGGTTCTCCCATCGATCCGACGAATGAGTTGATAGACTGGTCCTTTATCGCCTGATGAGGGTCTTCGTCAGTCTTGAAGGAGGCGGCAGACATAGAAGATAATTAATAAAGAAGATTAAAAAAGACAGGCAACATGTATAGGACATTTTATGATGAAAGGGGAATTAGAACAACCACAAGCAACATGTATAGGAATTTTATGAGAAAGGGGAATTAGAGCACCTGGTCACAACAGGAAAGCTGGAGGGAAAAGAACACCAGGTAGACCCAGGCAGAAAATGTTGGACGGACTTGCAGGGTGGCTAAAGACATAGAAGGGTGGGAGATGTACTTTCAGCGACAGGGGACAGATTCGTGTGTGGAAGGCCGTGATCGCCAACGCCATGCAGCAGGGCACATGATGTGATGATGATGATGATGATGATGATGATGAATGATGATATGGTAGATAATGTCTCATGTGGTATACAAGATCGATCCTCCAGACAGACGTTCTTCCGCGAGCTTTGGGATGTGCTTCTGCCAGTCCTTCTTCTGTTGAATAATGTGAGGACAAACTGTCAGCTGCTGCAGCAGAAAAGCGAGTCCGCAGAAAAGGGATGACAGCCAACAGACCAGCATCAGCATACACATGCGAACCGCTGCAACAGAGATGCATCTCTCGCATTGGTCTCTACAGCCACAGGTGACGCTGCTTGGACCAATCAGACAGCCCATCTAGACATTAGAACGGATGTACTTTGTCCATGGTCAGCCATGACCGAGGGAGGCCTACTACTACTACTACTACTACTAGTACTACTACTACTACTACTACTACTACTACTACTACTTACTACTACTACTACTATCTGCACTGTTTAAATTTTGATTATACGCAGTGTGTACTGCTGTGACCAGCTCACTAGTGCTGCTGGGAATGTTTTCCCAGTGTGCGTGATGGCGCAGCTGGTGAGGTTGGTCTTCAGACAATTCCTGTATCTCTTTAGCGGTCTTTTCTGGAGAGATGACGTACAGAGAGTGGCGAAAGAGGGATCTTCTATTCTCTCTGGTCCAGAAGCTGGGCTGGACCTGGTTGGCGCGCGTTGTGTGGCCTATGTCCCGGGGTTTGTCATCTCCCAAACCTGCCATTCGGTTTGTAAACAAGCTGACTTAAAGTCCCATGGGTCATGCAACGCATGGACAGCCCCCTTTTGCTTGAAGAAATGACTATCGATTGGGGACGGGAGCTTGGGAGATGAGTGAAGCACCATGGTGTATACCGTGTGTGAGCCGTTAAGCATCCGACACCTCCTCCTCGATTGCTGGGACTTGTACGATGTAGACAAAAGCACTACACGGCGGACTCCTTAAAGGTGCTCTTCCGAGACGTCCCTCCTGATGCAATATTCCAGTTTTTACAAGAGATCAATAGATTTCACTTATGTAATTTTACGTGTTTTTCTATTAATGGCATTTTAGATTTGCAAGGTTGACGGTGAGCATGGTTTTTATCTTGTTTTATCTTAAAGGGTTGTTCTTTTTTTGACGTGGTGTTAGCCCTGATATGGCTCTAGTGGTCGGCTGGGCTGTAAGCAATATAATTGAATTGAATTGAGGTGAGTGTCCGAGAGTGGCGAGGCATTGGTGCTACGGGTTCCATCAGCACCCTCGTGATGTTTCTCGTTACCTGTTGCTGGGGTTGTTTCCAGTTGATGCGTTGATGGTGCAGTTGATGTGCAGTGATGGTGCAGTTGATGGTGCAGTTGATGGTGCAGTTGATGGTGCAGTTGATGTTGCAGTTGATGGTGCAGTTGATGGTGCAGTTGATGGTGCAGTTGATGGTGCAGTTGATGGTGCAGTTGATGGTGCAGTTGATGGTGCAGTTGATGGTGCAGTTGATGGTGCAGTTGATGGTGCAGTTGATGGTGCAGTTGATGGTTTAGTGTGGTGCAGTTGATGGTGCAGTTGATGTGAGTTGTGTGCAGTTGATGGTGCAGTTGATGGTGCTAGGTTGATGGTGCAGTTGATGTGCAGGTTGCAGATGGCATGATGGCGTTTGAGTGGACTTCGATATTCTTGCATCGCTTTAGTGGTCTTCTCTGGTCACGGTATTTTGGTTTCAGTTTTCCATACAGAGTATCTTCGGGATACGGCTGTCTTCCACAAGGAGAATGTGTCCTGTGCAACACAACCGGCATATAATATTATTGTTGTTATTTTTGCTTAAAGCCCAGCCGACTGCGTAAGCCATATCAGGGTTGTAACCGTTCCAAAATACATAATACTTCAACTGGAAAAGAAGGAAAAGAAAAATTCAGTACACGTTAATCTATTGCACCGGGACGCACATGAACAAGAACAAACACATCAACAGCAACAAACATACTAACAAGAGACAAACACAAAACAACAAACAAAGAACAAACAGACAAAACAAACAAACAAACAAACAATCAAACAAACAAACACAACAAAACAAAACGAATACACGAAGACACGAACGAACAACAAACAAACAAGAACAACAAACAAGCAAACAAAAACAAACATAACAAAACGAATATACAAACGAACGAGCAAACACCGAACAAAACAAACAAACAAACAAAACAAACAGGCATACAAACAAACAAACAAACAAACAACAACAAACAAACAACAATTGAGTGTAACAGTCTGTACCCCTGAAGTGATAGAATCCCTGACTTGCACGATCAGCAATTATCAATGATGGTTTAACAGCACAGATACAAGTAAATCATGTTTTTTTGCTGTTGTTTATTTGATTCTGTCTCAGCTTGTGCACCGCCTTAGCGTTGCTGATCCAGCGCACTCATTCTGGCACCACAGCACACCCAACAAACCGCCGAAAGCCCTCAGGAACCAAAGATGTGAAGTCACCATGAGGCCACCCACCACAGGAGACCCTGCAGTTCAGCCGATTCACTATTTCAACATTAACCGTATGACTCTTGCACCATATCCACCAACCGGAAAAATTAACCATTTGACTCACTCACCCTATCCACAAGATTCCTGCAGGAAGCTAGAGGATAGGGTTAGAGTGCCAAAGGGTTAAGGTTTTGCTTTGCCGCATGGTTGACAATGCAAGATGCTGGTGGACAGGGTGCAGGAGTCAAAGGGTTAAAAACTGGCCTGTTGGCTGCCCGTCTGAATGTTTTCATCCTTCTGGTGGTACCAGCTTGGTGTTTCGTAAGTCCCTTCTCCCTTCCCTTTCTATTTTAAGATCTTTCCAGCGCATATGGTTTTGCACGGGCCCAGGACGTCTGCCACCAGATAATTGCTGGCAGGTTTGGGTAGAGCGTGTATGGAATGGTCCGAGTGCTATGAATCCGTCTTGAACAAATTCCATACTCCAACAGTGCCTATTCTGATCCAGTGCTGACAATTCTTATTTGACGTTACTGTAAGAACCTCCTGTCATGGTGCCTGGATTAGCACAGTCCAGAGTGAATTATACAGAGTAATAGGAGTGTGTCTTTACAACGCTGGTAAAATATCAGTGTCGTATTAATGCCAAATACATGACATTACGCTTATCATAAGACATACGTTTTATAAGCTAAAACGTTTAGGGGTTAAAGGTTAAAGGTTATCCCCTAAACCCTGAGGTCATCAAAAGTTGATGTAGCAGAATCCTCAGCTTCTGTCTGGACAAGTGTCGTGAGGGCTGCTTTACTTTCCCCAACCCTGAACAGGGTCTTGTTCCTATTCACGGCTGGTGGTATATCATCATGAACCTATCATCACATTCATCATCATCATCATCATCATCATCTCATCATCATCATTCATCATGTGCCCTGCCGCATGGTGTTGGCGATCACAGCCCTCCATACGAATCTATCCCCTGTCGCTGCAAGTGCATCTCCCACCCTGTCTGTCCTCAGCCATACTGCAAGTCCGTCCAATATTTTCTCCCTGGGTCTGCTTGGTGTTCTCTTTCCCTCCAGCTGTCCTGTTGTGACCAGGTGCTCTAATTTCTCTTTCTTCACAAAATGTCCTGTAAATGTTGCTTGTCTTTTCCTAATATTCTTTATCATTGATCTTCTTGTGTCTGCCTCTTTCAAGACAGTCTCGTTTGTTTTCTTTGCTGTCCATGGAACTCTCAACATTCTTCTTACAAACCACATTCCAGCTGCCTCAATTTTGTTCTGACTTTGCGTGTTGACTGTCCACGCCTCACAACCGTATAACATTATCGGTTCTATATAACACTCAAGAACTCTCTTTCTGATGTTAACTGATAGGCATGTGTTGGTAAGGGCGCTTTTCATCGTATTGAATGCAGTTTTGGTTTGGCCGATTCTGCTGGCTATTTCTGATGCGCATCTGCCGTCTGGTGAGATGACCGTGTCCAGATTTGGTCCCTTTTTATCCACTGGACGAGGCAGCAGGGAAGTTTTTAGTCCTGTTTTTATTATCCGTTGTTTGGTGTTTGTGGTCTGTTTGTGACCGTGCGTTCGCGCTTGACAAAGGCCGGTTGGCCGAAAATTTGCGCTTGTTTTGTCGGATACGCGCTTACGTTGGTTTTTTTTGTTCTTCTGGTTCCTGTTTGCTTGGGCGCGGGCAGTCGCACTTGTTTTGGATCGTGTCCAGATGTTTGAACTTATCAACCTGTCTTAAAGTTATGCCATTTGCTGGTTTTTGGTTTTTTTTTGAAACTACATATCTTCTGGCAAGATTCGTGCGTGTACAAACCCTTGCAATCAGGCCAAAGCTCTGTCTAGAACTGTGCCAACCAGTTCCAGATCTTAGCAGATCCAGATCTCTTCATCTGTCTCTGTCTGTGTGTGTCTCTCTGTCTCTCTCTTCCTCTGTCTCTGTCTGTGTGTTCTCTCTGTCTCTCTCTTCCTCTGTCTCTGTCTGTGTGTGTCTCTCTGTCTCTCTCTTCCTCTGTCTCTGTCTGTGTGTGTGTTCTCTCTCTCTCTCTGTCTGTGTGTGTGTCTCTCTGTCTCTTCTTCTTGTCTTTGTGTGTGTGTGTCTCTCTGTCTCTCTCTTCCTCTGTCTCTGTCTGTGTGTGTGTCTCTCTGTCTCTCTCTTCCTCTGTCTCTGTCTGTGTGTGTGTGTCTCTCTGTCTCTCTCTTCCTCTGTCTCTGTCTGTGTGTGTGTCTCTCTGTCTCTCTCTTCCTCTTCTCTTCTGTGTGTGTCTCTCTGTCTCTTTTCCTCTCTCTGTCTGTGTGTGTCTCTCGTCTCTCTCTTCTCTGTCTCTGTCTGTGTGTTGTCCTCTGTCTCTCCCTTCCTCTGTCTCTGTCTGTGTGTGTGTCTCTCTCTCTTCTCTGTCTTGTGTGTTCTCTCTTCTCTCTCTCTCTCTCTCTCTTCTCTGTCTTGTGTGTGTGTTCTCTGTCTCTCTCTTCCTCTGTCTTGTGTGTGTGTCTCTCTGTCTCTCTCTTCCTCTGTCTTGTCTGTGTGTGTGTCTCTCTGTCTCTCTCTTCCTCTGTCTCTGTCTGTGTGTGTGTCTCTCTGTCTCTCTCTTCCTCTGTCTCTGTGTGTGTGTGTCTCTCTGTCTCTCTCTTCCTCTGTCTTTGTGTGTGTCTCTCTGCTCTCTCTCCTCTGTCTCTGTCTGTGTGTGTGTCTCTCTGTCTCTCTCTTCCTCTGTCTCCTCTCTCGTCTGTGTGTGTGTTCTCTGTCTCTCTCTTCCTCTGTCTTTGTGTGTGTCTCTCTGTCTCTCTCTTCCTCTGTCTTTGTGTGTGTCTCTCTGTCTCTCTCTTCCTCTGTCTTTGTGTGTGTCTCTCTGTCTCTCTCTCCTCTGTCTTGTGTGTGTCTCTCTGTCTCTCTCTTCCTCTGTCTCTGTCTGTGTGTGTGTCTCTCTGTCTCTCTCTTCCTCTGTCTTTGTGTGTGTCTCTCTGTCTCTCTCTTCCCTGTCTCTGTCTGTGTGTGGTCTCTCTGTCTCTCTCTTCTCTGTCTTGTGTGTGTCTCTCTCTTCTGTCTCTGCTGTGGTCTCTCTGTCCTTCTTCTGTCTGTCTTGTGTGTGTCTCTGTCTCTCTCTTCCTCTGTCTCTGTCTGTGTGTGTGTCTCTCTGTCTCTCTCTCTTTCCTGCTCTCTCGTCTCTGTGTGTGGTTCTCTGTCTCTCTCTTCCTCTGTCTCTGTCTGTGTGTGTGTCTCTCTGTCTCTCTCTTCCTCTGTCTCCGTCTGTGTGTGTGTCTCTGTCTCTCTCTTCCTCTGTCTCTGTCTGTGTGTGTGTCTCTCTGTCTCTCTCTCTTATCCTGTCTCTGTCTCTGTGTGTGTCTCTGTCTCTCTCTTCCTCTGTCTCTGTCTGTGTGTGTGTCTCTCTGTCTCTCTCTTCCTCTGTCTCCGTCTGTGTGTGTGTCTCTGTCTCTCTCTTCCTCTGTCTCTGTCTGTGTGTGTGTCTCTCTGTCTCTCTCTTCCTCTGTCTCTGTCTGTGTGTGTGTCTCTGTCTCTCTCTTCCTCTGTCTCGTCTGTGTGTGTGTCTCTCTGTCTCTCTCTTCCTCTGTCTCGTCTGTGTGTGTGTCTCTCGTCTCTCTCTTCCTCTGTCTCCGTCTGTGTGTGTGTCTCTGTCTCTCTCTCTTCCTCTGTTCTGTCTCTGTGTGTGTGTCTCTCTGTCTCTCTCTTCCTCTGTCTCTGTCTGTGTGTGTGTCTCTCTGTCTTCTCTTCCTCTTCCTCCTGTCTCTGTCTGTCTGTGTGTGTCTCTGTCTCTCTCTTCCTCTGTCTCTCTGTG
>JAPXFY010000026.1:9488810-9491310 GCA_030674185.1 Monoplex corrugatus | reverse complement strand
AAGAGACAGAGGAGAGACACACACAGAGAGAGAGGAGAGAAGAAGAGAGCAGAGGGGAGGAAAGAGACGAGAGGGGAGACAAGAGAGCAACGGGAGAAAGAACGAGGAGAAAAAGAGACAGACAGAAAGAGAGAGAGAGAGGGGAGAAGAGAGAGAGACAGAAAAGAGAGAAGAGAGAGAGAGGCAAAAACACAGACAGAGACAGAGGAAGAAGAGAGACAGAGAGAGACACGAACAGGACAGAAGAGGAGGGAGAGAGAGAAGAGGAGAGAGAAGGGAGACAGAGAGAGAGAGAGAAGAGAGAGAGAGAACACACAAGAGAAGCAGACAAGAGAGAGAGGGAACAAAGGAGCACAGAAACGAGAGAGAGAGGAAGAGAGAGAGACAGAGAGGAGACAAAAGACAGAGACAGAGGAAGAGAGAGACGAGAACACACACAGAAGAGGGAGAAGAGAGAGAGAGAGAAGAAGAGAGAGGACAACAACAGACAGAGGACAGAGGAAGAGAGAGACAGAGACACACACACGACAGAGCGGAGAAGACAGAGACAGAGAGAGGAGAGAGAGAGACACACACACAGACAGAGCAGAGGAAGAGAGAGACAGAGAAGAACACACACACACAGACAGAGACAGGAGAGAGAGACAGAGAAGACACACACACAGACAGACAGAGGAAGAGAGAGACAGAGAGAGAGACACACACACAGACAGAGGAAGAGAGAGAGACAGAGAGACACACACACAGACACAGACAGAGAGAGACAACACACACAGACAGAGACAGAGGAAGAGAGAACAGAGAGACACACACACAGACAGAGACAGAGGAAGAGAGAGACAGAGAGACACACACACAGACAGAGCAGAGGAAGAGGACGAGAGACACACACACAGGACAGAACAGAGAGACACACACACAGACAGAGACAGAGGAAGAGAGAGACAGAGAGACACACACACAGACAGAGACAGGGTAAGAGAGAGACAGAGAGACACACACACAGACAGAGACAGAGGAAGAGAGACACAGAGAGACACACACACAGACAGAGACAGGGTAAGAGAGAGACAGAGAGACACACACACAGACAGAGACAGAGGAAGAGAGACACAGAGAGACACACACAGACAGAGACAGAGGAAGAGAGACACAGAGAGACACACACACAGACAGAGACAGAGGAAGAGAGAGACAGAGACACACACACAGACAGAGACAGGGTAAGAGAGGGACAGAGACACACACACAGACAGAGACAGAGGAAGACAGAGACAGAGAGACACACACACACACACAGACAGAGATAGAGGAAGAGAGAGACAGAGACACACACACAGAGACAGAGACAGGGTAAGAGAGAGACAGAGAGACACACAGACAGAGACAGAGGAAGAGAGAGACAGAGAGACAGACAGACACACACACACACACACAGACAGAGACAGAGGAAGAGAGAGACAGAGACACACACACACACAGACAGAGGAAGAGAGAGACAGAGAGACAGAGACACACACAGACAGAGACAGAGGAAGAGAGAGACAGAGAGACACACACAGAGACAGAGACAGAGGAAGACAGAGACAGAGAGACACACACACAGACAGAGACAGAGGAAGAGAGAGACAGAGACACACACAGACAGACAGAGACAGAGGAAGAGAGAGACAGAGAGAGACACACACAGACAGACAGAGACAGATGAAGAGAGAGACACACACACAGACAGAGACAGAGAGAGACACACACAGACAGACAGAGGGAGGAAAGAAGCAGTGACACTAGAAATATATGGAGACGACACAAATAATTACCTAATGGCGCAAGCACAAAACTAACCCTATACTTATTCCTCAGTTCAGTTTTTACGTCGACACCCACCTCAGGTGATGTAGCAGACGGAGACAACCATCCCAGGGAAGTGGGGGAAGGGGCAGGAGACTTATCTAGTCCTATACTGACACCACCAGAACAACAATGATGTTACATGTAAGATGGGACAGTGAGTGATAACCATCCCAGGGAAGTGCGGGAAGTGGGACCTATCTAATTCTGTACTGACACCACCAGAACAACAATGATGTTAATTAAGATGGGACAGTGAGATGGCCAGTTTTAATGTAGCGCACCCCGGGATTCGAACCCACAACCACTAGCATGTGAATCCGACGCTCAAACCAACTGAGCTACTGGGACCTGCCAGTGTTGATTGATTGATTTGATTCAGTTTTACGTCAGCACCCACCTCAGTGATATGGCCGACGGGGATAACCATCCCAGGAAAATGGGGGCAACGGGGGACTTATCTAATCCTATACTGACACTACCAGAACAACAATGATGCTAAGATGGGACAGTGAGAAGGCCAGATTTAATGTAGCGCACCCCGTGTATTCATCCACAAGCTTATCTATATGTGACCTCCCACCACGAAATCAGTCTTAACTCGCAGTCAGTCGAACAGCACTAGGAGCTGAGAAGGTGACTGACGGTCTAT
>JAPXFY010000026.1:9458810-9461310 GCA_030674185.1 Monoplex corrugatus | reverse complement strand
AAGAAAACTAGGGAAGTGAGCTATTGATGACGTTATATTGCTTTGAGCTGTTTTCATTGTTATATAGCGTCTAATAAAATAAAGAAAATTAGAAAGTGAGCTATTGATGACGTTATATTGCTTTGAGTTGTTTTCATTGTTATATAGCGTCTGATAAAATAAAGAAAACTAGGAAGTGAGTTATTGATGACGTTATATTGCTTTGAGTTGTTTTCATTGTTATATAGCGTCTGATAAAATAAAGAAAACTAGAAAGTGAGCTATTGATGACGTTATATTGCTTTGAGTTGTTTTCATTGTTATATAGCGTCTGATAAAATAAAGAAAACTAGAAAGTGAGCTATTGATGACGTTATATTGCTTTGAGCTGTTTTCATTGTTATATAGCGTCTAATAAAATAAAGAAAACTAGAAAGTGAGCTATTGATGACGTTATATTGCTTTGAGTTGTTTTCATTGTTATATAGCGTCTGATAAAATAAAGAAAACTAGAAAGTGAGCTATTGATGACGTTATATTGCTTTGAGCTGTTTTCATTGTTATATAGCGTCTGATAAAATAAAGAAAACTAGAAAGTGAGCTATTGATGACGTTATATTGCTTTGAGCTGTTTTCATTGTTATATAGCGTCTGATAAAATAAAGAAAACTAGAAAGTGAGTTATTGATGACGTTATATTGCTTTGAGTTGTTTTCATTGTTATATAGCGTCTGATAAAATAAAGAAAACTAGAAAGTGAGCTATTGATGACGTTATATTGCTTTGAGCTGTTTTCATTGTTATATAGCGTCTGATAAAATAAAGAAAACTAGGAAGTGAGCTATTGATGACGTTATATTGCTTTGAGCTGTTTTCATTGTTATATAGCGTCTGATAAAATAAACAAAACTAGGAAGTGAGCTATTGATGACGTTATATTGCTTTGAGCTGTTTTCATTGTTATATAGCGTCTGATGAAATAAACAAAACTAGGGAAGTGAGTTACTGATGACGTTATATTGCTTTGAGCTGTTTTCATTGTTATATAGCGTCTGATAAAATAAAGAAAACTAGGGAAGTGAGCTATTGATGACGTTATATTGCTTTGAGCTGTTTTCATTGTTATATAGCGTCTGATGAAATAAACAAAACTAGGGAAGTGAGCTATTGATGACGTTATATTGCTTTGAGCTGTTTTCATTGTTATATAGCGTCTAATAAAATAAAGAAAATTAGAAAGTGAGCTATTGATGACGTTATATTGCTTTGAGCTGTTTTCATTGTTATATAGCGTCTAATAAAATAAAGAAAATTAGGAAGTGAGTTATTGATGACGTTATATTGCTTTGAGCTGTTTTCATTGTTATATAGCGTCTAATAAAATAAAGAAAATTAGAAAGTGAGCTATTGATGACGTTATATTGCTTAGAGCTGTTTTCAGTGTTATATAGCGTCTGATGAAATAAACAAAACTAGGAAGTGAGCTATTGATGACGTTATATTGCTTTGAGCTGTTTTCATTGTTATATAGTGTCTGTTAGAATTATAAAAAAAAAAAGACAGCATATGAGCCATTGATGATAATTATCTGTTGAAATAAAGAAAACTGGGAAGCGAGCTATTGATGACGTTATATTGCTTTGAGCTGTTTTCATTGTTATATAGTGTGTCTGATAAAATAAAGAAAACTAGGAAGTGAGCTATTGATGACGTTATATTGCTTTGAGCTGTTTTCATTATACAGGGGGGGGTGGGGTGCAAAAGTAGGTATACAGTAAGTATCACATCATCATAATGCTTAATTTCGTTCTCGATTAGAGGAGTGTGTGAATACCGACGGCGAGCAGTTTGAGTATCTGAGGGATTAAGGCTGTGCTTGTTATTACATGTATATGCAATATTCATTTGTTTGTATAATAAATGCAGTAAGTATTGTACGTGTTTTCTTTTTTCATAACTGTATACCTACTTTTGCACCCCCCCCCCCCCCCCCTGTATAGTGTCTGTTAGAATAGAGAAAACTAGGAAGCGAGCATTCTGAAGGGAAAAGAGGGAGAAATGGCATCTCCAGCAGAGCCAATCAGAGCCTGGTGTAGGCAGCTCCAGACAGTTTCATGTATATCGTCATAATTATTCTGTAGGCAGCTCCAGACAGTTTCATGTATATCGTCATAATTATTCTGTAGGCAGCTCCAGATAGTTTCATGTATATCGTCATAATTATTCTGTAGGCAGTTCCAGTTTCAGGTATATCGTCATAATTATTCTGTAGGTAGCTCCAGACAGTTTCACGTATATCGTCATAATTATTCTGTAGGCAGCTCCAGTCAGTTTCACGTATATCGTCATAATTATTCTGTAGGCAGTTCGACAGTTTCATGTATATCGTCATAATTATTCTGTAGGCAGCTCCAGACAGTTTCACGTATATCGTCATAATTATTCTGTAGGCAGCTCCAGACAGTTTCATGTATATCGTCATAATTATTCTGTAGGCAGCTCCAGATAGTTTCATGTATAT
>JAPXFY010000026.1:9446310-9453810 GCA_030674185.1 Monoplex corrugatus | reverse complement strand
CACATGGCACTTGTGACGTAAGTGCCTGCGAAATTCATTCCGAGAGCGGAGACCTCATCTTGGGAAACTGAAACTGAAACCATAAAATGCCTGTGACATGATTTACAAAACATTTAACGTGCATATGTAATACTGAGAAAATATTGCCTTCACTTAGCTGACAGACAGCTCAGGATTTGTGCACTGACTGGGGGGTGGGGGGTGGGGGCACTTTCTGTCATGTGAGACGAGTTTATACAGAATAGCTAGTTGTGTTGTGATTCAGACCTTTATTTATTTATTCATTTACTTTATATATATGTTCCCTTTTTTTTAAGATAAGATACACATGTCATTTACATGTGACCAAGATTATTCCAATGATAGCTGATACAACACCAGTATAAAATATAGATTAGGTAAAACAGGCTAGGTAGGGCCTGAGGACCTGGCCAGCTCATGGGTTTATGAGCAGGTTTAAGGCTTGTGCCATGATCACCATACACATGGCACCTGTGACATTAGTGTATATGGAATTCGTTCCGAGCGCGGAGACGTCATCTTGAGGAACTGAAACTGAAACTGAAATCTAACATTGCTACCGCTACTACCGCTAGTGCTAATGCTACAACAACTACTTCTACTGCTATCCTACTACTACTACCACTACGTCTACTACCGCTGCTACTTCCATTACTACTGCTGCTGCTGTTGCTGCTGCTGCTACTACTGCTACTTCTATTTCTGTCACTTCTACTTTTACTGCTGCTGCTATTGCTACTATAAATATTATTTTTGCTGCTGCTGCTAGTACAACTACTGTTGTGACTGCGGCTGCTGACAATATTCTAAACAATGAAGGTTTTATTGTGTACATCAAGATTTAAGAACATGTCATGAGGAACATATGATGGTCCGTATATAAACACATGAGCTGGGTTTGCAAACGTGACATGAAGGCGCTGGAGATCAACACTGAGTCCTGGGAGGACCTCGCAGACTACCGCAACAGCTGGAGAACCACTCTCAAGAAACAGCTGCGGATTGGTGAGGACAAACTGTCAGCTGCTGCAGCAGAAAAGCGAATTCGCAGAAAAGGGATGACAGTCAACAGACCAGCATCAGCATACACATGCGACCGCTGCGACAGAGACTGCCTCTCTCGCATTAGTTTCTACAGTCACAGGCGACGCTGCTTGGACCAAGCAGACAGCCCATCTAGACATTAGAACGGATGTACTTTGTCCATGGTCAGCCACGACCGAGAGAGGCCTACTACTGAGCTGGCTAGGTCTTGAGGTCCTACTTGGCCCATGTTTTTACCTAGTCTACGTTTTTTTTACTAGTATTGTATCAGTCTAGAAGAAACGGCAATGCTGACCACGTGTTATACTTGACAAAAGAAAAGAAATACGAAACAAACAAACAAACCAAAAACAAGACCTGATAGGCAGGTAAGTGTGTGTACTTACAGTCCAGTTTTTCATCCAGAGTGCCCCTGGAGGTGATGGACAAGGCCTGGATGAACTCCCTGAAGGAGATGAAGCCGTCCTGTGAACACAGTGTACATGTTCTACACCCTGACACCAACAAAACATCATCATGACCATTGACACCACTACCACCACTACCATCACCACCACCACCACTACCACCACCACCACCACCACCATCACCACCACCCTACCAACCAACCAACCAACCAGCCAATCAACTTACCAACCAACCAACCAATCAATCAATCAATCAATCAGTCAATCAACTGACCAACCAAGCAACCAAGCAACCAACCAACCAATCAACCAGTTACCCAACCAACCGATCCTAAATATCTGAACACAACATAACACGGTATAACTCAATACTACACATCACAGCATAGCACAGCATAGAACATCACAACACAGCACAGCACAAAACAGCACAGCACAGCACAGCACAGTACAACACAGCGCAGCACGGCACAGTACAACACAGCACAGTACTACACAGCACAGCATAGAACAGCACAACACAGCACAGCACAACACAGCACAGCACAGTACAACACAGCACAGTACAGCACAGCACAGCACAACACAGCACAGTACAACACAGCACAGTACAACACAGCACAGTACAACACAGCACAGTACAACACAGCACAGTACAACACAACACAGTACAACACAGCACAGTACAACACAGCACAGTACAACACAGCACAGCACAGTACAACACAGCACAGCACAACACAGCACAGTACAACACAGCACAGTACAACACAGCACAGCACAGCACAGTACAACACAGCACAGTACAACACAGCACAGTACAACACAAGCACAGTACAACACAGCACAGTACAACACAGCACAGTACAACACAGCACAGTACAACACAGCACAGTACAACACAGCACAGCACAACACAGCACAGTACAACACAGCACAGTACAACACAGCACAGCACAGCACAGACAACACAGCACAGTACAACACAGCACAGTACAACACAGCACAGTACAACACAGCACAGTACAACACAGCACAACACAGCACAGTACAACACAGCACAGTACAACACAGCACAGTACAACACAGCACAGCACAGCACAGTACTACACAGCACAGTACAACACAGCATAGCACAGCACAGTACAACACAGCACAGTACAACACAGCACATCACAACACAGCACAGTACAGCACAGCACAGTACAACACAGCACAGTACAACACAGCACAACACAGCACAGTACAGCACACACAACACAACACAGCACATACAATACAGCACAGTACAACACAGCACAGTACAACACAGCACAGTACAACACAACACAGTACAACACAGCACAGTACAACACAGCACAGTACAGCACAGCCAGTACAACACAGCACAGTACAACACAGCACAGTACAGCACAGCACAGTACAACACAGCACAGCACAGCATAGAACAGCACAACACAGCACAGCACAGCATAGAACAGCACAACACAGCACAGCACAACACAACACAGCATAGAACAGCACAACACAGCACAGTACAACACAGCATAGAACATCACAACACAGCACAACACAGCACAGTACAACACAGCATAGAACATCACAACACAGCACAACACAGCACAGTACAACACAGCATAGAACATCACAACACAGCCACACACAGCACAGTACAACACAGCATAGAACATCACAACACAGCACAGCACAGTACAACCACAGCACAGTACAACACAACACAATACAACACAGCACAGTACAACACAGCACAGTACAACACATCACAGTACAACACAGCACAGCACAACACAGCACAGTACAACACAGCACATCACAACACATCACAGTACACCACAGCACAGTACAATACAGCACAGTACAACACAGCACAGTACAACACAGCACAGTACAACACAGCACAGTACAACACAGCACATCACAACACAGCACATCACAACACAGCACATCACAACAGCACAACACAGCACAGTACAACACAGCACAGTACAACACAGCACAGTACAACACAGCACAGTACAACACAGCATAGCACAACACAGCACAGTACAACACAGCACAGTACAACACAGCACAGTACAACACAGCACAGTACAACACAGCACAGTACAACACAGCACAGCACAACACAGCACAGTACAACACAGCACAACACAGCACAGCACAGTACAACACAACACAGCACAGCACAACACAGCACAACACAGCACAGTACAACACAGCACAGTACAACACAGCATAGCACAACACAGCACAGTACAACACAGCACAGTACAACACAGCACAGTACAACACAGCACAGTACAACACAGCACAGCACAACACAGCACAGTACAACACAGCACAACACAGCACAGCACAGTACAACACAACACAGCACAGCACAACACAGCACAACACAGCACTGCACAGCACAACACAGCACAGCACAGCACAGCACAGCACAACACAGCACAGTACAACACAGCACAGCACAGCACAGCACAGTACAGCACAGCACAGCACATCATCACAGCACAGCACAGCACATCACAACACAGCACAGCACAGCACAGCACAACACAACACAGTACAACACAGCACAGTACAACACAGCACAACACAGCACAGTACAACACAGCACAGTACAACACAGCACAGCACAGCACAGTACAACACAGCACAGTACAACACAACACAGTACAACACAGCACAACACAGCACAGTACAACACAGCACAGCACAACACAGCACAGCACAGCACAACACAGCACAACACATCACAACACAACACAACACAAACACAAACGCAACACCACACAACACAACACAGCACAGCACATCACAAAACACAACACAGCACAGCACAACACAACACAACACAGCACGACACGACACAACACAACACAACACAAACACAACACAAACACAATACAGCAAATACAGAACAATATAGTACAGCATAACTCTACACAAGACGTCGTTGGCATCCGTCAGCGTCGAAACGATATGAGGGTGCACTCTGGATGTCGGTATATCCTTGTCTGAAGCAACGTCGTGTGTGTGGCTGGACAAGCCTATCCGGGAATGACAGTCCCTTCCACAGATAGCGCAGATACAGCCTGACGCTGGTGTGTCTGCTTGCTTGCCTTCCTGCTCTTCCTCTTGGTCTCGGACTGTTGCATGAGCGTCTCTTCAAACGATGAGAGGCCTTGCTTCACTAACTGCCTCCAGCGTGTCCTGTCTGGGGCAGCGGGCTTCAGGTCGATGCCCAGGCCCTGCAGGTCCCTCATGCACACATCCTTGTAGCGCAGATGAAGTCTACCTGTGGGGCGTTTTCCTTCCGCTAACCTTCCGTACAGGAGGTCCTTGGGGGTTTTGTTATTCTACATTCCTACTGTACGGCCAGCTTTTGTGTCCGTGTCAACATGGCATACAAGCTAAGTAATAATAATAATAATAATAATGTTTATTTGTATAGCGCATATTCCATATAAAAACATGCTCACCAGCGCTTCACATTTCGCAAAAAAAGGCAAATGGTGATAAAAAAAATTTTCACAATTACATACACAATAAGATAACAAACATTAAAGCTATACAAGTAAGAAGACACATAAGAAACCACAGAATATTAAAATTTAAACACTGACTTATGTAATGAAAAAAGATTAACAGATTTTTCATATGAATAAAGAGGCATACTGTGTTTATATATTGCTACGTGTGTGTGCGTGCGTACGTGTGTGTGTGTGTGTACGTGTGCGTGTGTGTGTACGTGTGTGTGTGCGTGTGTGTGCGTTGCTGTGCGCGTGTGTGTATGTATGAATGTGGTGTGTGTGTGTGTGTGTGTGTGTGTGTGTGTGTGTGTGTGTTTTGTGTGTGTGTGTGTGTGTGTGCTATGTTTGCATACGTGTGTGTGTGTGTTTGTGCATGCAATAGTTGTACAAAAAATTATAATCAATATTTTGAATGAAGATAAAAACACAGAAAAATTCTAATTCATATACAGGAAAAACATTATAACTTCAGTATTACAGCATTAACACCTTGACAATCAAAATTACCTCACAAATTATAAACTATTCGCATATCATATATCACAATTTACATACAAGTATTTCAGATCTCCTTCAGACAATTTCGTTGATGACTTTGTCCTGCCAGGTGATGTTCAGGATGCGTCAGAGACAACGCACACGAAAAGCATCGTTTCCATTCCTGTTGGGCACATAGAGACCAGGTCTCACTTCCATACTGAAGACTAATCACGACTCATTATTTGTAGACCTTGATATTTCCATTAATGAAGATCAGGAAAAGGCAGTCAACATTTATGGGATATTTTATGAGACAAGAGAAATTAGAGCACCTAGTCGCAACAGGAAAGCTGGAGGGGAAAGTACACCGAGTAGACCCAAGGAGAAAATACTGGACAGACTTGGGGAGTGGATAAATACAGACATGGTGGGAGAAGTACTTGCAGCGACAAAGGACTGATTCATATCTACAGGGCCATGATCGCCAACGCCATGCGGCAGGGCACATGATGATAATGATGATAGTGAGACCAAGTATCCGCAAACAACGTTGAAACAACCTACGAATTGCTGAAGGCCTTGTTCCGACTTAGTAGCAATCGTGTCGTCTGCAAACAGAAAATCTCGCAGAAGTCTTTAATGAACTTTGGACTTTGCTTTTAACCTGGAAATGTTGAAGAGCTTTCCGTCCGAACTGGTTTGGAGATATATGCCTTCCAAAGCAGATCCAAAGGCATGCTTCAGCAGCACAGCAAAGAAAGATCCCAAATAGGGTGGGTGCGAGGAAACAGACCTGTTTTACTCCATTGCGAATGTCAGAGGTGTCTGATGTTGAGCCATCGAAGACCACGTTGCCCTTCATATGTTTCTAAAAGGACTTGATGATGCTCAAGAGCCCAGGTGAACATCTGATCTCAGGGAGAATCTTGCAGAAGTCGTCTGTACTGACAAGGTCAAAGGCCTTTGTTAGATCAATAAAGAACGGTTTCTTCTGTTCCCTGCATTTTTATCTGCAGCTGCCTGATAAAGAAAATCATATCGATAGGAGATCTATTTTCTCTAAAACCGTACTGTGAGTCTGGGTATATACTCTCTGCAAGTATTTGGAACCTCTTCAGTGTGACTCGGGCGAAGAATTTTCCGATGATAGTGAGGAGTGAGATGCCGCAGTAACTTTTGCAATCGCTCCTTGTCACCTTTATTTTTGCACTTCGTCTTCTCTCCAGCAGAGCCGGAGGATTTCAAGCAATTCAGTGGCCAGAGTTCCCTTGCAGCATCTCAGGACTTCAGCAGGGATACCTTCTTTTCCAGGAGCTTTGCCAGTGGCAAAAGAGTCCAAGGCTTTGCTGAGGTCTACATGTGTGGGTTCTCTGTCAAATTTCTCAAGTACTGGCCGGCATTCCATTGAGTTCAAGGTAAGTTTCTCAACCTTATTCTCCCTATACAATACGATACAATACAATACAATACAATACAATACTACAATACAATACGATACGATATGGGATACGATACGATATGGGATACGATACGATACGAAGTGATACGATACGATATGGCACACTGCAATATGAAACAACACCATTCAATACCATGCGATATATACAATGTTGCATATCACTATGTTTGATACTCTATAGTACAACACAACACAACACAACACAACACGACACGACACGACACGACACAACACATCACAACACATCACATCACAACACAACACAACACAACACAACACAACGCAACACAACACAACACAACACAACGCAACGCAACGCAACGCAACACAACACAACACAACACAAAACGATATGTCACGACGCGACACGACATGACATGACATGACATGACATAGTACAGCACAGCACAGCACAGCACAACACAGCACAGCACAGCACAGCACAGCACGACACAACATAGCACAACACAACATAACACAACACAACACAACACAACACGGCAAAATAAGACACACCAACACTCCCACCCTC
>JAPXFY010000026.1:9433810-9436310 GCA_030674185.1 Monoplex corrugatus | reverse complement strand
GTGTGTGTGTGTGTGTGTGTGTGTGTGTGTGTGTGTGTGTGTGTGTGTGTGTGCGTGTGTGTGCGTGCGTGCGTGCGTGCGTGCGTGT
This sequence comes from Monoplex corrugatus, assembly GCA_030674185.1. NCBI lineage: Eukaryota > Metazoa > Mollusca > Gastropoda > Littorinimorpha > Ranellidae > Monoplex > Monoplex corrugatus. The sequence continues at coordinate 9,436,222 of JAPXFY010000026.1, read as the reverse complement.
GTGTCTGCTTCAGCGCTTAGATTTGATTTTATCAAGATTTTGCGCTATATAAATATTGTAATTATTATAATTATTATTATTATTAATTCCTGTGTCTCCACATGCCAGGACAGTCTCTCTTGCTGCCTTCCTTTTTCCATAATGGCACGAAAACCGCAATCTGCCAATCTTCGGGTACTTTCCTCTCTTCACATGCCTTTTGGAAGATTCTTGTTAGTCACTTAATCCATATCTTCCCACATACCAGGATGGCTTCTGTTGTTATGCCATCTGCACCTGCTGGCTTTCCTTTCAGGCTTGACAGAACAGCATTTCTCATTTCGCTGTCTGCGATGTTAGCTTCACAGCGGTCTGGTTCATCATCATCATCATCATCATCATCATCATCATCATCATCATCATCATCATCATCAGGTGCCCTGCCGCATGGCGTTGGCGATCATGGACTTCCATCTGCCTCTATCTCTCGTTGCCCCTAGCATCTCCCCCACCCTCCTCGTCCCCAGCCACTCTGCAAGTCCGTCCAGCATTTTCTCACTGGGTCTACCTGGTGCTCTCTTTCCCTCCAGCTTTCCCGTTGTGACCAGGTGCTCTAAATTCCCCTTTCTAATCTAGTTCGTGTGCAGCAACTTAGGATTGCTTGTCAAGAATGACTTAGGGGGTCGAGTAGATTTTGAAAATAGTTTTCCCAGCGGTGGGTTTATTTCCTCCTCGTCGTATGGGAGATAATATCCCTCCGCGTTGTTGATTACTGGGGTGGGGTGGGAGTCAAAGGGCTTATCTCTCTTTTGCATGGCCTTCATACTTTTTTAACCCTTTGACTTCTGCACCCTAACCACCAACTGCAAAAACTTAACCCTTTGACTCGCTTTCCCTAATCCACCAGCTTCCTACAGGAAGCTGAATGATCGGACAAGGGAATCAAAGGGTTACGTTTTCGCTTTGCAAACATGGCTGACAAATACAGGATGCTGGTAGACAGGGTGCAGTAGTCAAAGGGTTAAAGAACTTTCTGAGGAGGCACTCACAGAGTTCATTCAGCTCCTCTCCATATTTCTTCCAAGAAACTTCCTTTCCCGGCTTGACCACTGCTTACTATTTTTTGTGTAAGACTATTTTACTATTTCTTCATGTAAGCCTATCTTACTATTTCTTTGTGTAAGCCTATCTTACTATTTCTTTGTGTAAGCCTATCTTACTATTTCTTTATGTAAGTCTATCTTACTATGTCTTCATGTAAGCCTATCTTACTATTTCTTTGTGTAAGCCTATCTTACTATTTCTTTGTGTAAGCCTATCTTACTATTTCTTCATGTAAGCCTATCTTACTATTTCTTTGTGTAAGCCTATCTTACTATTTCTTTGTGTAAGCCTATCTTACTATTTCTTCGTGTAAGCCTATCTTACTATTTCTTCGTGTAAGCCTATCTTACTATTTCTTCATGTAAGCCTATCTTACTATTTCTTTGTGTAAGCCTATCTTACTATTTCTTTGTGTAAGCCTATCTTACTATTTCTTTGTGTAAGCCTATCTTACTATTTCTTCGTGTAAGCCTATCTTACTATTTCTTTATGTAAGCCTATCTTACTATTTCTTCATGTAAGCCTATCTTACTATTTCTTTGTGTAAGCCTATCTTACTATTTCTTCGTGTAAGCCTATCTTACTATTTCTTTGTGTAAGCCTATCTTACTATTTCTTCGTGTAAGCCTATCTTACTATTTCTTCATGTAAGCCTATCTTACTATTTCTTTATGTAAGCCTATCTTATTATTTCTTCGAGTAAGCCTATCTTGCTATTTCTTCGAGTAAGCCTATCTTACTATTTCTTCGAGTAAGCCTATCTTGCTATTTCTTCGAGTAAGCCTATCTTGCTATTTCTTCGTGTAAGCCTATATTTAACAGTCTTCCTACGTTTCGACTGAATCCATGCCTTGTATAGTCTGTTCTTTTTCTTGACTTCTTCCTTAATCTGATCGTTCCATCATGGGGTTGCCTTTCTGGTTCTGTTTCCCATCTTCATGGTTCCACATGTCGCTTGCAGACTATCTGATATGACTTCTTTGAAGAGAGTCCAATCTTCTTCTATATTCATTTCTGCCTCATGGCGTTGGCGATCATGGCCCGCCATACGAATCTATCCCTTGTCGCTGAAAGTACATCTCCCACCTTCTCCGTCCTCAGCCACCCTGCAAGTCTGTCCAATATTTTCTTCCTAGGTCTACCTGGTGTTCTCTTTCCCTCCAGCTTTCCTGTTGTGACCAGGTGTTCAAATTTCTCTTTCCTCATAAAATGTCCTATAAATATTGCTTGTCTTTTTAAAAAAAATTTTTTTTTTATACTAATCTTCTTTATTAATGATCTTCTTGTGTCTGCCTCCTTCAAGACTGTCTCGTGTGTTTTCTTTGCTGT
>JAPXFY010000026.1:9421310-9423810 GCA_030674185.1 Monoplex corrugatus | reverse complement strand
TAACCCCTGTGTGTGTGTGTGTGTGTGTGTGTGTGTGTGTGTGTGTGTGTGTGTGTGTGTGAGAGAGAGAGAGAGAGAGAGAGAGAGAGAGAGAGAGAGAGAGAGAGAACGTTTAAGTAAGACTTTAATATAACGGAGAGAGAGACTTTAAGTAAGACTTTATTATCCCCCCAAAAGAAAAAATGCAATTGTTTTCATGAAAAATGCCAACAGCAATAGATAGTACAATAACCCTTTGACTACTGCACCTTATCCACCAACTGCAAAAACGTAACCTTTTGACTCCCTCACCCTATCTACCAGTATCCTAAAGGAAACTGGTGGATAGGATGAGGGAATCAAGGGGTTAAATTTTTGCTTTTGCAAGCATGGTTGAGAATACAGGATGCTGGTGGACAGGGTGCGGGAGTCAAAGGGTTAATGTACATAAAGTTCTGTTTTCAAAAATTGCCGTAGTCGTTGTTCTAAATTGTGAACATAAGACGAATAACAATCATCCGCTCCACAACAAAACACAAGGTGTTGCAGACGAAACCTTTTTAAATACCGTTACTCTTTTTCCTCCCTTCTCTTCACAAGAGTTCCTCTCTCGACTGTTTACCGAACATAACCAAAACATGCATTCACTTGCACTCGTCTCACACGATCTACAAACAGTCGTATAGAGATATCCTTTACAACAAAAATAATGATATAATTTCGGTAGTCCAACTGATTCTCAGATCCCCTGTTGGCAGATTGTTATGAAGAGTTAATTAATTGTTGTCTGTTATTAATTGACACTGTTAACTTAATGTTCTGAATTCTTAATTGTAATTGTTCCCCTTCTTACATTCAAACTCCCACTACCCCTTCCCATTCCCGTCCCCCACCCTCTTGTATGTATATGTGTGTGTGTGTGTGTGTGTGTGTGTGTGTGTGTGTGTGTGTGTGTGTGTGTGTGTGGGATGTGTGTGTGTGTATGTGTGTGTGTATGTGTGTGTGTATCTGTGTGTGTGTGTGTGTGTGTGTGTGTGTTGTGTGTGTGTGTGTGTGTGTGTGTGTGTGTGTGTGTGTGTCTAAAATCACTAATGTGAACAGACATTAAGTAAAGATTCCATTCCAAACAGTCGTATAGTCTACCACTGACAAATAAATCTTGATCCGTTGCTGCAGCTGGACGCAATGATGAGATCATTTCTGTTGTGTTTAGGATGGGATATTCCCTTTCTGATAGTCTTCGCCTCTCCGGAGATCAGGTGTTGCTGCTATCGTCGTCTGTTTCCCAGTCATTGATACACAGTTTCAGTTTCAGTTTCAATTTCAGTTTCTCAAGATGACGTCTCCGCGCTCGGAACGAATTCCATTCACATCCTACAGCACATTCAAAACAATGCTGCACGCCTTGTACTAAAAAAGAAAAAAGCTGACCACATATCTCCTCTCCTGTCACAACTTCACTGGCTCCCTGTATCAAAGCGCATACAGTACAAACTAGACACCATGTGCTACAAAAGCCTCAATAACGCAGCCCCCGATTACCTGTCAAGCCTATTTGAGATCTATCTTCCCTCACGTACCCTCCGCTCTGCTTCCGATCCTCTGACTTTTCGCTTTCCACGCACTAAGCTCAATACCTATGGTCCACGAGCCTTCTCTGTTTCTGGTCCACTCTCCTGGAACAAACTTCCTCTCTCAGTCCGTCAGCAACCTACTTTTGTCTCCTTCAAGTCCGTTCTCAAAACTCACCTTTTCTCCTCTGCATAAAATCCTGACCTCACTCAATCCCCTCTGCAGCCTGTCTCCACTCGGAGGGGAATCACATTGTAATATATAATTGTATATAATATGCTCTCTATAATTTTCCATTGCTTTTATTCTTTCTCCCCATTTATAGCCGTGTGCGTGTGCGTGTGTGTGTGTGTGTGTGTGTGTGTATGTGTGTGTGCGCGTGCGTGCGTGCGTGCGTGTGTGTGCGTGCGTGCGTGTGTGTCTGTTTTAGCGTTTAGATTTGATTTTATCAAGATTTTGCGCTATACAAATAAAATATTGTATTGTATTGTATATGCACTAATGTCACAGATGCCACGTGTACGGTGACTTTGGCACATGCCTTAAGTCTGCACATAAACCCACGAGCTGGCCAGGTCCTGAGGCCCTACCTAGACTGTTTTACCTAGTCTATATTTTGTACTGGTATTTTATCAGCCTACCGCTGGAATGATCTTGGTTACATGTAAATGACATGTGTATGTGTGTGTCTTACCTTCAAAAAAGGAACATATATATATAGTAAATAAATAAATAATTAAAGATCTGAATCACAACACAACTAGCTATTCTGTATAAACTCGTCTCACATGACAGAACCATCCCCTTAGCCAATGCTCAAATGCTCAGTCGTCTATTAACTAGGTGAAGACAATATTTTCTTAATCATAGATAGGTAAGTAAGGAAGGAAGGAAGGAAGGAAGCTAGCAAGCAAGCAAGCAAGCAAGCAAGCAAGCAAGCAAATATGTG
>JAPXFY010000026.1:9391310-9393810 GCA_030674185.1 Monoplex corrugatus | reverse complement strand
CAAAGATCTGATATCTTGAGTTCAATCCCAGCCCGCTAAACATAAAACTGGCCTGGTCGCAGCCATCTGAATGTTGGTATCATTCTGGTGGTGTCAGCACAATTTCACACGTCCCTCCTCTCCTCCCTCCCCCTCCCTATTTCAAGACCATGTCAGCGCATAGGTTTTTGTGCAGGCTCAGGTTTGGGTGGAGCGCATATGGACTTGTCTAAGTGCTGTGAACGCCTTTTTGAGCAAATTCCAGACAAATTCCAAGCATCAAATATCCCTTTCACTCCCTCACCCTATCAATCAACCAGCTGTCTGTTCCATTCAATTGTTTCAACCCCTCACCCTATCTACCAGCTTCCTTTGAATAACCCTTTCATTCCTTTGCCCCTTAACCATCATCTTCCTGTTCTGTTTAACCCTTTAGCGCTCTCACCCCATCCGCCAGCTTCTTGTATTTAACCCTTTGATTCTCGCACCCTGTCCACCAGCATCCTGCATCGCCAACCATGTTTGCACAGCAAAAAGAAAACAAAAAAAAACTTCACCCTTTGATTTTCTCACCCTATCCAACAGCTTCATGCAGAAAGCTGGTGGATAGGGTGAGAGAGTCAATAGGTTAAGTTTTTGCAGTTGGTGGATAGGTAGGTGTAGGAGTCAAAGGGTTAACTCTTTGGCTTCCTCACCTTATCCACCAACTTCCTGCTCTATTTTAACTCTTCCCACTCTGTTACCTCATCCACCAGCTCTCTGCTTAATCACTGTTATCATTATCGTTCTTGGATAGCGCTGTCTTCCACAATCAGTTGAGCCCACTGTGCTGTACATGTAATCACACGGGATTCAAAAAACACGAAAACAGAATCAGAACCACACAACACAGGCGCAAATTTTTGGCCAACCGGCCTTTGTGAATCGTAAACGTAAGATCACAAACGAACAAACACCAAATACGAAAAATTGGTGGTAAAAATACGAAAGGACCTTTTTTTTCACACTGGACGAAGCAGCCGGGAAAAGGGAGATCAGGAAAATCTCCACTCTATGGCAAAATCTGCACGCATGTTGAATTGGGAGATCAGGAAAATCTCCACTCTATGGCAAAATCTGCACGCATGTTGAATTGGGAGATCAAGAAAATCCCCACTCTATGGCAAAATCTGCACGCATGTTGAATTGGGAGATCAAGAAAATCCCCACTCTATGGCAAAATCTGCACGCATGTTGAATTGGGAGATCAAGAAAATCCCTACTCTATGGCAAAATCTGCACGCATGTTGAATTGGGAGATCAAGAAAATCCCCACTCTATGGCAAAATCTGCACGCATGTTGAATTGGGAGATCAAGAAAATCCCCACTCTATGGCAAAATCTGCACGCATTTTGAATTGGGAGATCAGGAAAATCTCCACTCTTTATCCACCAGGCGGAGGCATCTGGGCGGATCGAACCCAGGACCTTCTCTGACTGGAAGTACGACATTTTACCCACACGACCATCACGCCCTTTCATTTCCTCACCCTGTCAATCAGCTTCCAACAGACAGGTACAGGAGCAACCAATCAGAACTTGACGCCAGTCAGTCCCCCATCACAGCAAGTCTGGTGTCCCCCACTGTGAGTTTGACGTCACACTTCCCGAACCACTCGGAGCAAAGATTGCCTTGTTTTTTCATTGGCTGAAATAGTTCGATCACAGCAAGTACGTCTGCCAAAACGGATTACCTTGTCTGGTTGGAAAAGTTGTTGGTCGATGGTGAGCGTTCACGCGATGGGCGATCGGGGTTCGATTCTTCATTCATGTGTAAAATTATTTAGCTTTTCTATTAATTCGTTTGCTCGTTTGTTAACTTGCTTTTATCGGTTAACAAGTTAACAAGAAACACCACCAGAGTGCGGATGGGACCCAGAGCACCAATGCCTCACCACTATCTGGACAATTACCTCCAAAGCTCCCGACGCCACTCGATAGTCATTTCATCAAGCAAAGGGGGGTTAGGGGGGGGGGGCTGTCCATGAATTGCATGTATTCTTATTCGTCTTCGTACTGGTGCTGTTTTGTTGGTGGTGTTATCATTAATATTTTCATCACTGTTTATAATTTTCATAACTTTTTTATTACTGTTTTCTTCATTATTATCAGTATTTTCATTAGTACCTTTATTGTTAATAATAGTATTTCTGTTATCACAATATGATCAACATAATCATCATGATCATTGTTGCCATCATTATCACTGTTGTTCTTCTTGCTCATTTGTTGGTATTATTATTAGTAGTAGTAGTAGTAATTATTATTATTATCACCATCAGCAGTAGCAGCAATAGAGCAGCAGCATTCGAATTATTAACATTGATATCATTATCGTCGTATTATTATTGTTATTATCATTATTATTATCACCATTAATACTACAAGCAATAATAAATAACAAGAAGAAGAAGAAGAAGAAACATTAAACATATTATTATTATTATTATCATTATTATTGTTATCATTATTATTATTACTA
>JAPXFY010000026.1:9366310-9381310 GCA_030674185.1 Monoplex corrugatus | reverse complement strand
AGGCCACTTCATGTGGCAGGCTGGGGGATTTTAACTCGATATATTCATCATATCTGGAGTCCACAGTTCGATCAAGAAACAAACAAACAAAAACAAAAACCACCCAAACAAAAACAAAAAACAAAACAAAACAAAAACAAAACAAAAACAAAACAAAACAAAAAACAAAAAACAAACAAACAACAACAACAAACCCAACCAGCCCACGTTTTTATGCCGAAGATGGAAAGAAGTCTCTTAAATCACACCACGACCAGAAAGATACGCCAGTCTACAAGAATTGTTCAACGTACGAACGACGTAGGTGACGATAACAGTGTGTTTACATGGGTTAGGCAGTGGGAGATACAGTCAGCAGCCAGAACGTGGACTATTCATTCCATTTGCCGTCTTTGCTCTTTTTGATTGTATGGACAAAGACAGATGTTAACCCTTTGACTCCCACAACCTCTCCACCAGCATCATGTATTGTCAACCATGCTAGCACAGCAAAAACTTTAACCCTTTGACTCCCTAACCCTTATCCACCAGCTTCCTGCAGGAACATGATAATCATGATGCTATGGAGTTCCATCTAGGATTGAAACTCCGTGACAGGGCTGTACTCTACGCTTACTGTCATAAAATATCCTGGCGACAACCAGGCCCGAGAGGAAGCTGGTGGATAGGGCGAGGGAGTCAAAGGATTAAGTTTTTTGTAGTTGGTGGATAGGGCGAGGAAATCAAAGAGTTATTAAACCCACAAGCTAGGCAGGACTTCAAGACACTGCGATACGCGCAAAAAGTGCAAGGCTTTAAGGTTTATGCCATGATCCTTTTTGGACCTGTGCCATCAGCGCATGTGTAATTCATTCGGAGAGTGGAGACGTCGTCATCTTGAAGAGCTGAAACTCAAACTGAGCTAGACAGACATGTAGCAATCAATCGCTTCTTGGTTCATGTTCACACAACGAGGAAAATCCAGTTGAAAGACTCGTTATATGTTAGCACAGTTGGTCGGAGCGATAACCTGAGAACACAAGGGTCGTAGGTTTGAACCTCACCCGGGCCACAGGTTTAACCCTTTGACTCCCGCACCCTGTCTTACCACTATCCTGCACTGTCAATCATGTTAGCAAAACAAAAATAATTAACCCTTTGACTCCTGCACCCTGTCTTACCACCATCCTGCACTGTCAACCATGTTAGCAAAAACAAAAATGATTAACCCTTTGACTCCCGCACCCTGTCTTATCACCATCCTGCACTGTCCACCATGTTAGCAAAAACAAAACAAAAAAAACGTAACCCTTTGATTCCCTCACCCTTCTGGAAGAACAAAGACACGGACGAAGATAGATATTAACCCTTTGACTCCCGCAGCCTCTCCACCAGCATCCTGCATTTTCAACCATGTTAGCTTAGCAAAAGCTTAACCCTTTGATCCCCTCACCCTATCCACCAGCTTCCTAGATAGGCTGAGGGAGTCAAAGGTTTGGGGTTTTTTTTGCAGTTGGTGGACAGGGTGCAGGAGTCAAAAGGTTAACGCAAACTGCTTGGTTCTTATGATAGAGCTACCGACTCGAGATCTGATATCTTAGGTTCAATCCCATGTGGTAACACTAAAAACTGGCCATTTTTTGCTGCCCACCTTAATGCTTCAATCGCTCTGGAGGTATCAGATTAGTGTTTTATAGGTCCCTTCCTCACACACACACCCTCCACCACCTCCACGATCCATTTCAAGACTTTGCCAGCGCATATGGTTTTGCACATTCTCAGGAAAGTCTGGCAGAGGGTTGCAGACAAGTTTGGGTTGAACACATATAGAATTACCCGACACTCGGTGAATCTCTTTAAAACGAACTGCCATGAAGACACCAGTCGCCGTGGTGTAGTGGTTAACGCAACGGACTACCGACTGGAAGGTTGCGGGTTCGAAGCCCCATCAGTTCCTTCAAAGCGGTATCATTGTGGGATATTTCGGCTCTAACCGGCTCGTACCCAGAGTTGGGCGTGCTAGGGACTCATTGAGAAGACTGGGACCAAACAGTCGAGTCTCATCCACCTCACGGAAGGGTCAATGAGGGTTTTGCTCAAATCTTCTGACCAGCACCGCAAGTGTATGTGTCTCTCGGCCCTGGTTAACGCCAGGATATAATTATTATGATAGTAAACGTAGAGCACAGCCCTGTCACACAGTCTCAATCCTAGATGGAAGGAACTCCATAGCATCATGATTATCATCCTCATCGACATCTTCATCATCGCAATGTAAAACAAAAGAAAAAAAAAGTGTGCCAGCTTCTGTGGCCATTAAGATGGCGTGGAAAATGGGACGGGGAAAAAGGTGAGCACAAAGGTAACCTACTTGAGTGCCACGATCCTTAAAAATTTTTTAAAAAAAAACTACTACGAAGACAGTTGTGAAAGCATAAGACTTCCTAACACAATACATACAATAAATGTCACTTCACCAGCACAGTGGGATGTAGCGGGCCCCAGTAGCTCAGTTGGTTGAGGGTCGGATTCACATGCTAATGGTTGAGGGTTCGAATCCCGGGATGCGCTACATTAAAACTAGCCTTCTCACTGTCCAATCTTAACATAATTGTTGTTCTGATGGTGTCAGTACAGGATTAGATAAGTTCCCCCATTAAAACTGGCCTTCTCACTGTCCAATCTTAACATCATTGTTGTTCTGATGGTGTCAGTACAGGATTAGATAAGTTCCCCTTCCCCCTATTCCCTGGGATGGTTATTCCCGTCGGCCATATCACCTGAGGTGGGTGCTGACGTAAAAACTGAACCAATCAATCAATTAATCGAACAGTGAGATGAAACACACAAGGAGCTGTCGACAGTGAGAGCGAGACGAAAATCTCTAAAACAAAGTAGAACACTAGAATCTTGGCAGCAAACTCCTTTCTCTCAACAGTTCAGCATCTGGACGTAATATCGGTGAATGTTCCCGTTCTTAATATCCAGGACCACATGGTCTGTCCTCCACGTTGAGAGAGAATACTGTTGACGTTTCGCTGTGAAAATGCTTGTTTTAAGAACATGTATGATTCGAAAATCCTTATCTTCAAACAGATGTATAAATTGAATATCCTTGCCTTTAAATTAAACAAGTGTATGGATTGAAAATCCTTGCCTATAAACAAACTTATGAATGGACACGTTTGAACAAAGAGTGAAGTTCGCACATAAACTGTAAGTAGCGAAAGTAAACTTGCAAACTTGTTTCCACAAGGAGGTCGTAGACCCAATACGAAACTGAAAGTTTTTCCTAACATAAAGATCAAAGGAATTCCGCGTAAAACTTCTGAAGCCACAAATGATATCAATGCGGTATAGAGCATGGAGCATATGGTGGAATCCAAATAATATTGACAAGAAGCAGATGATGACATTTTCCTACTGCAGGGCAAAGAATGACAAAGACACTGATGGCTAAACGAGACTTGAAGTTCTTCCATTGTTGCTAAGATGCTGCTGCGCTGTAGAATATATTCAAAATGTGATCAGTGTTGCTAAAGTGACAATATTGTGTTCAGTAGATAGAAGAAACGTGCTGGTCCACTATTGCTAAGATGTTGCTGCAGACTACTGTCTCACACCTCCACCTCCGCTAAATCCTGAGGCTTAGAATACATCGCTACGCTTTCACTGATTAACACGATGAAGCTGGTAGTAAGTTGTAATGCTCGGAGCGTGCACTTCCACTGTGGCTGACGTGGTATGTAGAAAATAGTCCTTGACCCTTACCACTGGTCCAAACAGCCAACTGGTCCAAACAGCCAACTGGTCCATACAGTCAACTGGTCTATACAGCTAACTGGTCCAAACAGCCAACTGGTCTATACAGCCAACTGGTCCACACAGCTAACTGGTCCAAACAGCCAACTGGTCAAAACAGCTTACTGGTCCAAACAGCAAACTGGTCCATACAGCTTACTGGTCCAAAAGGCAAACTGGTCCAAACAGCTGACTGGTCCAAAAGGCCACACACTACACAGCCGATTTCTATGAGCCAAGTCTACACAAGAAAACGGGCCAGGGGATTCATCAACACAGTCACCTGGTTCAGGTGGCCATTTCTGCAGGCCGGCTGGTCCAATCAGCCAGTCTCCATGGCCAACCTGGTCCAAATCGTCATCGGTGCAGTCTGCCTGGTCCAATTCCAATTCCAAATCCCGCCGACTTACACAGCGGAGCGGGCACTCCTGGGAGTGACCATATGAGCGCCGGGTTCCATGTCCACGTAAACGTTCTTGTTAGGGGCGAACTTGGCCTTGTAGGCAGAGGTCATCCTCGTCAGTCGGTAGACGATGTCCTCCATGCGGGCAGAGTCCACCCTCTGCAGGCCCATGTAGCGGCGGTCCAGACCGGGCACCACGGGCAGGGTCTTCAGGCGAGGGGTCTGGATGTAGGTGAAGTCCTTGTCCTGAAGGTCCACCCCGCCACGGCTGGACACGGTGGGCCGCGCGACCCGCCCCACGATGTCGTCCAGCTCTTCCTCGGTCACCTTACGGCTGGTGGCCGACGTGCTGAACAGCGGGGGCTGACGCCGCGGGGATACCATGCCGTAGTGGGGCGTGTGGGAGGGCGGGTAGCGCGGGCTGATCTGCCTCCGAGGGGACGACGGGGGTCCCGAGGACGCGCGGCCGTTGTTCATCATGAGCGGGTACCTCCTGACGCCTGTGGACGTGGACGCGCGGGGCGGGTAGTGATGAGGACGGTAAGGACTGGGCAGGGAGTAGGGGTCAGGGGTCAATCTTTGGTCGTCGTAAGATGGCGCCGAAGTGGTGGGTCGGCTGGAGCGGAGGGTCGGGTTGGACAAGCGGTCAGCCAGCAATCTCTGACGGTTGTGGTCAGGCGGGTGCCAGGGTCCGATACGTCTGCTGTCGGCGACTTCCACTGACCGGTCTGGCGTGGTGGGGCTGCCCGACACCCGATCTCTGCCGGCCACTCCCTCCTCCCCTCCTCCTCCTCCTTCACCCCCTTCCACCTCTTTCTGTCGTGACTCCTGGCTCGCCATGGCCCTGCGTCGACCTCAAGAGAGACTGTCGGCGCTTGTCACCAAAAGGAATTAAAGAGCGATCAAGGGGAATAATCTGTGATTTAAAGTGTCGCTAATGGTGAACTTGAGCAAACTTTCATCAACGCTAATCCCGATGATCGATCCTCTGTCATGGGCCTAATGCCGCGATTAGTCCTCACAGGTTTTGTTTTGGGTCCCCGCGCGCAATCCAATAACCTGAAGCTGCTGCAGAATTAATTGTATGTCGTTCCACTTTCTCTGTATGTATGTCTGTGTTTGTTTCTCCGCTTCACTCTCTCTCTCTCTCTCTCTCTCTCTCTCTCTCTCTCTCTCTCTGTCTCTCTGTCTCTGTCTCTTTGTCTCTCTCTCTGTCTCTTGCCCTCTCTCTCTCGCTCTCTGTCTCTCTCTCTGTCTCTTTTTCTCTCTCTGTCTCTCTCTCTTTGTCTCTCTCTCTCTCTCTCTCTCTGTCTCTCGCTCTCTTCTCTCTCGCTCTCTCTTTCTCTCTCTCTATATTTCTATCTCTGTCTCTCTGTCTCTCTCTGTTCTCTCTCCCTCTTTCTCTCTGTGTCTCCCTCACTCTCTCTCCATCTCTCTGTGTCTTTGCCTCTCTCCTCTTTCTCTCTCTCTCGTCTCTTCTCTTAGTCTCTCTGTCTCTCTCTCCTCGCTCTCTGTCTCACTCACTCCTATCTCTGTCTCTCTTTGTCTCTGTCTCCTCTCTGTCTTCTCTTTCTCTTTCTCTTCTGTCTTTTTCTCTCCTCTCTCTCTCTCCCCGTCTCTGTCTCTCTCTCCCTCTCTGTCTCTGTCTCTATGTCTCTGTTTCTCTCTGTCTCTGCTCTGTCTGTCTGTCTCTGTCTCTCGTCTCTCTTTCTGTCTCTCTGCGTCTCTGTCTCTGTCTCTTCTCTCTCTCTCTCTCTCTCTCTCTCTCTCTCTCAGCAACTACGACTCTGATCGTCCCGGCCTGAACCTAACCCAACAACAAAAACCTTTTTCCGCAGCGGGGATAATCCTGGCTTATCCAAAGATTAAGAGAGGATTAAGTGGTCCACGGGAGCCGCTAGTGAACAATTGATTGCTATTAGCGCGGGGTTGTATACAGATCGTGGAACCTTTCCCCCCGGGGCTGGTCAGAAGCGCACGGACATGCTTCGGCGATCGTCCGAATCCCCCAAAAGCAACACGACTTCGCCTGATTGCACTTTACGCGCTCGGGCGACAGTCACGTTGTCAAGGTCTTGTGTGTGCTGACCATTAAGCTCTCCGCACGCTCACATGCACTGGGAAAGCCGATCAGGAGATGGAGTAACTCGAGGGGCTCCACAAATCCAATCGGACCCCTCTTCACGGCAAAGTCTTCACAAAAGTTGAGCAGCAAGGGGAAGATTACTGTTGTAGTCGTTGTTGTTTCTTCGACTTCGGGCTGTTATTGTTGGAAATGGACCTCAACGACAGCTGCTGAAGGGGCCACCTGTGATCGGAAACTCCTGGCTTGGGTTACGGTCGAAGCTTTATATTGCTTGTGTGGGTCAGCTCAAGGGAGGACCGCCTTTTTTAACCAGCTGCCGTTGCGCGGTGACTGTGCAATTGTTATGAGGTGTGCGTTAATCTTGGCTGTTTACTGCCGGAGATTGGTCAAAGACCTCATACAGGAGATGAAAATAACTTCAAGCTGTAGTTGTTTGTAGATTACTCACCGTTTTTTACGTGTTTGTAGATTACTCACCCTTTTTTACGTCATACCTGCTTTAATCTTGGGCCAGTGGGTGTTTAGGATTGGTCTTTCCTGTCCAGTCTTTGAGAATCTGGTATTCTTTGACAGACTTTCTTTCTAAACAAAACTGTGTTCAGGGTCGTGCTTCTCGCTCAGTTTTTTCAAGTCCGGTATTTCTCGATGGACTTTCTGTCTGGAACTAAACTTCCAACTTGGGATAATCAGTAGTCAGTATGATTTTCATTCATCCGTTTTTGATGAAAGGTTGGTTGTATCTGCAGATGGATCTCCTTTATCAATCAAATATTTCAGCAGTATTTAAACAGACTTTTTCACCAGTCTTTCAGTAATAGCTTTACAACGTGCTTTTCCTGAAGGACAGTCTTGTAAAGGTTGGTGTTTAACCCAAATGGACCTGTCTGATCAATAGGTCTTTGAGTCTTGAATCTTTGAGAAGATGACTCTGTAACGGGCCTCTGGGTTGATACTGTTTGAGCAGATGGTATTCTGATTCCAGCTGACCTTTCTGATCTGTCATCAGTCTCACAGCAAGTGATGCCCAGACGTGTGTTAAACTTCTTCTGGCTGCTGACGGTGCCAAGGTCTTGGTATCGTTTGCGGGATTTAGTTGGGTAAGGAAGGTCGTGGAAACAATAGGAAGATACTGAAGATGTGACCTCAAAAGGCCCTACACACTCGTTTGAAGCGAACAAGTCTGAAGGCACACAGTCGTAGCATGGAGTAGGCCTGAAGACACACAGCCCTGTGAGGTGGACTCGGTCTGAAGATGGCGTGGGGAGGGAGGGGGAGAGGAAGAGTGGGGGGAAGGACACGTGACAGGGAATGGGGGCAGGAGTTATCGGTGATGGACCATCTGCAGTCGGTTCAAGACGCTGAGGAACACCAAGGACATACACATCAGTAACACTTGTCATCAGTAACACTTGTCATCAGTAACACTTGTCATCATCATCAATAACACTTATCATCAATGACAATTGTCATCAGTAACACTTGTCATCATCATCAATAACACTTATCATCAATGACACTTGTCATCAGTAACACTTATCATCATCAATAACACTTGTCATCAGTAACACTTGTCATCAGTAACACTTGTCATCAATAACACTTGACATCAAAAACACTTGTCATCAATAACATTTGTCATCAGTAACACTTGTCATCAGTAACACTTGTCATCAGTAACATTTGTCATCAGTAACACTTGTCATCAATAACACTTGTCATCAGTAACACTTTTCACATGTCATCAATAACACTTGACATCAGTAACACTTGTCATCAATAACACTTGTCATCAGTAACATTTGTCATCAGTAACACTTGTCATTATCATCAATACCACTTATCATCAATAATACTTATCATCATCATCATCAATAACACTGTCATCAGTAACACTTGTCTCAGTAACACTTGGGCAGTACTCAGTACACTTGTCGTCAGAACACATCAGTAACACTTGTCATCAGTAACACTTGTCATCAGTAACACTTGTCTCAGTAACACTTGTCATCAGTAACACTTGTCATCAGTAACACTTGTCATCAGTAACACTTGTCATCAATAACACTTGTCATCAGTAACACTTGTCATCATACATGTCAATAACACTTTTCATCAGTAACCTTGTCATAACACTTGTCATCAGTAACATTGTCATCATAACACTTGTCATCAGTAACACTTGTCATCAGTAACACTTGTCATCAGTAACACTTGTCATCAGTAACTTTCGTCAATAACACTTGTCATCAGTAACACTTGTCATCAGTAACACTTGTCATCAGTAACACTTGTCATCAGTAACACTTTGTCATCAGTAACACTTGTCATCAGTAACACTTGTCATCAGTAACATTGTCATCAATAACACTTGTCAGTCAGTAACACTTGTCATCAGTAACACTTGTCATCAGTAACACTTGTCATCAGTAACACTTGTCGTCAGTAACACTTGTCATCAGTAAACTTCATCTCATGTCATCAGTAAACACTTGTCATCAGTAACATTCATCAGTAACACTTGTCATCAGTAACACTTGTCATCAGTAACATTGTCATCAATAACATGTCACAGTAACACTTTGTCATCATAACACTTGTCATCAGTAACATTGTCATCAATAACACTTGTCATCAGTAACATTTGTCATCAGTAACACTTGTCATATTCAATAACACTTTCATCATAAACTATCTTTCAATCAATAACACTTGTCATCAGTAACACTTGTCATCATAACACTTGTATCATCATATAACTTATCATCTCTTATCATCAATAACACTTGTCATCAGTAACATTTACATAACACTTGTCATCAGTATACATTGTCATCAGTAACACTGTCATCAGTAACACTTGTCATCAGTAAACATCCTTGTCATCAGTAACACTTGTCATCAGTAATATTTCATCAGTAACACTTGTCATCAGTAATATTTGTCATCAGTAACACTTGTCATCAGTAATATTTGTCATCAGTAACATTGTCATCAGTATTAATCACTTGTCTTCAGTAACACTTGTCATCAGTAACACTTGTCATCAGTAACACTTGTCATCAATAACATTGTCATCAGTAACACTTGTCATCAGTAATATTTTATCATCAGTAACACTTGTCATCAGTAACACTTGTCATCAGTAACACTGCTGTCGTATATTCAGTCCACAGACACACCAGTAACCTGTCAGTCTTTGTCTTCAATCAAAACATGCCGTAACACTGTTACATTATGTCTTAATTAATCAGTAACATCTAAGACTCATCAATAATACTAACTTTCAGTCTATGTCTCATCAAACACAGCCAGTAACACCTGTTAATGTTATGTCTTCAGTCCTAAACCACAGCCATAACACCTGTTAATGTTATGTCTTCAGTCCTAAACCACAGCCGTAACACCTGTTAATGTTATGTCTTCAGTCCTAAACACAAGCCTAAACCTGTTAATGTTATGTCTTCAGTCCAAAAACAGAGCCGTAACACCTGTTAATGTTATGTCTTCAGTCCTAAACCACAGCCATAACACCTGTTAATGTTATGTCTTCAGTCCTAAACCACAGCCATAACACCTGTTAATGTTATGTCTTCAGTCCTAAACCACAGCCATAACACCTGTTAATGTTATGTCTTCAGTCCAAAACCACGCCATAAACAACTGTTAAATGTTATGTCTTCAGTCCAAACACAGCCATAACACCTGTTAATGTTATGTCTTCAGTCCTAAACCACAGCCATAACACCAGTTAATGTTATGTCTTCAGGTCCTAAAACACATCCATAACACCTGTTAATGTTATACGTTTTAGTTCACAAAACACCAATAACATCTGCCACTATTACGTCTTCAGTCCACAAACGTAGCTATAACACCTGCTTTCTTACGTCTTCAGTCCACAAACATAGCCATAAACCTGTTAATCTTACGTTTTCAGGCCACAAACACAGCCATAACACCTGTTAATCTTACGTCTTCAGCCACAAACATATCCATAACACCTGTTAATCTTACGTCTTCGCCAACTATAACACCTGTTAATCTTACGTCTTCAGGCCACAAACATAGCCATAACACCTGTTAATCTTACGTTTCAGGCCACAAACATAGCCATAACACCTGTTATATCATCACGTCTTCAGTCCACAAAACATAGCCATAACACCTGTTAATCTTACGTCTTCAGTCCACAAACATAGCCATAACACCTGTTAATCTTACGTCTTCAGTCCACAAACATAGCCATAACACCTGTTAGTCTTACGTCTTCAGGACACAAACATAGCCATATAACCACCTGTTAATCTTACGTCTTCAGTCCACAAACATAGCCATAACACCTGTTAGTCTTACGTCTTCAGGCCACAAACATAGCCATAACACCTGTTAATCTTACGTCTTCAGTCCACAAACATAGCCATAACATCTGTTAGTCTTACGTCTTCAGGCCACAAACATAGCCATAACACCTGTTAATCTTACGTCTTCAGTCCACAAACATAGCCATAACACCTGTTAATCTTACGTCTTCAGCCACAAACATAGCCATAACACCTGTTAATCTTACGTCTTCAGGCCTACAAACATAGCCATAACACCTGTTAGTCTTACGTCTTCAGCCACAAACATAGCCATAACACCTGTTATCTTACGTCTTTAGTCCACAAACATAGCCATAACACCTGTTAATCTTACGTCTTCAGGTCCACAAACATAGCCATAACACCTGTTAGTCTTACGTCTTCAGTCCACAAACATAGCCATAACACCTGTTAGTCTTACGTCTTCAGTCCACAAACATAGCCATAACATCTGTTAGTCTTACGTCTTCAGTCCACAAACACAGCCATAACACCTGTTAGTCTTACGTCTTCAGTCCACAAACACAGCCATAACACCTGTTAGTCCTTACGTCTTCAGTCCACAAACACAGCCATAACACCGTTAGTCTTACGTCTTCAGTCCACAAACACAGCCATAACACCTGTTAGTCTTACGTCTTCAGTCCACAAACATAGCCATAACACCTGTTAGTCTTACGTCTTCAGTCCACAAACATAGCCATAACACCTGTTAATCTTACGTCTTCAGCCACAAACATAGCCATAACACCTGTTAATCTTACGTCTTCAGTCCACAAACATAGCCATAACATCTGTTAGTCTTACGTCTTCAGCCACAAACATAGCCATAACACCTGTTAATCTTACGTCTTCAGTCCACAAACATAGCCATAACACCTGTTAATCTTACGTCTTCAGTCACAAACATAGCCATAACACCTGTTAGTCTTACGTCTTCAGTCCACAAACACAGCCATAACACCTGTTAGTCTTACGTCTTCAGTCCACAAACATAGCCATAACATCTGTTAGTCTTACGTCTTCAGACCACAAACACAGCCATAACACCTTTAGTCTTACGTCTTCAGTCCACAAACACAGCCATAAACACTGTTAGTCTTACGTCTTCAGTCCACAAACACAGCCATAACACCTGTTAGTCTTACGTCTTCAGTCCACAAACAAGCCATAACACCTGTTAGTCTTACGTCTTCAGTCCACAAACATAGCCATAACACCTGTTAGTCTTACGTTTCAGTCCACAAACATACCATAACACCTGTTAATCTTACGTCTTCAGGTCACAAACATAGCCATAACACTGTTAATGTTATAGCCATAACACTGTTAGTCTTATAGCCATAACACCTGTTAGTCTTACGTCTTCAGGCCACATACAGAACAGTAATACCTATCATAGTCTTCAGTCCATGAACACATATCAGTATTGGTCAGTCTATATCACATTGCATTATACAACAAAATATCATTAGTATAGATAGATGGATAGATAGGTAGATAGAGAGGTAGACAGATAAACAGAGATAGATAGACAGGTAGATAGAGAGGTAGACAGATAAACAGAGATAGATAGACAGAAGAATTCAATTCAATTCAGTTCAAACACTTTATTGTTCAAGGATAATAGCATAAGGTCACACTGGACCTGTCTTATAGCTAGTCCTAGGTATATTACACATAACACAACCATATTAAAAAATAAAAATTCAAGGCTTGGAGGAAGTTTTCTGAGTCCGCCTTTCAAATCTAAAGGGAAAAATACCTTTCATCCTTCACAAAAATTGTGCTTCGCTTTAGCTTTACTGGCTCGTCACGAGCACTTAGCCCCCCACCCCCTCAACCCGACTCTCTTTTCCAGAGGACATTTTCCTTTTTCTTTCAAGCAATGTGGTCTCAAGCCTAAAAATTGACAGAAGGAAGAGTCTTTTTTCGATATTATGTGGAACCAATTCTGTTGTACGGATGCGAAGCACAAGATTGAGGCAGGTGAAATGTGATTTCTAAAAAAAAATGTCAAGAGTTTCATGGACAGCAAAGAAAACAAATCAGACAATCTTGAAAGAAACAAACACCAAAAAAAAGAACATTCATGAAGAAAATTAATGAAAGACAAGCAACATTTATTAGACATTTTATGAGGCAAGAGAAATTTGATCACCCATTCACAACAGGAAAGCTGAGGGAAAAAGAGCACCAGGTGTAGAACCAGCGAGAAAATATTGAACACTTTTGCAGAGGGGATGAAGACAGAAAGAGTAGGAGATATACTCGCAGCGACAAAAGATAGATACATATGGAGGGCCATGATCGCCAACGCCATGCGGCATGGCACACGATGATGAATATGATCTCGGATGTGTGTTTTCATTTTTGGGTTGTTTCGCCCACAGTGTGCAGGCGCTGTAGTACTGCATAGTCTGCATATTCTCAGATGACAAGCATTCTTACCAACAAATGCCTATCAATTAACATCAGAAAGAGAGTCCTTGAATGTTATATAGAACCAATACTGTTGTACGGATGTGAGGTGTGGACAGTCAGCAAGCAAAGCCAGAACAAGATTGAGGCAGCCGAGATGTGGTTTCTAAGAAGAATGTTGAGAGTTCCATGGACAGCAAAGAAAACAAACGAGACAGTCTTGATGGAGACAGACACAAGTAGATCACTCATAAGGAAGATTAGGAAAAGACAGGCAACATTTATAGGCCATTTTATGAGGAAGGGGGATTTGGAGCACCTGGTCACAACGGGGAAGCTGGAGGGAAAGAGAGCACCAGGTAGACCCAGGGAGAGAATGCTGGACGGACTTGCATAGTGGCTGGGGATGAGGAGGGTGGGGGAGATGCTAGGAGCAACGAGAGATAGAGATGGTTGGAAGTCCATGGTCGCCAACGCCATGCGGCAGGGCACCTGATGATGATGATGTGCAGGCGCTGTAGTACTGCACAGTCTGTATATTCTCAGATGGGTTCCCAAGCCATACAGGCAGTCATTCTCCCTTTTTTATGGTGGAGGAGACAGGCATGCTTGGTATTTTCGTGTGTCCATGGAGCCACCAAACAGCAACATGGTTTACAGGGTTGCTGCTGCGAGTTTTTGATGTGTCTGTGCGCATAGACTATACATCATCATCAGGTGCCCTGCCGCATGGCGTTGGCGATCATGGACTTCCATCTGTCTCTATTTCTTGTTGCCTCAAGCATCTCCTCCACCCTCCTCGTCTTCAGCCACTCTGCAAGTCTGCCTAGTATTTTCTCCCTGGGTCTACCTGGTGCTCTCTTTCCCTCCAGCTTTCCCGTTGTGACCTGGTGCTCCAAATCCCCTTTCCTCATAAAATGGCCTATAAATGTTGCCTGTCTTTTCCTAATCTTCGTTATGAATGATCTACTTGTGTCTGCCTGCATCAAGACTGTCTCGTTTGTTTTCTTTGCTGTACATGGAACTCTCAACATTCTTCTGAGAAACCACATCTCGGCTGCCTCAATCTTGCTCTGGCTTTGCTTGCTGACTGTCCACGCCTCGCATCCGTACAACAGTATTGGTTCTATATAACATTCATGAACTCTCTTCCTGATGTTAACTGATAGGCATTTGTCGGTAAGAATGCTTGTCATCTTCTTGAATGCTGTTTTGGCTTGGCCCATTCATTACAGAGTAGCTAAACGAATCGAACCTAGGATCTTCTCACTGGAATCCTACGTTTACCCAGCTGGCTAAGAGTGACAGGTGTTACTGGTGTGCCTGTGGACTAATGACATAAGAGTGACAGGTGTTACTGGTGTGCCTGTGGACTAATGACATAAGAGTGACAGGTGTTACTGGTGTGCCTGTTGACTAATGACATAAGAGTGACAGGTGTTACTGGTGTGCCTGTGGACTAATGACATAAGAGTGACAGGTGTTACTGGTGTGCCTGTGGACTAATGACATAAGAGTGACAGGTGTTACTGGTGTGCCTGTGGACTAATGACATAAGAGTGACAGGTGTTACTGGTGTGCCTATGGACTAATGACATAAGAGTGACAGGTGTTACTGGTGTGCCTGTGGACTAATGACATAAGACTGATAGATGTTAAGGTTTGTTTTGGGGCTGAAGTCATAAAAGCGTCAGGTGTTACTGGTGTGTGTGTGGACTAAAGTCATATGACTAGCAGTTTTTATGATAATAAGTGTTATTGATGATAAGTGTGTTATTGATGACAATAAAGAAACCAACACACAAATAGATTCAATTCAATTCAATTCAATTCAGTAACACTTTAACACTTAATGGAGGCAGACACAAGTAGATCATTCATAAGGAAGATTAGGAAAAGACAGGCAACATTTATAGGCCATTTTATGAGGAAGGGGGATTTGGAGCACC
>JAPXFY010000026.1:9346310-9348810 GCA_030674185.1 Monoplex corrugatus | reverse complement strand
ATTTCTTCTTCTTCTTCTTCTTCTTCTTCTTTCTTCTTTTTCTTCTTCTTCTTCTTCTTCTTCATTCTTCTTTTCTTCTTCTTCTTCTTCTTCTTCTTCTTTCTTCATTCTTCTTCTTCTTCTTCTTCTCTTCTTCTTCTTCTTCTTCTTCTTCTTCTTCTTCTTCTTCTTCTTCTTCTTCTTCTTCTTCTTCTTCTTCTTCCTTCTTCTTCTTCTTCTTCTTCTTCTTCTTCTTCTTCTTCTTCTTCTTCTTCTCTTCTTCTTCTTCTTCTTCTTCTTCTTCTTCTTCTTCTTCTTTCTTCTTCTTCTTCTTCTTCTTCTTCTTCTTCTTCTTTCTTCTTCTTCTTCTTCTTCTTCTTCTTCTCTTTTCTTCTTCTTCTTCTTCGCATTCTCTTCTTCTTCTCCTTCTTCTTCTTCTTCTGCTTCTTCTTCTTCTTCGCATTCTTCTTCTTCTTCTTCTCTTCTTCCATTCTTCTTCTTCTTCGCTCTTCTTCTTCTTTCTTCTTTCCTTTCTTCTTCCATTCTTCTTCTTCCTTCTTCTTCTTCTTCTTCATTTCTTCTTCTTTCTTCTTCTTCTTCTTCTTCGATTCTTCCTTCTTTTTTCTTCTTCTTCTTCTTCTTCTTCTTCTTCTCTTCTTCTTTTCTTCTTTTTCTCTTCTTATTCTTCTTCTTCTTTCTTCTCTTCATTCTCTTCTCTTCTTCTTTTCTCTTCGCATCTTCTTCCGCTTGTCTGTCTTCTTCTGTCTTCTGTCCTCTCATCTATGTATTTATTTGTATGTTGTTGTATGTATGTATGTATCTATTTATCTACCTATCTTCTATCTATCCATCTATCTATATCTATCTAGCTATCTAGCTATCTGTCTGTCTGTCTACACTATCTTCTGTCTGTCTATCTGTCTATCTGTCTCTGTATGTCTGTCTATCTGTGTATCTAATCTAATTCACGTACCTAATCTTTCTATCTCGTATCTGTGTCTAACTATCTATCTAACCATCTATCCATCTGTCTATCTGTCTATCTGTCCATCTATCTATCTACATATTTATCTCTTTATCTGCGTATCATTCACACGCACAGACCCATCCACCAACACACACACACACACACACACACACACCACAACCACACAACACACACCACACACACACACCACACCCCACACACACACCACACACAGTGTTCCATAGATACTTATGCACGGAGGCACACACGAGCACACACACACACACACACACACACACACACACACACACACACACACACACACACACACAATACATATACACTCGCATGCAGGCATACACACATACACGCCCGTTCGCACACACACACAACACACACACACACACACACACACACACACACACACACACACACACACACACACAACTACACACAAACTACACACATACACCACACACACACACCAAAGAGAGAGAGAGAGACAGAGAAAGACGGAGACAGACAGACAGATATACAGACAGACAGACAGAGAATAGGAAAATAAGAAGACTAAAAGAGAGAGAGACAGACAGACAGACAGACAGAAAGACAGACAGACAGATATACAGACACACAGACACACAGACAGACAGACAGATAAACACAGACAGACAGATGCAGAGAGCGTATCGTTACAACATATACAGACAGACAGACAGAAAGACAGACAAACAGACAGACAGGCAAACAGACAACAGACAGACAGATATACAGAGAACGAATCGTTACAACCTTCAAGTTTCACAGACCAATCTTTCCCGTGTATTGGTTCCGCCAAGAGACCTTGAAGATAAACGATCGACAGAGATATGTACGTGAGTGTGAAAACCTTTGACATTCTCCACACAAACAGCCGAGCATTAAGAGAAAAAAATCATTCATGCCGCAACGTACAACTCAATCATTAAATCAATGACTCTGAAAGCATAAAACAATAGGGAAAATAATGGAAAGAAAAATACAATCGAAAACAAACACACACACACGCACACACACACTGACACACGAACACTTAGACAGACACAGACACAGACACAGACACAGACACACACACACACACACACACACACACACACACACACACACACACACACACACACACACACACACACAACACAACACACACACACTTTCTCTCTGTCTCTCTCTCTCTCTCTCACACACACACACACACACACACACACACTCCTTCACACACAAACCTACTCACACACACACACACACACACACACACACACACAAACAAACAGACACATGCACACACGCACGCACACACGCACGCACACTCGCACACTTGCACACTCACACTTATACACATGTATATACACGCTCACACTCACATACACAGAGACACGCACACACACAAGCGTGTCCACACAAATGCGCACGCGCGCGCACGCACATACACACACACACACACACACACACACACACATAACACACACACGTCCCCCCCAAACACACACACACACACACACACACACACACAACAAC
>JAPXFY010000026.1:9331310-9341310 GCA_030674185.1 Monoplex corrugatus | reverse complement strand
ATAGCTTGCGACATCAATATCTCTGTTGACTTAACTTGCATTTCTGAGACTGATCAAATTTCACAAAAAAGACATCAAGATTGATGCAAATTTGATCATACGCCCATGAGGCTGATCAAATTTCACTGATTGTCTTTCTGACTGTTCTGTCTGTCTGTCTGTTTGCCTGTCTATCTGATTGTATGAACATGTATGTATGTATGTGTATGTATGTATGTATGTAGGTATGTATGTATGTATGTGTGTATTTATAAATGTATGTATGTGTATGTATGTATGTATGTGTGTATGTATGTATGTATGTATGTATGTATATATGCATGTATGTATTTATGTATTTATGTCTGTCTGTATGTATGTTTGTATGTATGAATGTATGTAAGTAAGTATGTATGTATGATGTATGTAAGTATGTATGTATGTATGCCTCTGTGTGTATGTATGCATGTATGTATGTGTGTGTGTTATGCATGCATGTATGTATGTTTTATATTGCATGTATGTATTTATGTATTTATATCTGTCTGTATGTATGTTTGTATGTATGAATGTATGTAAGTATGTATGTATGTATGCCTCTGTGTGTGTGTATGTATGTATGCATGTATGTATGTGTATGTATGTATTATGTATGTATGTATGTATGATGTATGAATGTAATGTATGTAATGTATGTATGTATGTGTGTATGTATGTATGTATGTGGTATGTATGTATGTATGTATGTATATATGCATGTATGTATTTATGTCTGTCTGTCTGTATGTTTGTATATATGAATGTATGTATGTAATGTATGTAAGTATGTATGTATATATGTATGTATGTATGTATGTATTTGTATTATGTATTTATGTCTTTCTGTATGTATGTTTGTATGTATGATATGTATGTATGTGTATGTATGATAGTATTATGTATGTATATGTATGCTATGTTGTATGTATGTAATGTATATAGCATGTATGTTATGTATTATTATGTATGTATGTATGTTTGTATGTATGTGTATGTATGTATATATGTATGTATGCATGTATGTATGTATGTATGTATGTCATGTATGATGTGTATGTATGATGTATGTATGTATTATGTATGTATGTATGATGTATGTATGCATGTATGTATATGTATGCATGTATATGCATGTATGATGTATGCATGTATGTATGTATGTATGTATGCATGTATGTATGTATATGTATATGTATGTATGTATATATGTATGTATGTATGTATGCATGCATGCATGCATGTACGTGTTCAAAACAAAAACGTTTCTGTATTAATGTTACGTAACTCCACAAAATACTTGTTCTCTCATGAATGAGAAATGTACGAATACCTTATACAAATATTGACGTGCACATGCTCAGGCATTCACAGAAGTAAAAAAAAATTGACAGAAAAACATTTCACTGCCTGTACCATTCGAAATCCAGTTTAACTTTGAACTCACTTACACCGAAGATTGATTGTATGTCGTGACGACAGAATCATGACTGACACACACACACCACACACACGCGCGCGGCGCGCACACACACGCACCACACCCACGCACACCACACACACTACTACTACCACACACATACACCACCACACAATACATATACACACTACACAACTACCACATAATACACCATTACCACACTCCACACCACAACACACTACCACACACACTATATACACTACCCACACAACTACACAACACAACACACACTACACACACACACACTACACACACTCACACACCACATACACACACAATACCCACACACACATACACTACACTACACTAAACTAACACACTACCACACCACACACACACCACCACACACCACACAACACACACTACACACATCACACTACACTACACTACACACACACGCACACGCGCCGCCCACGCACTACACCTTCACACATCACACATCGCACACACATACACTCAACACATTACGCACGCCATACACACACCCTCACACACACACACTAAAACACACACACCACATACACACTAAACACAACACACACATACACACTAAAACACACACACATACACACACACACACACACTCACACACACACACACACACACACACACACAACACACACCACACACACACACACAACACACACACACACACACACACACACACACACACCCGCCACCACCCTACACCTCACACTCACACACTACACACACACACACACACAAACACAACCACACACAACACACACACACACACACACACACACACTACATCACACACACAACACACAGCAACACACACACACACACACACACACTACACACACACACACACACACACACACACACACACACACACACACACACACACACACACACACACACACACACACACACACACACACACACACACACACACACACACACACACACACACCACACACAACACAACACACACACACACACACTGAAACAGATCGAATTTGGCAGACGTGCCAAAATCAAAACAGACACCTATCAAAGACAAGGCCTTAGCTGTTCAGTTCTGGCACCACGACAGTCAGGAATGGAACAACAAGACCACGTAGAGACAACAAAGTCCCTTCTTCAGTTTACTGACTGTCAACCCCTTCGGATATACCTGTCAACCCCTCTTTTCTTTCGTGTCCCCCTATACCAGCTACTTCTTGTCAACACACCCCCCCCCCCCCCCCCCCCCCAACACAACTTTCGTGTGAAAAGTGTGTACTCTTAAGAAACTTTTTCAAATCTTTGTTTGTATGTAAATTGTGATGTATGATATGCGAATAGTTCATAATTGTGAGGAATTTGATTGTCAAGGTATTAATGCTGTAATACTGAAGTTGTAATGTTTTTCCTGTAATGATTAGAATTTTTCTGTTTTATCTTCATTCAAAATATTGATTAAATTTTATGTACAACTTTGCATGCATAAACAACTCACACACCATGCAAACATAGCACACGCACACACACACACACACTCTCTCTCTCTCTCTCTCTCTCTTTCACACACACACAAAACACATTCTTACAAACACACGCGCACAGCAACGCACACGCACGCACACACACATGTACACACACACGTACGCAAGCACACACACGCAGCAATATATAAACACAGTATGCCTCTTTATTCATATGAAAAATCTGTTAATCTTTCTTCATTACATAAGTCAGTGTTTAAATTTTAATATTCTGTGGTTTCTTATGTGTCTTCTTACTTGTATAGCTTTAATGTTTGTTGTTATCTTATTGTGTATGTAATGTGGAACATTTTTTATCACCTTTTGCCTTTCTTGCGAAATGTAAAGCGCTGGTGAGCATGTTTTTATATGGAATATGCCCTATACAAATAAACATTATTATTATTATATTACTTCATTTGAGTTGGCAGTGTTGTGTGTGCTGTGCTTGCGTGCTGTGCTGTGCTGTGCGTGCTGTGCTGTGCTGTGTTGTCTGTTGTGTTGTGTTGTGTTGTGTTGTGTTGTGTTGTGTGTGTGTTTGTGTTGTGTTGTGTTGTGTTGTGTTGTGGTTGTGTTG
This sequence comes from Monoplex corrugatus, assembly GCA_030674185.1. Lineage (NCBI taxonomy): Eukaryota > Metazoa > Mollusca > Gastropoda > Littorinimorpha > Ranellidae > Monoplex > Monoplex corrugatus. Next base: position 9,337,748 of record JAPXFY010000026.1, on the reverse strand, counting down.
TGTTGTGTTGTGTTGTGTTGTGTTGTGTTGTGGTTGGTTGGTTGTGTTGTGTTGTGTTGTGTTGTGTTGGTGTGTTGGGGTTGGTTGTGTTGTGTTGTGTTGTGTTGTGTTGTGTTGGTTGGTTGTGTTGTGTTGTGTTGGTTGTTGGTTGGTTGGGTTGGGTTGGGTTGGGTGTTGGGTTGGGTTGGGTTGGGCTGGTTGGGTTGGGTTGGGTTGGGTTGGGTTGGGTTGGGTGGGCTGGGCTGGGCTGGGCTGGGTTGGGTTGTGTTCGGTTGGGTTGGGTTGCGTTGCGTTGCGTTGCATTGCGTTGCGTCATGTCGTGTCGTGTCGTGTCGTGTCGGGTTGGGTTGGGTCAGGTTGGATTGCGCTGCGTTGCGTTGCATCATGTCGTGTCATGTCATGTCATGTCATGTCATGTCGTGTCGTGTCGTGTCGGGTTGTGTTGTGTCGTGTCGTGTCGGGTCGTGTCGGGTGGGTCGGGTTGGGTTGGGTTGGGTTGGGTTGGGCTGGGTTGTTTTAGATTGTGATGTGTTGTTTAAGGTTGTATTGGATCGTTTAAGGTTATGTTTGTATTGTGTTGGGCTGTTTTGAGTTGGGTTGTGAAGGGTTGGATTGGGCACGGTTAAATTGGGTCGGTTTGGGTCGGTTAAGCTTGTGCTGGCTTAAGCGAATTAGTTTGGGGTTTAGTTTGGCTGTGTTGCGTTGTGGTGGGGTCTGTCATGGTGGATTGTTTGGGGTTGCTTTTGGATGGATTGAATTGGATTGACTTGGAACTGAGGTCTGGTGAGTACAGAAACACATCACTTCCCTTCTAATCTGACTGCACGAATCTGCACGGTGCGAATCTCCCTCGAGCAAAACTTCATGTGTGTGCAGTCTTCAGTCCACCCAGCTGTGAATGGATACTGACCCTTTTCAAAGTTAGGGGGGGGGAGAGGAGAGGAGTACTGCTCTTATACTGATAAGGCCTGAGACAACGTGGAGATGTACACCATCTCATTATCGTACAGTTATTATAGGACAGACCTTGATCTCTTTTTTTTTTTTCGCATCAGCTTTTTATTTTTTTTCATTTGTTTATCTTTTATTCTTTTGAACTGCAAAAAAGGGAATTTATTTCATGTTTACCACAGAGAGATATTTGTATGTCTGTGTCTGTCTCTTTGCGGTGAAAATGTGTGAACAAAGTTGTTGTGTTTTTTCCAGCTCTTTACCAAGCAAACCTTTACCAAAGCTTGATCTAAAGTGTGGACTGTTAAGAACTCGTGAAAGCGTCAGTGTGGAAGGCAAGGTACCACAGACGTCCTTATACCTGTGTAAGGCATCAAAGGAAAGGAGAAATAAAGCACCTGGTCACAACAGGAAAGCTGGACGGAAAGAGAACACCAGGTAGACCCAGGGAGAAAATACTAGACGGACTTGCAGGGTGGCTGAGGACAGAGAGGGTGGAAGATGTACTTGCAGCGACAAGGGATAGATGCATATGAAGGACCGTGATCGCTAACGCCATGATGATGATGATGATGATGATGATGATGACGATGAAGGCATCAAACCCAACGTCACACGGACCAAACAAACAAAAACAAACAAACAAACAAAAACAATAACAAAAAATTGTCGTAAATAGGCGCTTTTCGGGGAAGGCATGCCAACAGCACTTCCTCTAGAATTTCTGATAATATTCAACATCTGCTTTCGCTGATGTGACTATCTTCTGTTGTTCTTCGATGCACATCAAGTTTTATTTCAACTGAATTTTTTTTCAAAGTTAGAAGTAACCTTGAAGAATACATAGTCTGGAGTTTCTATAACTTGCATAAAAAAAGAGATTGTCAGACTGGCTTGACCATCTTTTTGTTTACTTATTTCGTCATTTATTTATTAGTTTATTTATTTATTCTTCGTATTCAAATTTTCGCACTTATTGTCTGTTATAATGGATTTACATTGTGGAATTCGAACTGCTGTCTTCGGGGAGAGGCTCATCCACATTGCCGCACCATGATTTATGATTTCTCTTTCAAATTTTTTTGCTGTATGCGTGTGATTCTGTTTATTCCATGAAGATTATCTCCTACAAGAAATTTGCCAGGGATAACTCTCTCGCTGCCGTGGGATCTTATACGTGCGCCGAACTTGAGTTACAGACGGGACTTCAGTTTTTCGTCTTAATCCGACAGACAGCAAAACGAGGAAAACGCTTCCTATACCTTGACAGGTGTGAGGTAGTAAGAGGAATACAGGGGTGGGGGTCGGGTGGGGGTGGGGTGTGATGATTGGGAGAGGAAGGAGGGGACGAGCGCGGGGGGGGGGGGGGCTCGAGCAGCGGCCATAACGGTACTAGAGTTGAGCAGGGACTGTGTTGAAAGCAAACAGAGTGTGAAGGGAACAAAGACACGTCGTCCCAATTTTATGATATTGCTTCTAGTAGTTCACCTTGTGAATGGCTTTCTGTGTCGCAAGGCAGGCATCGTAACACCTAAAGCTCTTCTTTTTCCCCAGGATTTTGTTTAGTCAGCTGAATGTGAGGTCTGCCAGCTTTTTTTGTTTGTTTGTTTTTGTTGTTGTTGCTTTTTTTGCTTTTTTCGTTTTTGTTTTTTTTTTTGTATTTTGAGGGCAGGTTCCTCACCAAGCATTCCCTAGGTGCTTTACCTTTCTCAAACAGGTCCAGGTGCCCATGCACAGCTGGGGTGGACTGAGAAATGCTTTGGACAAGTTTCGAGTGATCAACCTTCGCATCAGACTGGATAAAAATCTGTACTTCTTGACAGAGCCTCCGGTGTAATGTCCAGTCATTAAAACACTGACCTCAGTGTAATAGTCCAGTCATTAACCTGACCTCGTGTATATAGTCCAGTCATTGAAACACTGACCATCAGTGTATATAGTCCAGTCATTAAAACACTGACCATCAGTGTATATAGTCTAGTCATTGAAACACTGACCATCATTGTATATAGTCCAGTCATTGAAACACTGACCATCAGTGTATATAGTCCAGTCATTAAAACACTAACCATCAGTGTATATAGTCCAGTCATTGAAACACTGACCATCAGTGTATATAGTCCAGTCATTGAAACACTGACCATCAGTGTATATAGTCTAGTCATTGAAAACACTGACCATCAGTGTATATAGTCCAGTCATTAAAACACTGACCATCTTCCCTGCTATGATCTTGTTCAGTGAATTGTATCTGAGAGTGTGAGGGGAATAAAGACACGTCCCAATTTTGCATCGCTTCTGGTAGTTCACCTTGAATGGCTTTAAGCTTTCTGTGTTCATTTCTTTTTTAAAGTCTATATTTGGTGAATCCAGTTTTGCCTTTTACCATTTCGTCTTTTGAATTACAATGCCCATTTTGGGCTGTGCATGGAATTGAGCAAAGGTACCATTTTGCCTTATGCACTTGAGCTAGTTTGCCTTATTTGCGGGTGAATACAATTTTGCCTTTTCCCATTTCGTCTTTTGAATTAAAATGCCCATTTTGGGCTGTGCATGGAATTGAGCAAAAGTACCAATTTGCCTTACCACTTGTGCTATTGCCTTATTGCGCTTAGCGCAGCAAGTCAATATTTAATTACGTGTGCTTGAGTCTGTGAGAAAAGGGAGATAAAGGGAGAAGGAATAAAAAGAAAAATGTCCTATTAATTTGATCTCTTTTTTATCGTTGTATGTAGGTTAGACGCCTATGTGTAAATAAGCTAATGTACAAGTCAATGCATTTAAGGCGAAATAGGATTAAGTAGAAACAGTGCGTTGTCAAGGACGTACCAAAAGACGAAATGGGAAAAGGCCAAAGGTCAAGATGTCCCCCAATATTTCACGCTTGGAACTTGTTCAGTGGTCTGTATGTCAATGAGATTAAACAAAAAAAAAAACGGTTAATGGCTGCCATGGGTTCCTGGCTGACTTCAATGGGCGCAAAATGAGTGCAGAAGTGAAACATTGATGCAGCGAAATATGAAATTGGTACTTGCACTTTTGTGTTGCTCTCTCTCTCTTTCTTTCTCTCTCTCTCTCTCTCTCTTTCTCTTTCTTTCCCTGTCGCTCTCGCTCTCTCTCTCTCACTCTCTCTCTGTCTCTGTCTCCTCTCTCTCTCTCTCTCTTTCTTTCTTTCTTTCTTTCCCTCTGGCTCTCTCTCTCTCTCTGTCTCTCTCTCTCTGTCTCACTCTCTGTCTCACTCTCTCTCTCACACTGTCTCTTTCTTTCTTTCTTTCTCGCTCTCTCTCTCTCTCTCTCTCTCTCTCTCTCTCTCTCTCTCTCCGAGGCATGCCTCCTTTCTTCAGCAGCAGCAGTAGTACTAGTAGTTATAGTTGTAGTGGTGGTGGTGGTGATAGTAGTAGTAGTAGTGGTGGTGGTGGTGGCGATGGTGGTGGTGGTGTGGTGGTGGTGGTAGTAGTAGTAATAGTGGTAGTAGTAGCAGCAACAGTAGTAGTAGTAGTAGTGGTGGTGGTGGTTGTGGTGTGGTAGTAGTAGTAGTAGTGCTAGTAGTAGTAGTAGTAGTAGTAGTAGTAGTAAATGAAAAAATATAGTACATACTGTGACATTTATAACTACACATATATTCATGTTAGGAATTTGATGTTTAGTGAGCAAACACATCTGTATAGCATGTATGGCATGTAGTAAAATCTGAGCTCTACTATCATTATTTTCTGTACAATCATCACACCAATTTTTAAAATAATTTTAATAACAAAATTATAATACAACTTTTGATAAAAATTGTTTCTTTCAAGCAGAACTGCAAGATTTTACTACCGGCTATAGGTATTTGTCCCTGCTATATGTGTGCCAAATATCAAAGAAATCGGATGAAAACTTTTGAACATATTATGTCTGATGTGTACATCAGGGTAGGTCTGGGTAGGTCTGCCCCCCCTTTTAAGCCACCGGGCACTGACATGACCTACAGGATCTTTAACGTGCATAGCTTTGTATACCCGCATACTAAGAAACAAACAAACATGCGAGAGAGAGAGAGAGAGAGAGAGAGAGAGAGAGAGAGAGAGAGAGCAACAAAAGTACAAACAAACAAACAAACAGGAACCAGAAAAAAACACGAAAGAAGAATAAGAAACGCGTATTGAATACAACCAGACAAGACAGGCACAAATTTTCGGCCAACTGACTTCTACTACTATTACTATTACTACTATACTACTGCTACTATTACTACTACTTACTACTTACTACTACTACTTACTACTACTACTTACTACCACTACTACTACTACTTCTACTACTATTATTATTACTACTATGCTACTATTACTACTACTACTACTTTACTACTACTACTACTTACTACCACTACTACTACTTACTACCACTACTACTACTACTACTTACTACTACTACTACTTACTATCACTACTACTACTACTTACTACTACTACTTACTACTACTACTACTTACTATCACTACTACTACTACTTACTACTACCACCACTACTACTACTTACTACCACTACTACTACTACTTACTACTACTACTGCTATGACCACTACTACTACTACTATTTACTTCTACTACTACTTACTACTACTAATACTAATACTAATACTGCGAGTATACACAAAGGGGATTCAGGCAATGGCAGGTCTGCACACAAGCTGACTTAGTAGATCGGAAAACCAGCCACTGACATGACTTACAAGATCTTTAACGCGCGTAGTTGATATCATTCTGCTATGCGTGTCTACATACACACGAAGGGGTACCGGCACTGGCAGGTCTGCACACATGTTGACCTTGGGAGATGGGAAAACGTATACCTCCCCTCCCCCTCCCCCACCCCCTCACCGCTGCTTTTGTCCTCAGACTGAATGTCCAAGTGAAATCGACACTCAGGATCTCTGATGTTAATGTCCATAGTATTATCATTTGACTACTGTTATGTTTAGGGATTTGGTTGGTTGGTTGGTTGGTTTGGTTGTTGTTATTGGTTTGGTTGGTTTGGTTGTTGTTGGTTGGTTGGTTTGGTTTGGTTGGTTGATTTTGGTTGTTGGCTGGTTGGTTGGTTTGTTGTTTGTTGTTTGTTGGTTATTGGTTGGTTGGTTGTGCTGGTTGGTTGTTTTGTTGAGTTTGTTGGTTATTGGTTTTTGTTTGGCTGGTTGGTTTGTTGGTTTGTTGGTTTGATTGTTGTTGGTTGATTGATGGTTGGTTGGCTGGTGGTTGGTTTGTTGTTTGTTGGTTTGTTGGTTGGTTGGTTGGTTGGTTGGTTGATTGGTTGGTTGTTGGTTGTTTGTTGGTTTGTTGTTTGTTGGTTGGTTGGTTGTTGATTGGTTGGTTGGTGGTTGGTTGTTGGTTGTTGGTTTGTTGGTTGGACTGGTTGGTTGGTTGGTTGGTTGATTGGTTGGTTGGTTGGTTGGTTGTTGGTTTGTTGGTTTGTTGGTTGGTTGGTTGGTGATTGGTTGGTTGGCTG
>JAPXFY010000026.1:9306310-9323810 GCA_030674185.1 Monoplex corrugatus | reverse complement strand
AGCTGGACTAACGGAATAATATCATTATTCTTGTTGTAAATAAAGGATGTCTCTAGTATGAGTATACAAAAAAAATCGAGATTGTTATTTCTATATGTCGTTAAGTAAGATAGGACATTCAAAGAACAGATGGTGGACTGCGCTCGGAATAAATTCCATAGGGACTGACTCAGAGTCAAGTTCGCTGGGCTGGCCATGTGTATCGGATGTCTGACACCAGAATTCCGAAGCAACTCCTCTACGAGGAACTAGTGTCTGGCAAGAGAACAGTTGGAGGCCAGAGAAAACGGTTTAAAGACAGCTTGAAGGCATCGCTAAAGTCCCTCAACATAGACTGGGAGAATTGGGAAAACCTTGCCCTCGACCGTACAGTCTGGCATAGAAGAATCGAAACCGGTTGTACCGCTTCAGAAGTGTCTCGTATCCGATCTGGACAAGAAAAACCAGCTGCACGGAAAGCTAGGGCTGCAAACCCTTCAACCACAGTAACCGACCACAGATGTCCAACCTGTGGACGTTACTTCCGTGCCCGGATCGGATTGATCAGTCACCTCCGGACACACTGACTCAAATCAACTTCATGAAGCCGTGGTCATTGTCGACGACGACAGACAAACGAACGATATGATGGACAAGATCCAAACTAATCATGATATAAGTCACTAAAGCCTGTACATAAGCCCTATGTGACGCAAGGTCTCGAGAAACGCGTAGCCAGTCTGAGAAATGAACTCACAATCCGTGTTACCACAATACTCATTGTTGTTTTAACCCTTTGCCTCCAGCACCCTATCTTCCAACTGCAAAAACTTAACCCTTTGATTCCCTCACCTTTTCTACCAGCTTTCTCCAGGAAGCTGGCGGACAGGTTGGGGGGGATCGAAGGATTAAGTTTTTGCTTCGCTAGCATGGTTGCAATGCAGCATGCTGGTGGACAGGGTGAAGGGATCAAAGGGTTAAGATTTTGCTTTGCTAACATGGTTGGCAACGCAGCATGCTGGTGGAAAGAGTGCGGAAGTCAAACAGTTAAAGCCCAGCCGTCTGCGTAGAGCCATATCAGGGCCATAACCATCTCAAAATGTACACGATACGTCAATGGAGAAGAAAAAGAACACTTGTAAAAAAAATTAAGTACACATATCGATGCATTCGCCCACATGATCTTAGGCTATGCCCTTGGCGTTGACCACTCCGTTCAATTTATCACACAGGGGTTTACAAATCAAATCTGAACACGTAACTAAAACATAGAAAAACAGGCCTAAATTACCTAAAACTGCTTCTGCACACCATATTTCCTTAGAGGCAAAAATGTACCTAATACATGTACCCAATTATTAATCCTAAGAGAAAGTGTGTAAGGCTTTATAGAACACATACAGGTGAATGGACCAGCAAGGCAGAAAATTATAGGAAGAAATGACAGAAAGCAAAGGAGCAAGGCAGAAACAAAGAGAGTGATAGAAAAGAGGATATTTCTTGCACAGAATTTCCAGAAGGTGGGGATACTATTCATACTGAAAGAGCCCCCGGCATCGCCGATGGGAGAAATCGTGCGTTATGCGCATGGGGGTATAACAAAATAATAAATTATACTTGAAGGATCACAGACAGACAGACAGACAGACAGACAGACAAAAGGACAGAAAGACAGATACACACTCTATACCTGTCACCACATTTTGTCTCTAAGACACCTTCTGCTTAGTCTCACTACGAATTTCAGTTCCAAAATGACTAAAACTAGTACGTAGATAAATAGCTAAGTAAGAAGGCTAAGAAGCAGACAGACAGACAGACAGGTAGACAGCTAACCGCACAGACAGACAAACAGATCCTTTATAGGCTAACCGGTACCAACAACCGTTTGTCTCTATAAAACACCTGTCTTTTATTTTTCTCACCTCGGATCGCAGTTCCAATTGTCTCTATAAAACACCTCCTGTCCTTTTTTTTTCCCCTCACCTCTGATCCCAGTTCCAAAATGAACAAAACTGGGCAGACAAACAGGTAGGTAGGTAGGCAAGCAGGTAGACAGGCAGACAGGCAGGCAGACGGGCAAGGCAGCCAGGCAGCCAGGCAGGTAGACAGGCAGGTAGACAGGTAGACAGACAGATAGCCAGTTAACACATCGGTGTCTTAATTTTAAAAGAACACCCCCACGCGCGATCAGCGCCTGTGACAGCGGAGTTCAAGACTTAACTGTGTTGAAGCCGCTGCCAGGAAGGAACTGAACGTTTTGAAAGTCCACTACCGTCTCCACAACACAGAGGGCGGGGGAAGGAGAGCGGCGAGAGAGGGAGAGAGAGAGAGACACACAAGAGAGAGACAGAGACAGAGAGACACAGACAGAGAGAGAGACAGAGACACAGAGAGAGAGAGACACACACAGACAGAGACAGAGAGACAGAGAGAGAGAAGTGTATGAGAGTGGGGCGTTATGAAGGTGAAGAGGGTGGTAATGGTGGTGGAGTGGGGGGGTGTAAAGAAGAAGGTCTGCAAGGTTGAACGGTGGGGGAACAAGTTAGGAGTGAGGGACGAGGTGGAGTAGAGGGAGTGGGAGAGAGAGAGAGAGAGAGAGAGACGGACAGACAGACAGACAGAGACAGAAACAGAGACAGAGGTAGAGAGAGAGAGACGGACCGACAGACAGAGACAGAGACAGACCGAGGAAGAGAGAGGGAGACAGAGAGAGAGAGGTAGAGAGAGAGTCAGACAAACAGACAGACAGAGAGAGAGACAGACAGACAGACAGACAGACAGAGATAAAGAGAGAGACAGAGAGACAGAAGAGGTGTATGAGGGTGGGCGCTGTGAAGGTGAAGAGGGGTGGCGTGGTGGTGTAAAGTCTGCAAAGTTGAACGGGGCAGGGGCAACAAGTTGGGGGGCTTGTGTGGGGGGGGGGGGGTAGAGGGGGTTCTGGGTCCTGGAGACAAAAGGAGGGGCTGAGGTAAGGCACGGTACGGCCAGGAGGACTTGGAATGGAATTTTGACAAGCTGCCTGTTGCTGTTCCCCACCGGTTTATGGCCTGTTTATAGTGTGTGGGGCGGGGGAGGTTGTGTGTGTGTGTGTGGGGGGGGTTGTGTGTGTGTGTTATGTGTTGTGTGTGTGTGTATGCATGTGTGTGTGTGTGTGTAGTATTTGTGTGTGTGTGTCTGTGTAGTATTGTTTTGTGTCTGTCTGTGTAGTATTGTGTGTGTGTGTGTGTGTGTGTGTGTGTGTGTGTGTGTGTGTGTGTGTTGTGTGTGTGTGTGTGTGTGTGTGTGTGTGCCTGTGTGTGTAGTATTTGTGTGTCTGGTGTGTGTTTGTATGTGTGTGTGTGTGTGTGTGTGTGTGTGTGTGTGTGTGTGTGTGTGTGTGTGTGTATGTGTGTGTGTGTGTGTAAGTGTCTGTGTATATATGTGCATTACAGTGTATTTGTAGAAGTATAGACCCTCCATGGCAATCATATTGCACTTGTGTTAGTGTAGACCCTACATGGGCATTATAGTGTACGTGTGTTAGTGTAGGTCCTGTATGGGTATTATACTGTACATGTGTTAGTGTAGACCCTGTATGGGTATTATAGTGTACGTGTGTTAGTGTAGGTCCTGTATGGGTATTATAGTGTACGTGTGTTAGTGTAGGTCCTGTATGGTTATTATAGTGTACGTGTGTTACTGTAGGTCCTGTATGGGTATTATAGTGTACGTGTGTTAGTGTAGGCCCTGTATGGGTATTATAGTGTACGTGTGTTAGTGTAGACCCTGTATGGGTATTATAGTGTACGTGTGTTAGTGTAGACCCTGTATGGGCATTATAGTGTACGTGTGTTACTGTAGGTCCTGTATGGGTATTATAGTGTACGTGTGTTAGTGTAGACCCTGTATGGGTATTATAGTGTACGTGTGTTAGTGTAGACCCTCCATGGGTATTATAGCGTACGTGTGTTAGTGTAGGCCCGGTATGGGTATTATAGTGTATGTGTGTTAGTGTAGGCCCTGTATGGATATTATAGTGTACGTGTGTTACTGTAGGCCCTGTATGGGTATTATAGTGTACGTGTGTTAGTGTAGGTCCTGTATGGGTATTATACTGTACATGTGTGAGTGTAGGTCCTGTATGGGCATTATAGTGTACGTGTGTTACTGTAGACCCTGTATGGGCATTATAGTGTAGTGTGTTACTGTAGGCCCTGTATGGGTATTATAGTGTACATGTGTTACTGTAGGCCCTGTGTGGGCATTATAGTGTACGTGTGTTACTGTAGGCCCTGTATGGGTATTATAGTGTACATGTGTTACTGTAGGCCCTGTGTGGGCATTATAGTGTACGTGTGTTACTGTAGGCCCTGTATGGGTATTATAGTGTACGTGTGTTAGTGTAGGTCCTGTATGGGCATTATAGTGTACGTGTGTTACTGTAGGTCATGTATGGGCATTATAGTGTACGTGTGTTACTGTAGGCCCTGTATGGGTATTATAGTGTACGTGTGTTACTGTAGGCCCTGTATGGGTATTATAGTGTACGTGTGTTACTGTAGGCCCTGTATGGGCATTATAGTGTACGTGTGTTACTGTAGGTCATGTATGGGCATTATAGTGTACGTGTGTTACTGTAGGCCCTGTATGGGTATTATAGTGTACGTGTGTTACTGTAGGCCCTGTATGGGTATTATAGTGTACGTGTGTTACTGTAGGCCCTGTATGGGTATTATAGTGTACGTGTGTGTTACTGTAGGCCCTGTATGGGCATTATAGTGTACGTGTGTTACTGTAGGTCATGTATGGGCATTATAGTGTACGTCTGTTACTGTAGGCCCTGTATGGGTATTATAGTGTACGTGTGTTACTGTAGGCCCTGTATGGGTATTATAGTGTACGTCTGTTACTGTAGGCCCTGTATGGGTATTATAGTGTACGTGTGTTACTGTAGGCCCTGTATGGGTATTATAGTGTACGTCTGTTACTGTAGGCCCTGTATGGGTATTATAGTGTACGTGTGTTAGTGTAGGCCCTGTATGGGCATTATAGTGTACATGTGTTAGTGTAGACCCTCCATGGGCATTATAGTGTACATGTGTTACTGTAGGCCCTGTATGGGTATTATAGTGTACGTGTGTTACTGTAGGCCCTGTATGGGCATTATAGTGTACATGTGTTAGTGTAGACCCTCCATGGGCATTATAGTGTACGTGTGTTACTGTAGGCCCTGTATGGGTATTATAGTGTACGTGTGTTAGTGTAGGCCCTGTATGGGCATTATAGTGTACATGTGTTAGTGTAGACCCTCCATGGCATTATAGTGTACGTGTGTTACTGTAGGCCCTGTATGGGCATTATAGTGTACATGTGTTACTGTAGGTCCTCTATGGGTATTATAGTGTACATGTGTTACTGTAGGCCCTGTATGGGCATTATAGTGTACATGTGTTACTGTAGGTCCTCTATGGGTATTATAGTGTACATGTGTTACTGTAGGCCCTGTATGGGTATTATAGTGTACGTGTGTTACTGTAGGCCCTGTTTGGGTATTATAGTGTACGTGTGTTACTGTAGCCCCTGTATGGGTATTATAGTGTACATGTGTTACTGTAGGCCCTGTATGGGTACTATAGTGTACGTGTGTTAGTGTAGGTCCTGTATGGGTATTATAGTGTACATGTGTGAGTGTAGGTCCTGTATGGGCATTATAGTGTACGTGTGTTACTGTAGACCCTGTATGGGCATTATAGTGTAGTGTGTTACTGTAGGCCCTGTATGGGTATTATAGTGTACATGTGTTACTGTAGGCCCTGTGTGGGCATTATAGTGTACGTGTGTTATTGTAGGCCCTGCATGGGCATTATAGTGTACATGTGTTACTGTAGGCCCTGTATGGGTATTATAGTTTACGTGTGTTACTGTAGGCCCTGTATGGGTATTATAGTGTACGTTTGTTACTGTAGGCCCTGTATGGGCATTATAGTGTACGTGTGTTACTGTAGGCCCTGTATGGGTATTATAGTGTACGTGTGTTACTGTAGGCCCTGTATGGGTATTATAGTGTACGTGTGTTACTGTAGGCCCTGTATGGGTATTATAGTGTACGTGTGTTAATGTAGACCCTGTATGCGTATTATAGTGGACGTGTATTACTGTAGGCCCTGTATGGGTATTATAGTGTACGTGTGTTACTGTAGGCCCTCTATGGGCATTATAGTGTACGTGTGTTACTGTAGGCCCTCTATGGGCATTATAATGTACGTGTGTTACTGTAGGCCCTGTATGGGTATTATAGAGTACGTGTGTTACTGTAGGCCCTCTATGGGCATTATAGTGTACGTGTGTTACTGTAGGCCCTGTATGGGTATTATACTGTACGTGTGTTACTGTAGGCCCTGTATGGGTATTATACTGTACGTGTGTTACTGTAGGCCCTCTATGGGCATTATAGTGTACGTGTGTTACTGTAGGCCCTCTATGGGCATTATAATGTACGTGTGTTACTGTAGGCCCTCTATGGGCATTACAGTGTACGTGTGTTACTGTGGACCCTCTATGGGCATTATAGTGTACATGTGTGACTGTAGGCCCTCTATGGGCATTATAGTGTACGTGTGTTACTGTAGGCCCTGTATGGGTATTATAGTGTACGTGTGTTACTGTAGGCCCTGTATGGATATTATAATGTACGTGTGTTACTGTAGGCCCTGTATGGGCATTATAGTGTACGTGTGTTACTGTAGGCCCTGTATGGGTATTATTGTGTACGTGTGTTACTGTAGGCCCTGTATGGGTATTATAGTGTACATGTGTTACTGTAGGCCCTGTATGGGCATTATGTACGTGTGTTACTGTAGGCTCTGTATGGGCATTATAGTGTACGTGTGTTACTGCAGGCCCTCTATGGGTATTATAGTGTACGTGTGTTACTGTAGGCCCTGTATGGGCATTATAGTGTACGTGTGTTACTGTAGGCCCTGTATGGGTATTATAGTGTACGTGTGTTACTGTAGGCCCTGTATGGGTATTATAGTGTACGTGTGTTACTGTAGGCCCTGTATGGGCATTATAGTGTACGTGTGTTACTGTAGGCCCTCTATAGGCATTATGTACGTGTGTTACTGTAGGCCCTCTATGGGCATTATGTACGTGTGTTACTGTAGGCCCTGTATGGGTATTATAGTGTACGTGTGTTACTGTAGGTCCTCTATGGGTAGTATGTACGTGTGTTACTGTAGGCCCTCTATGGGTATTATGTACGTATGTTACTGTAGGCCCTGTATGGGTATTATGTACGTGTGTTACTGTAGGCCATTTATGGGTATTATGTACGTGTGTTACTGTTGGCCCTGTATGGGTATTATGTACGTGTGTTACTGTAGGCCCTGTATGGGTATTATGTACGTGTGTTACTGTAGGCCCTGCATGGGTATTATACACGTGTGTTACTGTAGGCCCTGTATGGGTATTATAGTGTACGTGTGTTACTGTAGGCCCTGTATGGGTATTATAGTGTTTGTGTGTTACTGTAGGCCTTGTATGGGTATTATAGTGTACGTGTGTTACTGTAGGCCCTGTATGGGTATTATAGTGTGCGTGTGTTAGTGTAGGCCCTGTATGGGTATTATAGTGTACGTGTGTTACTGTAGGCCCTGTATGGGTATTATAGTGTACGTGTGTTATTGTAGGCCCTGTATGGGTATTATAGTGTACGTGTGTTACTGTAGGCCCTCTATGGGCATTATAGTGTACGTGTGTTATTGTAGGCCCTCTATGGGCATTATAGTGTACGTGTGTTATTGTAGGCCCTGTATGGGTATTATACTGTACGTGTGTTACTGTAGGCCCTCTATGGGCATTATAGTGTACGTGTGTTACTGTAGGCCCTGTATGGGTATTATAGTGTACGTGTGTTACTGTAGGCCCTGTATGGGTATTATAGTGTACGTGTGTTACTGTAGGCCCTGTATGGGTATTATAGTGTACGTGTGTAACTGTAGGCCCTCTATGGGCATTATGTACGTGTGTTACTGTAGGCCCTGTATGGGTATTATAGTGTACGTTGTGTTACTGTAGGCCCTGTATGGGTATTATAGTGTACGTGTGTTACTGTAGGCCCTGTATGGGTATTATAGTGTACATGTGTTACTGTAGGCCTTATGGGCATTCTGTACGTGTGTTACTGTAGGCCCTGTATGGGCATTATAGTGTACGTGTGTTACTGTAGGCCCTGTATGGGTATTATACTGTACGTGTGTTACTGTAGGCCCTGTATGGGTATTATAGTGTCCGTGTGTTAGTGTAGGTCCTGTATGGGTATTATAGTGTACGTGTGTTACTGTAGGCCCTGAATGGGTATTATAGTGTACGTGTGTTAGTGTAGGCCTGTATGGGTATTATAGTGTAGTGTGTTACTGTAGGCCCTTTATGGGCATTATAGTGTACGTGTGTTATTGTAGGCCTTCTGTGGGCATTATAGTGTACGTGTGTTACGGTAGGCGTGTATGGGCATTATAGCGTACGTGTGTTACTGTAGGCCCTCTATGGTATTATAGTGTAAGTGTGTTACTGTAGGCCCTGTATGGGTATTATAGTGTTTGTGTGTACTGTAGGCCCTGTATGGGTATTATAGTGTACGTGTGTTACTGTAAGCCCTGTATGGATATTATAGTGTACGTGTGTTACTGTAGGCCCTGTATGGGTATTATAGTGTACGTGTGTTACTGTAGGCCCTGTATGGGTATTATAGTGTACGTGTGTTAGTGTAGACCCTGTATGGTATTATAGTGTACGTGTGTTAGTGTAGACCTCATGGGTATTATAGCGTACGTGTGTTAGTGTAGGCCCTGTATGGGTATTATAGTGTATGTATGTTAGTGTAGGCCTGTATGGGTACTATAGTGTACGTGTGTTAGTGTAGGTCCTGTATGGGTATTATAGTGTACGTGTGTTACTGTAGGCCCTGTATGGGTATTATAGTGTATGTGTGAGTGTAGGTCCTGTATGGGTATTATAGTGTACGTGTGTTACTGTAGGCCCTCTATGGGTATTATAGTGTACGTGTGAGTGTAGGTCCTGTATGGGTATTATAGTGTACGTGTGTTACTGTAGGCCCTCTATGGGTATATAGTGTACGTGTGATGTAGGTCCTGTATGGGCATTATAGTGTACGTGTGTTACTGTAGGCCTGTATGGGTATTATAGTGTATGTGTGAGTGTAGGTCCTCTATGGGTATTATAGTGTACGTGTGTTACTGTAGGCCCTGTATGGGTATTATAGTGTATGTGTGAGTGTAGGTCCTCTATGGGTATTATAGTGTACGTGTGTTACTGTAGGCCCTGTATGGGTATTATAGTGTATGTGTGAGTGTAGGTCCTGTATGGGTATTATAGTGTACGTGTGTTACTGTAGGTCCTGTATGGGTATTATAGTGTACGTGTGTTACTGTAGGTCCTGTATGGGTATTATAGTGTACGTGTGTTACTGTAGGTCCTGTATGGGTATTATAGTGTACGTGTGTTACTGCAGGTCCTGTATGGGTATTATAGTGTACGTGTGTTTACTGTAGGTCCTGTATGGGTATTATAGTGTACGTGTGTTACTGTAGGCCCTGTATGGGCATTATAGTGTACGTGTGTTACTGTAGGTCATGTATGGGCATTATAGTGTACGTGTGTTACTGTAGGCCCTGTATGGGTATTATAGTGTACGTGTGTTACTGTAGGCCCTGTATGGGTATTATAGTGTACGTGTGTCACTGTAGGCCCTGTATGGGTATTATAGTGCACGTGTGTTACTGTAGGCCCTGTATGGGTATTATAGTGTACGTGTGTTATTGTAGGCCCTGTATGGGTATTATAGTGTACGTGTGTTACTGTAGGCCCTCTATGGGCATTATAGTGTACGTGTGTTACTGTAGGCCCTGTATGGGCATTATAGTGTACGTGTGTTACTGTAGGCCCTCTATGGGCATTATAGTGTACGTGTGTTACTGTAGGCCTCTATGGGCATTATGTACGTGTGTTACTGTAGGCCCTGTATGGGTATTATAGTGTACGTGTGTTACTGTAGGCCCTGTATGGGTATTATAGTGTACGTGTGTTACTGTAGGCCCTCTATGGGCATTATAGTGTACGTGTGTTACTGTAGGCCCTGTATGGGTATTATAGTGTACGTGTGTTACTGTAGGCCTCTATGGGTATTATAGTGTAGTGTGTTACTGGTAGGCCCTGTATGGGTATTATAGTGTACGTGTGTTACTGTAGGCCCTGTATGGGCATTATAGTGTAGTGTGTTAGTGTAGGCCCTGTATGGGTATTATACTGTACGTGTGTTACTGTAGGCCATGTATGGGTATTATAGTGTCCGTGTGTTAGTGTAGGCCCTGTATGGGTAAATAGTGTACGTGTGTTACTGTAGGCCCTTTATGGGCATTATAGTGTACGTGTTTACTGTAGGCCCTGTATGGGCATTATAGTGTACGTGTGTTACTGTAGGCCCTTTATGGGCATTTAGTGTACGTGTGTTACTGTAGGCCCTGTATGGGTTTTAGTGTACGTGTGTTACTGTAGGTCCTGTATGGGTATTATAGTGTACGTGTGTTACTGTAGCCCTGTATGGGTATTATAGTGTACATGTGTTACTGTAGGCCCTGTATGGGCATTATAGTGTACGTGTGTTACTGTAGGTCCTGTATGGTATTTTAGTGTACGTGTGTTACGGTAGGCCGTGTATGGGCATTATAGCGTACGTGTGTTACTGTAGGCCCTCTATGGGTATTATAGTGTAAGTGTGTTACTGTAGGCCCTGTATGGGTATTATAGGGTACTTGTGTTAATCGAGTTCCTCCATGGCACGACAGTGTACTTGTATTAGTGTAGAGACCTTGGGGAAAACAGAGTATCTGTGTTAATACAGACACTCTGTGGACAATATAGTGTAGTCATAATAATGATAATAATTCCACGTACTTGTGTTACGTAAACATTCATTTCAGAGAATGCTCCTTGAACTTTACATAAGCAAATTCTCTCTCTCTGTCTGTATCTCTCTCCTCTCTCTCTCTCTCTCTCTGTCTCTGTCTGTCTCTCTCTCTTTGTCTCTGTCTCTCTCTCTCTCTCCCTGTCTCTCTGTCTCCTCTCTCTCTCTCTTTGTCTCTGTCTGTCTCTCTCTGTCTCTGTCTCTTTGTCTCTGTCTCCCCCCTCTCTCTTTTTGTCCATGTCAGAGAATGCTTCTTGCACTTTACATAAGCAAATTTTTCTCTCTCTCTGTGTCTGTATCTCTCTCTCCTCTCTCTCTTCTCTCTCTCTTTGTCTCTGTCTGTCTCTCTCTGTCTCTCTTTTGTCTCTGTCTCCCCCCCCCCCCCATCTCTCTCTCTCTTTGTCCATGTGTGAGAATGCTCCTTGCACTTTACATAAGCAAAATCTCTCTCTCTCTCTCTCTCTCTCCTTGTCTCTGTCTGTCTGTCTCTCTATCTCTGTCTCTGTCTCTGTCTGTCTGTCTGTCTCTCTCTCTCTCTCTTGTCCATGTCAGAGAATGTTCCTTGCACTTTACATAAGCAAAATGTCACTCTCTCTCTCTCTCTTTGTCTGTCTCTGTCTCTGTCTCTCTCTCTCTCTCTCTCTCTTCTCTGTCTTTGTCCATGTCAGAGAATGCTCTTTGCACTTTACATAAGCAAAATCTCTCTCTCTCTCTCTCTTTGTCTCTCTCTTTCTCTGTCTGTCTGTCTCTCTCTGTCTCTCTGTCTGTCTGTCTGTCTCTCTCTCTCTCTCTTTCTCTGTCTCTCTCTCTGTCTCTGCCTCCGTCTCTGTCTGTCTGTCTCTCTCTCTCTTTGTCTCTGTCTCCCCCCTCTCTCTCTTTTTGTCCATGTCAGAGAATGTTCCTTGCACTTTACATAAGCATAATCTCTCTCTCTCTCTCTCTCTCTCTCTCTCTCTCCCCCTCTCTCTCTCTCTCCTTGTCTCTGTCTGTCTTTCTATCTCTGTCTCTGTCTCTCTCTCTCTGTCTCTCTGTCTCTCCCTCTCTCTCTCTCTCTTGTCCATGTCAGAGAATGTTCCTTGCACTTTACATAAGCAAAATGTCACACTCTCTCTCCCTTTGTCTCTGTCTCTGTCTCTCTCTCTCTGTCTCTCTCTCTCACTCTCTCTCTCTCTCTCTCTCTCTCTCTCTCTCTCTGTGTGTCTTTGTCCATGTCAGAGAATGCTCTTTGCACTTTACATAAGCAAAATCTCTCTCTCTCTCTGTTTTTGTCTCTGTCTCTCTCTCTCTCTCTTTGTCTCTCTTTTCTCTGTCTGTCTGTCTCTCTCTCTCATCACTCTCTCTCTCTCTCTCTCTCTCCTCTCTCTCTCTCTCTCTTCGTTCATATCAGAGAATGCTCTTGGAACTTTACATAAGCAAAATCTATCCCTCTCTTTGTCTCTTTCTCTCTCTCTCTCTCTCTCACTCTTTGTCTCTGTCTCCGTCTCTGTCTGTCTGTCTGTCTGTCTCTCTCTCTCACTCTTTGTCTCTGTCTCCGTCTCTGTCTGTCTGTCTGTCTGTCTCTCTCTCTCTCTCTCTCTCTCTCTTTGTCCATGTCAGAGAATGCTCCTTGCACTTTACATAAGCAAAATATCACTCTCTTTCTCTCTCTCTCTCTCTCTCTCTCTCTCTCCTTTCTCTCTCTCTCTGTGTCTTTTTCTCTCTCTGCTCACACACACACACACACACACACACACACACACACACACACACATACACACACACCCATCTCATTCCTCTTCCCTTAACGATCTCTCAGTCATTTTCCCCAAGTGTTGGCCAATCTTGATGGCAGGAAAGAGTGACGCACTTCACTAGCACTATAGTCTACACACAGCGTGAAATCACCACTTCATAAATCGTATAATCATTTCCCACATTATGACTCGAACAGCCATCGTCACATCTACCCTAGTACAATTTGTCCCTCTGGGCTGTTCCATGTGTGTGGTAGTGGCAGGGTGGTGGAAATTTAGTGGGATGGGTGCAGGGGATAGGATGGTGTGTGTGTGTGTGTGTGTGTGTGTGTGTGTGTGTGTGTGTGTGTGTGTGTGTGTGTGTGTGTGTGTGTGTGTGTGTGTGTGTGTGTTGTGTGTTGTGTTGTGTTGTGTGTGTGTTTATGTGTGTGTGTTGTGTTGTTGTGTGTGTGTGTGTTGTGTGTGTTGTGTTTAGTGTGTGTGTGGTGTGTGTTGTGTTGTGTTGTGTTGTGTTGTGTTGTGTTGTGTTGTGTTGTGTTGTGTTGTTTGTGTGTTGTGTGTGTGTGTGTGTCGTGTCGTGTCGTGTGTGTCGTTGTGTTGTGTGTTGTGTTGTGTTGTGTTGTGTCGTGTGTGTGTGTGTGTTGTGTGTTGTGTTGTGTGTTGTGTCGTGTTGTGTCGTGTTGTGTTGTCTTGTGTTGTTTGTTGTGTTGTCTTGTGTTGTTTTGTGTGTTGTGTGTTGTGTGTGTATGTGTGCGTGTGTGTGTTGTGTGTGTGTGAACGTGAATGCGTGTGTTTGTTGGTTGGTTGGTTGTTTTGTTTGTTACTTTATATTTGAGTGTGTGCGTGTGTTTTATGGATAGTTGGGGGGAGGGGAGATCGTCGTCAATCCGTCTGTCTGTCTGTCTGTCTGTCTGTCTGTCTGTCTCTCCCTCTCTCTCTCTCTCTCTCTCTCTCTCTGCTCTCTTTTTCCTCTGTCTCTCTCTATCTATGTATCTCTCTCTGTCTCTCTGTCTCTGTCTCACTCTCTCTCTCTCTCTCTTCCCTCTTTCTCTCTCTGTCAGTCTCTCTCTCTTTTCTTTCTTTTCTCTTTCTTTCTTTCTTTCTTTCTCTCTGTCTCTCTCTTTTCTTTCTTTCTCTGTCTCCCTCCTCCCTCTCTCTCCCTACCCCTCTCCATTACTGTCTACCACCCACCCCACTAAATTTCCACCCCCTCCTCCGCACTGCCACCACACACAGGAAACAGACCCAGAAGGGGAAATTGTATTGGGGTGGCTGTACGACTCATAGTGTGTGGAATGATTTATGATTTATCAAGTGATGATTTCATGCTGTGTGTAGACTATAGTGCTAGTGAGTGCTTCACTCGTTCCTGCCACATCAAGATTGGCCAACACTTGTGGAAAATGACTGAGAGATCGTTATGGGATGAGGAATGAAACTGAGGTTGGGTGTGGTGTGATGTGTGTGTGTGTGTGTGTGTGTGTGTGTGTGTGTGTGTGTGTGTGTGTGTGTGTGTGTGTGTGTGTGTGGGTGTGTGTTTGTGTGTGTGTGTGTGTGTGTGTGTGAGTGTGGTGTGTGTGTGTGTGTGTGTGTGTTTTGTGTGAGTGTGTGTGTGTGTGTGTGTGAGTGAGTGAGTGTGTGTGTGTGTGTTTGTGAGTGTATGTGTGTGTCCGTATGTGTGTGTCCGTCTCAGTCCGTCAGCAACCTACTTTTGTCTCCTTCAAGTCCGCTCTCAAAACTCACCTTTTCTCCTCCGCATAAAATCCTGACCTCACTCAACTCACCCCCCCCCCCCCCCCCTCTGCAGCCTGTCTCCGCTCGGAGGGGAATCACATGGTTATAATATATAATTGTATATGCTATGCTCTATAATTTTCCATTGCTTTTATTCTTGCTTTTATTGCTTTTATTCTTTCTCCCCATTTATAGCCATGCGTGTGTGTGTGTGTGTGTGTGTGTGTGTGTGTGTGTGTGTGTGTGTGCGTGTGCGTGCGTGCGTGCGTGCGTGCGTGCGTGCGTGCGTGCGTGCGTGCGTGTGTGTCTGCTTCAGCGCTTAGATTTGATTTTATCAAGATTTTGCGCTATATAAATATTGTAATTATTATTATTATTATTTGTGAGTGTGTGTGTGTGTGTGTGTGTGTGTGTGTGTGTGTGTGTGTGTGTGTGTGTGTGTGTGTGTTGTGTGTGTGCGTGTGTGTGTGTGGATGTTTGTGTGTGTCAATGTGAATGCGTGTGTTTCTTTGTTGGTTCGTTGTTTTGTTTGTAACTTTATATTTCTGAGTGTGTGTGCGTGTGTCTTATGGATACTTGGAGGAGGGGGATTGTACGTCAGTCTCTCTCTCTCTCTCTCTCTCTCTCTCTCTCTCTCTTCTCTTCTATCTATCTATCTATCTTTCTCTTT
Organism: Monoplex corrugatus; assembly: GCA_030674185.1. NCBI lineage: Eukaryota > Metazoa > Mollusca > Gastropoda > Littorinimorpha > Ranellidae > Monoplex > Monoplex corrugatus. The sequence continues at coordinate 9,308,728 of JAPXFY010000026.1, read as the reverse complement.
CCCTCTCTCTTTCTCTATCTATCTCTCTTTCTCTCTGTCTCTCTCTCTCTTTCTCTCTCTCTCTCTCTCTCAATTTCTCTGTCTCATTCTCTCTCCTCTGATTCTCTCTGTCTCTCTCTCTCTGTCTTTCTCTGTCTCTCTGCCTCCTATGTCTCTCTGTATCTGTCTCTCTCTCACACACACACTCTCTCATCTCTCTCTCTCTCTCTCTGACTCTCTCTCTCTGTCTCTGACAGTCTCTCTCTCTCTCTCTCTCCCTGTCTTCCTCTCACTCTATCTCTCTCTCTCCTCTCTCTCTCTCTCTTTCTCTCTGTCTCTTTCTGCCTCTCTCTATCTCTGTCTCTCTGCCTCTCTCGCTCTCTCGCTCTCCTCTCTGTGAAAGGGTTAAGTTTCTGCTTTGCCATCATGACTGACAATGCAGGACTCTGGCTGATGAAAGTGAGGGAGTCAAAGGGTTAATATTAGGGGAGAATAGAGATCGTTCGCGAGGCATGGTCATCTTGTGTTTGATGTTTATGAGGGGCAATAGAATCCACTGGAATCCACGAACAAGTGTTTTATGACATTCATATTTCACACACGCGCGCGTGCGCGCTCACGCGCACACACACACACACACACACACACACACACACACACACATACACAACACACACACACACACACACACGAACATGCACGCGCACACACTCACAAACACACACACACGCACACACACGCATGCACACAAGTACTCACGTGCACATACTCAATACGAGAGAGAAGAGAGAGAGAGAGAGAGACACACACACACATACATACATACACACACACACACACGAACATGCACGCGCACCACTCACAACACACACACACGCAACCAGCATGCACACAAGTACTCACGGCACATACTCAATACAGAGAGAGAGAGAGAGAGACCCACACCAACACACCAGACAAACAGACAGACAGATAGAAACAGAAACACAGAGACAGAGAGTGGGATGGAGAGAGTAAAAGACTTTGTTCTCTACTGTGAAGCTTTCAACGATACTCGATCAAAGTCTTGCACACAAACACACACACACACAACACACACACACACACACCACACACACACACACACACACACACACACACACACACACACACACACACACACACACACCACACACACACACACACACACACACACACGCACGCAAACACCACACACACACACACACACACACACATACACACACACACACACACACACACACACACACACACACCACACACATACACACAACACAACACACACACAGACAAAACTAACGTAATCTGTTTTCAGACAAAACTAACGTAATCTGTTTTGAGACAAAACTAACGTAATATGTTTTCAGACAAAACAACGTCATATGTTTTCAGACAAAATAACGTAATATGTTTTCAGACAAAACTAACGTAATCTGTTTTGAGACAAAACTAACGTCATCTGTTTTCAGACAAAACTAACGTCATCTGTTTTGAGACAAAACTAACGTAATTGTTTTCAGACAAAACTAACGTAATTGTTTTGAGACAAAACTAACGTAATATGTTTTCGGACAAAACTAACGTAATATGTTTTCAGACAAAACTAACGTAATATGTTTTCAGACAAAACTAACGTAATTGTTTTCAGACAAAACTAACGTAATCTGTTGTTCAGACAAAACTAACGTAATATGTTTTCAGACAAAACTAACGTAATCTGTTTTCAGACAAAACTAACGTAATCTGTTTTGAGACAAAACTAACGTAATTGTTTTCAGACAAAACTAACGTATATGTTTTAGACAAAACTAACGTAATCTGTTTTCAGACAAACAAGTAATTGTTTCAGACAAAACTAACGTAATATGTTTTCAGACAAAACTAACGTCATCTGTTTTCAGACAAAAACTAACGTACATCTGTTTTCAGACAAAACTAACGTAATATGTTTTCAGACAAAACTAACGTAATTGTTTTCAGACAAAACTAACGTCATCTGTTTTCAGACAAAACTAACGTAATCTGTTTTCAGACAAAACTAACGTAATATGTTTTCAGACAAAACTAACGTAATCTGTTTTCAGACAAAACTAACGTAATCTGTTTTCAGACAAAACTAACGTAATCTGTTTTCAGACAAAACTAACGTAATCTGTTTTCAGACAAAACTAACGTCATCTGTTTTCAGACAAAACTAACGTAATCTGTTTTCAGACAAAACTAACGTCATCTGTTTTCAGACAAAACTAACGTCATCTGTTTTCAGACAAAACTAACGTATCTGTTTTCAGACAAAACTAACGTCATCTGTTTTCAGACAAAACTAACGTATCTGTTTTCAGACAAAACTAACGTAATATGTTTTCAGACAAAACAACGTCATCTGTTTTCAGACAAAACTAACGTCATCTGTTTTCAGAC
>JAPXFY010000026.1:9291310-9296310 GCA_030674185.1 Monoplex corrugatus | reverse complement strand
TGCCAAAGCCTGGGTCTCTGCGATATAGTTTCTCTGACCATTCTGCAATGTTTCAGTCCATCTATTTTTCTTTTCTGTTTTGTAATCAGTCTCCGTCCTTCAACAGTCCCCTTGGGGGTTGATGGAGTGATTTAGCAAGGCCACTGAATCTTGTTACGTGGCCTAACCAACGTAGTTCTCTTTTCTTCACTGATGTCAGTAGATCTTCATGTTATGGCCCAGTGTGCGTTGGTGATATGATCAGTATAGTTCATCTTTAACCCCCTTTGACTCACACACACCCTATCCACCAACTGCAAAAACTTAGCCCTTTGATTCCCTCACTCTATCCACCAACTGCAAAAACTTAACCCTTTGATTCCCTCACCCTATCCGCCAGCTTCCTGCAGGAAGCTGGTGGATAGGGTGAGGGGATCAAAGGGTTAAGTTTTTGATTTGCTAGCATGGTTGACAGTACAGGGTGTTGTGTTGGTGGACAGGGTGCGGGAGTCAAAGGGTTAATTTCTTGCGATAACACCTCATTTCCGCGGTCTGGATTCATCTTGCCAAATCTTGCTGTGACCGTCTGGTAATCCCTTAATTACTTTAACTCTTTCACTCTCGAATTTCACCACCAGTTTGAAAACTTAACCCTTTCACTCTCTCGCCCAATCCACCAGGTGCAAAAACTCGACTCCTTTACTCCCGCACCGTTTCCACCAGCTCCTGAACGTTAACCCTTTCACTCTCTTACCCAATCCCACCAGCTGGGAAAAAAATTAATCCTTTCACGTCTTTACGTGTCCACCAGCAAGGAACAGGTAGTGAGAGAGAGGGAGTGACAGGAGCTGGTGTGTAGAATGAGGGAGTGAAAGGAGCTGGTGTGTAGAATGAGGGAGTGACAGGAGCCAGTGTGTAGAATCAGGGAGTGAAAGGAGCCGGTGTGTAGAATCAGGGAGTGACAGGAGCCAGTGTGTAGAATGAGGGAGTGAAAGGAGCCAGTGTGTAGAATGAGGGAGTGACAGGAGCCGGTGTGTAGAATGAGGGAGTGGAAGGAGCCGGTGTGTAGAATGAGGGAGTGAAAGGAGCCAGTGTGTAGAATGAGGGAGTGACAGGAGCCGGTGTGTAGAATGAGGGAGTGGAAGGAGCCGGTGTGTAGAATGAGGGAGTGACAGGAGCCAGTGTGTAGAATGAGGGAGTGAAAAGTAGCCGGTGTGTAGAATGAGGGAGTGGAAGGAGCCGGTGTGTAGAATGAGGGAGTGACAGGAGCCAGTGTGTAGAATGAGGGAGTGAAAAGTAGCCGGTGTGTAGAATGAGGGAGTGACAGGAGCCAGTGTGTAGAATGAGGGAGTGACAGGAGCCAGTGTGTAGAATGAGGGAGTGATAGGAGCCCGTGTGTAGAATGAGGGAGTGACAGGAGCCAGTGTGTAGAATCAGGGAGTGACAGGAGCCAGTGTGTAGAATGAGGGAGTGACAGGAGCCGGTGTGTAGAATCAGGGAGTGACAGGAGCCAGTGTGTAGAATCAGGGAGTGACAGGAGCCAGTGTGTAGAATCAGGGAGTGACAGGAGCCAGTGTGTAGAATGAAGGAGTGACAGGAGCCGGTGTGTAGAATCAGGGAGTGACAGGAGCCGGTGTGTAGAATGAGGGAGTGAAAGGAGCCAGTGTGTAGAATGAGGGAGTGAAAGGAGCCAGTGTGTAGAATGAGGGAGTGAAAGGAGCCGGTGTGTAGAATGAGGGAGTGAAAGGAGCCGGTGTGTAGAATGAGGGAGTGACAGGAGCCAGTGTGTAGAATGAGGGAGTGACAGGAGCCAGTGTGTAGAATGAGGGAGTGACAGGAGCCAGTGTGTAGAATGAGGGAGTGACAGGAGCCAGTGTGTAGAATGAGGGAGTGACAGGAGCCGGTGTGTAGAATGAGGGAGTGACAGGAGCCAGTGTGTAGAATGAGGGAGTGACAGGAGCCAGTGTGTAGAATGAGGGAGTGACAGGAGCCAGTGTGTAGAATGAGGGAGTGACAGGAGCCGGTGTGTAGAATCAGGGAGTGACAGGAGCCAGTGTGTAGAATGAGGGAGTGACAGGAGCTGGTGTGTAGAATGAGGGAGTGACAGGAGCTGGTGTGTAGAATCAGGGAGTGACAGGAGCCGGTGTGTAGAATGAGGGAGTGACAGGAGCCGGTGTGTAGAATGAGGGAGTGACAGGAGCCGGTGTGTAGAATGAGGGAGTGACAGGAGCTGGTGTGTAGAATAAGGGAGTGACAGGAGCCAGTGTGTAGAATCAGGAGTGACAGGAGCCAGTGTGTAGAATCAGGGAGTGGAAGGAGCCAGTGTGTATGAATGAGGAGTGACAGGAGCCTGGTGTGTAGAATGAGGGAGTGACAGGAGCCAGTGTGTAGAATGAGGGAGTGACAGGAGCCAGTGTGTAGAATGAGGGAGTGAAAAGGAGCCGGTGTGTAGAATGAGGGAGTGACAGGAGCCGGTGTGTAGAATGAGGGATGTGACAGGAGCCAGTGTGTAGAATGAGGGAGTGACAGGAGCCGTGTGTAGAATGAGGAGTGACAGGAGCCAGTGTTAGAATAAGGAGTGACAGGAGCCAGTGTGTAGAATGAGGGAGTGACAGGAGCCGGTGTGTAGAATGAGGGAGTGACAGGAGCCCGTGTGTAGAATGAGGGAGTGACAGGAGCCAGTGTGTAGAATGAGGGAGTGACAGGAGCCGGGTGTGTAGAATAAGGAGTGACAGGAGCCAGTGTGTAGAATCAGGGAGTGACAGGAGCTGTGTGTAGAATCAGGGAGTGACAGGAGCCAGTGTGTAGAATCAGGGAGTGACAGGAGCTGTGTGTAGAATCAGGGAGTGACAGGAGCCAGTGTGTAGAATGAGGGAGTGACAGGAGCCAGTGTGTAGAATGAGGGAGTTGGAAGGAGCCAGTGTGTAGAATGAGGGAGTGACAGGAGCCAGTGTGTAGAATAAGGGAGTGACAGGAGCCGGTGTGTAGAATGAGGGAGTGACAGGAGCCAGTGTGTAGAATGAGGGAGTGACAGGAGCTGGTGTGTAGAATGAGGGAGTGACAGGAGCTGGTGTGTAGAATGAGGGAGTGACAGGAGCCGGTGTGTAGAATGAGGGAGTGACAGGAGCCGGTGTGTAGAATCAGGGAGTGACAGGAGCCAGTGTGTAGAATGAGGGAGTGACAGGAGCCAGTGTGTAGAATGAGGGAGTGACAGGAGCCAGTGTGTAGAATGAGGGAGTGACAGGAGCCAGTGTGTAGAATGAAGGAGTGACAGGAGCCGGTGTGTAGAATGAGGGAGTGACAGGAGCCGGTGTGTAGAATGAGGGAGTGACAGGAGCCGGTGTGTAGAATCAGGGAGTGACAGGAGCCGGTGTGTAGAATGAGGGAGTGACAGGAGCCAGTGTGTAGAATGAGGGAGTGACAGGAGCCGGTGTGTAGAATCAGGGAGTGACAGGAGCCGGTGTGTAGAATGAGGGAGTGACAGGAGCCAGTGTGTAGAATGAGGGAGTGAAAAGGAGCCGGTGTGTAGAATGAGGGAGTGACAGGAGCCAGTGTGTAGAATGAGGGAGTGACAGGAGCCAGTGTGTAGAATGAGGGAGTGACAGGAGCCGGTGTGTAGAATCAGGGAGTGACAGGAGCCAGTGTGTAGAATGAGGGAGTGAAAAGGAGCCGGTGTGTAGAATGAGGGAGTGAAAAGGAGCCAGTGTGTAGAATGAGGGAGTGACAGGAGCCGGTGTGTAGAATGAGGGAGTGACAGGAGCCAGTGGTGTAGAATGAGGGAGTGACAGGAGCCAGTGTGTAGAATGAGGGAGTGACAGGAGCCGGTGTGTAGAATGAGGGAGTGACAGGAGCCAGTGTGTAGAATGAGGGAGTGACAGGAGCCAGTGTGTAGAATGAGGGAGTGACAGGAGCCGGTGTGTAGAATCAGGGAGTGACAGGAGCCAGTGTGTAGAATGAGGGAGTGAAAAGGAGCCGGTGTGTAGAATGAGGGAGTGAAAAGGAGCCAGTGTGTAGAATGAGGGAGTGAAAAGGAGCCGGTGTGTAGAATGAGGGAGTGAAAATGGTGATGTTTTTGATTTGTTATCAGGCTGACAATGCCGGACTTCTGGAAATCCTGAGCTAGAAATTTCCTCTTTTCTATCACTCTCTTTGTTTCTTTCTTCCTCCTTTGCTTTCTGTCATTTCTTCCTATCATTTTCTGCCTTGCTGGTCCATTCACCTGTATGTGTTCGATAAAGTCGTACGTACTTTTTCTGCCTTGCTGGTCCATTCACCTGTATGTGTTCAATAAAGTCTTTTTTGTACTTTCTCTTAGGATTGATGATTGGGTACATGTGTTAAGTGTATTTTTGGCTCTTGGGAAATGAGATATGCGGAAGCAGTTTTAGGTAATTTAGGCCTGTTTTATATATGTTTTAGTGTCTTTAGTTATCTTTACATTTGCATGCAGGTATGCTTTTTAAATCCCGTGGGCGATAAATTGGACGGAATGGTCAACGCCAGGGGCATTTCCTTAGATTATGTGCGCGAATGCTTGTACTTAATTTTCTTCGCCTTTTTTTTTTTCCTGTTGAAGTATTGTGTATGTTTTGAACTGGTTATAGCCCTGATATGGACTCTACGCAGTCGGCTAGACTTTAAACAACAATAACAACAATAACAATGTCGGACACTGCTGGACAGGGAGAGGGGAATATCACTGGGTCAACCTCCACCATTAGATAGTTAAGATGACCCCTCACTTCTGACTTTTTGTTGTTGTTGTAGGAACGAAGAGTTAACTAGAATGGCATGACCATCGTGTTTTCTCTTTAATTAAGTTATGACACAAGCTAAACGTGCGCTTCTGACCTTTTGAACTATCAGCGTGGGCGCCGCGTGAGCTGCTGACGCGGCGTAATGGTTATATATCTGCAAGTCATGCGCTGGTATGTGAGGGTTTTTTTTTTCCGCTTCTGCAGAAGGTATTACGCGTCCACATCACAAACCTGTTGATTAATTCCCTTTAGGTAACAGGAGTA
>JAPXFY010000026.1:9268810-9278810 GCA_030674185.1 Monoplex corrugatus | reverse complement strand
GGGAGTGAAGTGGCAGAGGCCCCAACTTTTCCAGGGGCCAGCACCACGAGGACGACGCCCATCCCCTCTCCCTCGCTTCAAATTCATATTCACATTCACTTTTTTTTTAAACCAAGAATTCAGAAAGGCAAGAAGGCTAATTGGTCTTCAAGGGGTAGGACCTGAGAGATCAACCTCTCTCCAGTCTTTTATACCAAGGCAGCCGGGCAATGCCCTGTTTTTGACGATTTAAAATGCCATGGGATCTTTAGCGTGCGCAGCCAGAAGGCACACGGGTCCGATTCGTTTTTCGTCCCCTTCCGAAGGACGACGTTCAGTTCGATTTTCCGGTCAAACTGAGGAGAAAAGTCGAGGCCTCTACGGGGAACGAACCCTGAAACCTCGAGTTTAGTTACTGGCAGGCAAACGTCTGAACCATTCTGCTACTCTTCTCCCTCAAGGCCAATTTTAATGTAGCACTCCCTTCCATCATCATCAGGTGCCCTGCCGCATGGCGTTGGCGATCATGGACTTTCACCTGTATCTATCTCTCGTTGCCCCTAGCATCTCCCCCACCCTCCCCGTCCCCAGCCACTCTGCAAGTCCGTCCAGCATTTTCTCCCTGGGTCTACCCGGTGCTGTCTTTCCCTCCAGCTCTCCCGTTGTGACCAGGTGCTCCAAATCCCCCTTCCTCCCAAAATGGCCTATAAATGTTGCCTGTCTTTTCCTAATCTTCCTCATGAGTAATCTACTACTGTCTGCCTCTATCAAGACTGTCTCGTTTGTTTTCTTTGCTGTCCATGGAACTCTCAACATTCTTCTTAAAAACCACATCTCGGCTGCCTCAATCTTGTTCTGGCTTTGTTTGTTGACTGTCCACGCCTCGCATCCGTACAACAGTATTGGTTCTATATAACATTCAAGAACTCTCTTCCTGATGTTAATTGACAGGCATTTGTTGGTAAGAATGCTTGTCATCTTCTTGAATGCTGTTTTGGCTCGGCCGATTCTGCTGGCTATTTCTTATGTGCATCTGCCGTCTGATGAAATGATCGTTCCCAGGTATTTGAATTTATCAACCTGTGTCAAGGTTGTGCCATTTGCTGTTATTTCGCATGAGGGGTTAACTGGTTAACTGAATGTCAGGCACCAGCTGCTGACACACATCAACAAAAGAAAGCTGAAATACGTAGGCCATGCGATCAGAAACACCAAAACAGATCTGATATCAACGGTCCTGCAGGGGAATGTTGAGGCCAAGAGAAGAAAGGGACGACCGCACATCTCCTACTTCAACAAACAACATCGCTGAAGTCTGTGGTCTGGGGATCCAGGAGGTCGCCCACAGATGTATGTCTCAATCGTGTGACCCGAAGAAACTTGTGACGTCCAGCGTGGCTCCTACGCCGATCCCGGCGAGGGAGAGATGGTGAGATGAGGGGACCCACTGGTTCGAAACAACCACCATGTTACATTTAAAAAAAAGAGATACTCAATGTGAAAGTGCCATTGCGATAAGAGAAATGTGACGTCAAAATGTGTCTGTCGATTCAGCTACTGTCCCCGTTCGTTCTTGAAGATTGTTTTGTGATTCACTGGATAATGAATCGAGAATATTTGTTTTGGTTTATGCTAACACTGAAAATATATGTTTAAGTTCGATTTTGTTGTATGGAAATATGTAGAATCCTTTGGAACAATCTAGAAATGACAAGAAAAACGTAGAATACTTTAGATCTTTCTAGAATGTTCCGGAAATTGTAAACAAATTTAATTACAACGATTGGCTGGAAGTTTAATCTTACGATGATTGGCTAGAACTACAGAATATTCCAGAGAGGGAAGGTTCGAGAATGTGGATATGATTGGCTGAAAATCTAGGGAAAAGCCGAGAATATTGTGGAACCTTCCATGATGTTATAAATAAAGCGTGACTGAGAGAGAAGAGAGGGGAGAGAGCGATCGAAAGAGTTGAAGTCGTAAGCCTGCTGTCAGAGATAGAGAAGTTGCTGTAGATTCGCGGATTTGCTGTGTGTGTAGATTTGAGGGCTGAAGAAGAATAATTCTGCAAACTAGGAGTGGTGCATCGGATGTGTGAAGTTTTACCCAGTTCCTGTTATGTTTTCTAGTTCTTCAATAAAGGATTATTTTCGTTTAACCTGGACTGGAGTATTTTGTCTCTGAGAAGAATGATCAACTGCTAGATCTTCACAACCTGCATAAACTGCAAGACACTGCCAGTCACCTCTTACATCTTTCCATTGTGACACACCATTAGCTTGTGTGTGAATCCGACGTTCAACAACTGACCTACTGAGGACAACGTGTTCAGAGAAGAATTTCACCACAATTTATGACCAAGTCTTATCAGAGCCAGTAGGTCTACTTTGATAAGCAATCGTTACTGTTTCTCAGGGTTGTTTTACAACTTAAATCACTTCACATCAATACTCGAGTCCTTAGCGAGATAGCGAGTGCTGTTTACTGTCTGATGACAGTTTTCGATGAGCCATCCCACTGCAATTTATTTATGACTGTTTCACGTAGAGCCTAGAACTGGCGGTTGTTTATTAGGGTTTGGTCACAAAAGCTATGTGTCCTACCTTACATTTGATGTTCTTTGGCTTTGGTTTGTTTTAACCATTGGTACACACATATACACATGCACACATATCTATCTAGCTATTATCTGTCTAGTCTGTCTGTTGTCGTCTGTCTGTTATCTATCTATCTATTTTCTATCATCTATCTATTTATCTATCAATCTATCTATCTACTACCTATCTATCTGTCTGCTATCTATCTATCATTTATTTATCTACCTATCTATCTATCTCTATCTATCCATCCATCTATTATCTGTCTATTTCTATCTCTATCTGTCTGTCTATCTATCTATTTATCTATCATCTATCTATCTACTACCTACCTATCTATCTGTCTGTCTATCTATCTATCTATCTATCTATTTATTTATCTACCGATCTATCTACTATCCATCCATCTATTATCTGTCTATTATCTATCTATCTATCTTATTCTCTCTATCTATCTATCTATTTCTCTATCATCATCTATCTATTTATCTATCAATCTATCTATCTACCTACTACTATCTGTCTGTCTATCTATCTATCTATTTATTTATCTACCTACTATCTATCTTATCTATCCATCATCTATCTATCTGTCTATCTGTCTATCTCTATCTACCTATCTTCTTATCTATCTATCTATTATCTTCATCTATCTATTTATCTATATCTATCTATCTACTACCACCTATCTACGTCTCTCTATCTATCTATCATTTATCTACCTTCTATCTAGCTATCCACATCTATTTATCTGTCTGTCTATCTATCTTCTATCTATCTATCTATCTATATCTGTCTATCCATCCATCTACTATTATCTATCTATCTTCATATATATATGTATGTATATCATATATATATATATGTATATGTATAGTGTATATTATACATCCATATACATTCAATATAATACAAGAAACAGCTGCGGATTGGTGAGGACAAACTGTCAGCTGCTGCAGCAGAAAAGCGAGTCCGCAGAAAAGGGATGACAGCCAACAGACCGGCATCAGCATACACATGCGACCGCTGCGACAGACACTGCCTCTCTCGCATTGGTCTCTACAGCCACAGGCGACGCTGCTTGGACCAAGCAGACAGCCCATCTAGACATTAGAACGGATGTACTTTGTCCATGGTCAGCCATGACCGAGGGAGGCCTACATACACATTCAGTCCCAGTACAATTAACTTTATGGTCAGTGTATCCAGGGCCAGCTGATGTCTGTCAGTAGCCTGTAGTCTGTGTTTTGGGATTGGTTCCTTTTATTGTTATTGTTATAGTTATTGTTGTTTAAAGCCCAGCCGACTGCATAGAGCCATGTCAGGGCTATAAATGTTTCAAAACATGCAATGCAAAACTTCAACAAGGAAAAAAAGACAGGAAAATTGAGTACACATATCAATGCATTCGTGCACATAATCTATAGACATGCCCCTGGCGTTGACCACTCCGTCCAATTTATCGCACAGGGGATTTTTTTAAAAAAACACACCTGAATACAAATTTAAGCATACATAAGGACACCAAAACATATAAAAACTGGCCTAAATTACCTAAAATTGCTTCCGCATATCTCACCTCCCTAGAGCCAGAAATCCACTTAATACATGACCCAATTACCAGTTCTAAGAAAAAGTACGTAAGACTTTATCGAACACATACAGGTGAATGGACCAGCAAGGCAGAAAATGATAGGAAGAAATGACAGAAAGTAAAGGAACAAGGCAGAAACAAAGAGAGTAACAGAAAAGATGAAATTCCTAGGACATAATTTCCAGAAGGTGGGGATACTATTTATACTGAAAGAGCCCCCCGGCATCCCCACGAGGTTAGGGGGGGGGGGGGTTTCCAGAAGGTGGAAATACAGAAGCACTACTATACTGAAAGAGAACCCGACGTCCCCAGGGGGGAGGGTTGGTTTCAAAACCATTCCGTACGAACCTTTCTTAATAACACGGGGTGATCAGTATCTCAGTTTAACGACGTTAGCCAGTAGGCTGTTATTCTACACTTTATGGTCATGTTTGTCCAGACAGTATAATGATACCTTAACATCCGTGACAGATTCCTGGGTCTGCTATTCTTTGTTGATGTGTTTGTGTGATAACCTAGCCATACACCCAGCCACACACCCGGCCACACACACACACACACCACACACCACACACACACACACCACACACATACATACATATACATACACACATACACACACACACACACACAAACCACGCTCGCGCGCGTGCCACACACACACACAAACGCACGCAAGCACACACACACACACACACACATACACACACACATACACACACACACACCACACACACACACACACACACACATACACACACACACTTGCCACACACACACACACACACACACACACACACATATATATATATGTATATATAATATATATATATATATTATACACAAACGCACGCTTGCTCGCACGCCACACACACACCTAGCCAAAACACACACACACACAACATACACACACACATACACACACACACACACACACACACACACACACACACACCCCACACACACACACAGAGCCATACACCCCAAGACACAAACACACACATATACCCAGCCACACACACACACCACACCCAGTCACACACACACACATACACACACAAACGCACACACGCACGCACGCGCGCGAGCGCACACACACACCCAGCCACACACACACACATACGTACACATACACACATACACATACACACACATACACACACACACACACAAACGCACGCTCGCTCGTACGCCACACACACACACACACACACACACACACACACACACACATACACACACACACACACACATACGTACACATACACACACACACATACACATACACACACATACACACACACACACACACACACACACACACACACACACACACACACAGACGCATGCTCGCTGGCATGCCCCCCTCCCCCCCCCACACACACACATACATACACACTCCATTAGAATCATTGTTTCGCAGTCCTATTAATGCATTACTTTTAAGTTTATGAAGTTTGTATGTTAGCGTTAAATTATCCCTTCACATTGTTGATGTTAAGTGTTAAGTTCTCGTTCCATTTTTTCTATACTGTCCCACCTACTTCTGTCTTTTACTCTGTCTCCCCCTGCCCCCAATCCAACCCGCCTAATCTTAACTCTCATCCTCCATTTTTTTTTTCGTCTAATATCACTCACAGTGAAAAGACTTAACCCTTTGACTCCTGCACCCTATCCACCAACTGCAAAAATTTAACCCTATGACTTCCTTACCCCTATCCACCAGCTTCCCGCAGGAAGCTGATGGATAGGGTGAGGGAACCAAAGGGTAAAGTTTTTGTTTTGCTAGTGTGGTTGGCAATGCAGGATGCTGGTGGACAGGGTGCGGGAGTCAAAGGGTTAAATCAAAGAACGAACTCTATCAGCTCTTCAAACTTCAATACTTCACAGCACTGTTGTACTCAACGATAGTATGACGTCAAAGGGTTAAATCAAAGAACGAACTCTATCAGCTCTTCAAACTTCAATATTTCACAGCACTGTTGTACTCAACGATAGTATGACATCCCACTAAGCCTGTCTTACAAAAGCCAATCTTTGTTACACATATAAGCAATTTTTAAAAGTAGAGACAAAGAAAGTAAAAGAAGAAGTACTGATTCACAACAAACAAGGGAAGGGATGTACGTATTAACTCTAAGGCTATATATACAAAAACATACGTACCATACACGTACAATGTCAAAAACAGTTATGAAAATATACTGTGATGAAATTTCAGTTCAGTTCAATGTCGAGCTTGCTCGGCTATCCATGACACGTTTCCTCCATCCCTCTCTGTCAGACATTGCAGTAGGTAGTTCACCATACTGACAGCCCGTATCATCCATCAGTTGGTCGATGAAGGTCTTCTTTGGACGTCCTGGTCTTTGTTTGCCGTGACTGGGTCTCCACAGTAGAACATCTCCTACCAGTTCTTCTTTGCTACGCCAGCAGTGTCCCGCGAAACGCACTCTTTGTTGACGTATTGATTTACTGATTGGTGGGATCTTACCATATAACTCTTTGTTAGTTGGATGTTCTCTCCAGGATTTGTTCAGGGCTGCACGTAGCATTCGTGTGTATGCTCCATTAATCTTCTTCTCCAATGTCGTTGTTAGGGTCCAAGAGATTGAGCCATATGTAAGAACGGACTCTATTGCTGCTCGGAAGTTCCTTTTCAGGTTGTCTGGTAGATTGGATTTCCAGATTTTGTTCAGTTGATTTAGAGTGCCCCAGGGATTTCCGAGTCTGGTATTTGACGTCTTGTTCTGTGGAGTCAATGTAGCTGCCAAGGTATTTAAAGTCTTGAACTTGTTTGATCGCATCTCCATTGAGACTTCTCATACCTTCTGATGCGTCTTGATTCAGGCAGATGAACTCTTGTTTTGTTCGCATTGAGGTGGAGCCCGATCTCCTTCGCTGTTCTTTCGATATTGTGAAAGAATGATGAAATATTGATTATCATCTATATGCCAGTTGGTCGAGCCTTTTACAAAAAGCATAACAGACAAAGGCAGACACAAGTAAAGGAAATACATGTCAATCAGTAGTAACAGTAGTTCAGTTGGTTTGAGCGTCGGATTCACATGCTAATGGTTGTGGGTTCGAATCCCAGGGTGCGCTATATCAAAACTGGCCTTCTCACTGTCCCATCTTAACATCATTGTTGTTCTGGTGGTGTCAGTACAGGATTAGATAAGCCCCCCTTCCCCCACTTCCCTGGGATGGTTATCCCCGTTGGCCTTTGAGGTGGGTGTCGACATAAAAAAAACTTAACCAAACCAAACCAGCAGCAAGAGTGGCAGAATGGTTCAGACGTTCGCCTGCCTGTAACAAAGCTCGAGGTTCCAGGGTTCGTTTCCCTAGTGACGCCTTGACTTTTCTCCTCAGTCTGACCGGAAAATCGAACAGAACGTCTAGTCTTTCGGAAGGGGAGAAAAACGAGTCGGACCTCTGCGCTTTCTGGACTGCGCACGCATAAGATCCCACGGTAGTTGAAAATCGTAAAGAACAGGGCATTGGTTGAAAACATTGGAGAGATAGGTTGATTTCCCAGGTGACAGGTTGATTTCCCAGGTGACAAGTTGATTTCCCAGGTGACAGGTTGATTTCCCAGGTCCCTCCTCCTGAAGGCCAGTTAGCCTTCTTGCCTTTCTAAAGTCTTGGTCAGAAAAAAATGGGGGGTTTCTTTCTTTCAGCATAGTCTGCTCATTGGTTTCTGTTTCGCTTCTGTTGTTACAAGACCAGACAATTAATTCTGTCTGATATAAACTTTTGTTCGTTAAAAAAAAAAGAAAATAGATTTGAATCTGAACTTGAAATTTCTGTGCTTCGTGGGGATTCGGATGAGAAAAGGAGAACAGAAAAATTGGAGGAAAAGAAACTGAAACTGAAAATGGTTTATTGCCATTGACATTTTTGTCAGGAAAAGAGAAAGAGAGAGAAAGAGAGACAGACAGACAGACAGACAGACAGAGACAGACAGACAGACAGAGACAGAGACAGACAGAGACAGAGACAGAGAGAGAGAGAGAGAAGGAAAAAGGGGGTCATGAGAGGCAAGTACACAATATTCCGATTGAAACGCCGACCAGATAAACTTAATTAGTATGAAAAAATGATGATAATAAGTCATCAAAAATCACAGGCAAAACATTATAATAACGAAATCAGCAGTCAGTCAGTTTTACATGAAGCACAAGGAAATATAATAATGATCAATATATGTACATAATAATAATAATAATGATAATAATAATAATAATAATAGTAATAAAGCACATTTATATAGCGCTATTCTCCCACACATAGATAAGGACTCACCGCGCTGTACATTAATTAGGTCATACACACACATACACACACAAACACACACAAACACACACGTACACAGATACAAACAAACAAACAAACAAACAAACACACCACACACCACACACACACCGCATACACACAAAGATGCTGAGGTAGGGTACACTCAAGCCGTTAGGCGAGAGACCCAAGTATCAAGTGCAACCATGTCTGCTCTGATCCAACTTACAGGAATAGGGACTGTTAGCCTTGCACACATACAGGCTGATATGGGTCAATCTCTCAATAAATCAAGTACATCAGATATAAATAAATGAAACAGCCACAATATGCCCTGTTGTGCTTATTAATAAGAAAAGGAGAGAAATTACAGAAAAATGAAAGCACAGGAAAGAAAGGAACGAAACAGATAAACAGACAGCGTTTGTAAGAGACAGAGAAACAGAGAGACAGACAGACAAACAAATACAAAGAGAGACAGACCAAGATAGACACAGACAGACAGACAGACAGACAGACAGACAAAGACAGAAAAAGACATAGATAGAGACAAAAACAGAGATAGACAGTGATATATACACAGACAGACAGACAGAGAGACAAAGACAGAAAAAGACATAGATAGAGACAAAAACAGAGATAGACAGTGATATATATACACAGACAGACAGACAGACAGACAAAGACAGAAAAAGACATAGATAGAGACAAAGACAGAGATAGACAGTGATATATACACAGACAGACAGACAAAGACAGAAAAAGACATAGAGACAAAGACTGAGATATACATATACAGTGATATATACACAGACAGACAGACAGACAGAGAGACAAAGACAGAAAAAGACATAGAGACAAAGACAGAGATAGACAGTGATATATACACAGACAGACAGACAGACAGACAAAGACAGAAAAAGATATAGATAGAGACAAAGACAGAGATAGACAGTGATATATACACAGACAGACAGACAGACAAAGACAGAAAAAGACATAGAGACAAAGACAGAGATAGACAGTGATATATACACAGACAGACAGACAGACAGACAAAGACAGAAAAAGACATAGATAGAGACAAAGACAGAGATAGACAGTGATATATACACAGACAGACAGACAGACAGACAAAGACAGAAAAAGACATAGATAGAGACAAAGACAGAGATAGACAGTGATATATACACAGACAGACAGACAGACAGACAGACAGACAGACAAAGACAGACAAAGAGATAGAGACAAAGACAGAGATAGACAGTGATATATACACAGACAAAGGTACAAAGAGAGACAATAGGCACAGACACAGAAACATGAGAGACAGAAACTGAGCAGACAGGCAGACAAAGACAGAGAAGGCAGAGACAAAGAGACAGTCAGTGATAGATACACAGAGACACAGACACAGACAGAAAGACACAGAGACACACAGAGACAGACACAGACAGAAACGAAGACAGAAACAAAGAAAGGGACAGAGATAGCGAACAAAGAGACAGAGGTAGACAAAAAGCAGAGATTGACAAAG
>JAPXFY010000026.1:9253810-9263810 GCA_030674185.1 Monoplex corrugatus | reverse complement strand
CTCAACAATCTCCTCCTTGCAACTGATACTGGCAAAGTCTCTCTCCTCACACTCCTTGATCTGTCTGCAGCCTTCGATACCATTGACCATGGTATTCTCCTTTCTAGACTTCATCATACTTTTGGCATCTCTGACATTGCTCTCTCCTTTTTCACTTCGTATTTATCAAACAGAAAACAAACTGTTCTCATCAATGGCACTTACTCTCAACCTGCATACCTGACCTGTGGTGTTCCACAAGGATCTGTCCTTGGCCCTGTTCTTTTCACTCTTTATACCTCCCCCCTGTCCACCATCATCAACTCCCACTCTATAAAACACCACTTCTATGCTGATGACACCCAACTTCAAGATAGTGACTCACCTGATAATATACAGCGCCTGTTGACTCGCACCACTGAGTGTTACTCGGACATTAAGAACTGGATGACACACAATAGACTTCAGCTTAATGACGACAAGACAGAAGCTATCCTCATTGGCACCCGTCAAAAACTTTCCCAGCTGCCTCCTCTTTCTCTCCCATTATGTAACACATCAGTCCCAATTTCTGATTCAGTCTAAAAACCTTGGTGTCTGCATTGACTCTACCCTGTCCATGAACAACTTTGTTTCTCAAACTGCCAGATCTTGCTACTATCATCTCCATCGTATAAGCCTGATCAGGAAGTATCTCTCTGTCGAAACAACTGCAAAACTCGTTCTCTCCTTCATAATGTCTCGCATTGACTATTGCAATTCACTCCTGTCTGGTCTTCCTGCCTCCACCATTCACATCCTACAGCGCATTCAAAACAATGCTGCTACGCCTTGTACTCAAAAAGAAAAAAGCTGACCACATATCTCCTCTCCTGGCACAACTTCACTGGCTCCCTGTATCAAAGCGCATACAGTACAAACTAGACACCATGTGCTACAAAAGCCTCAATAACGCAGCCCCCGATTACCTGTCAAGCCTACTTGAGATCTATGTTCCCTCACGTACCCTCCGCTCTGCCTCCGATCCTCTGACTTTTCGCTTTCCACGCACTAAGCTCAATACCTATGGTCCACGAGCCTTCTCTGTTTCTGGTCCACTCTCCTGGAACAAATTTCCTCTCTCAGTCCGTCACAACCTACTTTTGCCTCCTTCAAGTCCGCTCTCAAAACTCACCTTTTCTCCTCTGCATAAAATCCTAACCTCACTCAACCCCCCTCTGCAGCCTGTCTCCGCTCGGAGGGGAATCACTTTGTTTTAATATATAATTGTATATGATGTGCTCTCTGTGGTTTTCCATTGGTTTTATTCTTGCTTTTATTGCTTTTATTCTTTTCTCCCCATTTGTGGCCATGCATGTGTGTGTGTGGTGTGTGTGTGTGTGTGTGTGTGTGTGTGTGTGTGTGGTGTGTGTGTGTGTGTGTGTGTGTGTGTGCGTGCGTGTGTGTCTTTTCGGCGCTTGGATTTGATTTTGTCGAGATTTGCGCTATATAAATATTGTAATTATTATGTATGCATGTGCGTACGTATGTATGTATGTATGTATGTATGTATACGCTTAGATTTATGTATGTATGTATGTATGTATGTATGTATGTATGTATACGCTCAGCTTAGATTTATGTATGTAAGTATGTAAGCATGTATGTATGCATGTATACGCTCATATGTATGTAGGTATGTATGCATATATACGCTCAGCGCTTAGATTTGATTTTATCAAGATTTTGCGCTATATAAATAAAATATATTATTATTATTATTATAAAAATAAATAAAATATATTACTGTCATTCAGTCTCAATCCTCCATAGAATCATGATTATTGTCCTCACCGACATCTTCATTATCACATTGTAAAAAAACGGTGCCAGTTTCTGTGGCCATTAAGGTGGTGTAGAAAATGGACCAAAAACAAAAAAGGTGAGCACAAAAGTAACCTCCCTTAATGCCATGATCCTAAAAAAATGTCCTATGACGGAGCCATCTGGCGGATAAGATCGGTTTCAAGCCCTAGCTGTCTACACTCACAGGGTAGATCATTTGTGACCTCCCACCACGAAATCAATCTTAACTCGCAGTCAGTCGAACAGCACTAGGAGCTGAAAAGGTGACTGACGGTCTATCTGGGGTGTTCTGACTTTTTCTCAAAATTGATTTCTGTAGACTATAATCTATCCCCCACAGAATTTTTTTTTTCTTGAAAAAATATTATTAATCAATTTAAATCGGTATTTTAATGCACTAATCGCAGCAGAAAGAACGCAGTTTCATACCAAAAGTACCTATTTTTGTCTCTTATTATGAACCGTAACCTGTACAGTACCCGCGCATGTAATATACAGATGGAAAGCTCTTTGATGCACCTTTCAGATAATAACAGCGAAAATTAGAAACAAACTGGGTCAAAGCCACCAAATAAAGAAATTTAAGGAAAATGTGTAGGAGAGCACACAAAAACTTTAGAGGCCGTTTTCTCAAAATGGCCGTCATACAACTTAATGACTTTAAACATACATAACTTCTACATTTGTTTGAGTATAAGCTTTATTCAAGTACCAAAATAATCAGCAGAATGTACACTTTCAGTGATATGTATATCTCAAAATGCCCAAAATGCTAGTTAAGACTGATTTCTTGGGGGGGGGGGGGGTCACATTCAGCCATGAGCTACAGGTGGGGTACCTTCTACAGAAAACTAGAAGGTCAAGTCAGAGGTACGAGGCCTACCGGCGCCTTCTAAGAAATCATCGTACTACGCAGCATAACGCTTCCTTAACCCTTTGACTCCTGAAATCTATCCACCAACTGTAAAAACATAACCCATTGACCCCCTAACCATATCCACCAGCTTCCCGCAGGACGCTGATGGATAGGGTGCAGGAGTCAAAGGGTTAAATTTTTGCTTTGCTAGCATGGTTGACAATGCAAGACGCTGGTGGACAGGGTGCGAGAGTCAAAGGGTTAAGTTTTCGCTTTGCTAGCATGGTTGACAATGCAGGACACTGGTGGGCAGGGTGCGAGAGTCAAAGGGTTAAGTTTTCACTTTGCTAGCATGGTTGACAGTGCAGGACGCTGGTGGACAGGGTGCGGGAGTCAAAGGGTTAAGTTTTCACTTTGCTAGCATGGTTGACAGTGCAGGATGCTGGTGAAGAGGGTGCGGGAGTCAAAGGGTTAAGTTTTCACTTTGCTAGCATGGTTGACAATGCAGGATGCTGTGGACAGGGTGCGGGAGTCAAAGGGTTAAATATCTGCATGGTCTGTCTACATCAGCCGAGAATGGCGCTGTCTGACTGATGTCCCTGCCAATCCTGATGTCCCTGCCAATCCTGATGTCCCTGCCAATCCTGGTGTCCCTGCCAATCCTGATGTCCCTGTCAATCCTGATGTCCCGGTCAATCCTGATGTCCCTGCCAATCCTGATGTCCCTGCCAATCCTGATGTCCTGCAATCCTGAAGTCCCTGCCAATCCTGATGTCCCTGCCAATCCTGGTGTCCCTGCTAATCCTGATGTCCCTGCCAATCCTGATGTCCCTGCCAATCCTGGTGTCCCTGCTAATCCTGATGTTCCCGCTAATCCTGATGTCCCTGCCAATCCTGGTGTCCCTGCCAATCCTGGTGTCCCTGCCAATCCTGATGTCCCTGCCAATCCTGATGTCCCTGCCAATCGTGTGCCTTGACAAAATCCCACCTTCAGCTGGCCACTAAGCACCATGGCATCCCGCAGGAATTTGTAAAATGTGCCACATTCACTGCCACATGTGGCCTGACTGGTTAGACTACGGAAGGAAAGAGGAAGAATAACTTGGCCCTTTGGGACCGGTTGTTCTAACTGCAATGTTCTCCCTCTGCTGAACTCCGATTGGAATTGATTGGATCCCTCCCCCCCCCCCCCCTTGCACCTCCCGCAACGAAATTTCTCATTTGAAATGCAAGTTGTTTTCCTTGGAGAAGGCACATCTCCATAGTACAACGCCACTCTCCCCTGCCCCTCTGTATCAGTGTGTTTTTGTTCACCGATGAAAAAAAATTTTTTTTTACAGAATTTAGCCATAGACGATTATTTCTTTGTTATTTTTCCCCCCTAACGAAAATTTTCATTTGAAATGCAAGTTGTTTTCCTCAGGGAAGGCACACCTCTAGAGTATGGCACCACTCTCCCCTGCCTCTCTGTATCTGCGTGTTTTTGTTTACCGATGAAAAAATGTATCTGTCTACAGAATTTAGCCATAGACAATTATTTTAGTCTTTTTCTCCCACTGAACGAAGCAGCAGGAAAGTTTCAGTCTTTTTGTCCTAATTTTTGTATTTGGTGTTTGTTCTACGTCTAAGCTTGACAAAGGCCAGTTGACCGAAAATTTGTGCCTGTCTTGTCTTGTTGTACGAAATTCGCGTTCTGGTTCTTTTTTCGTGTGTTTTTTTCTGGTTCCTGTTTGCTTGAACGCAGGCAGTCACACTTGTTTTGGATTTATTATTTCTTTGTTACCATGGAAACTTGTTTTACGTGTGTTAAATGCATGCAGTACACGTGTTATCGTCTCAACCAAAAGACTGGCACCAAGACCATTATTCAACATCAAATGGAGAAAGAGAAAATCTTGTGTCACCAGGGATCAAACCCAGGACCTCTGGCTCCCCAGGGAAGTGCCGTTAACCACAAGGCCACCACCCTGCTAATGAATATGCATGAAAGATAAAGTTGAAAATACGCGCTGAGGTCAATGTTGTTGTTCTGTAACTCCAAAAGACCAACGCCTTCCGTCAAGTCAGAAGAATGAGTATGCATGAAAAATAAAGAGGAAAATACGCTCATAGGTCAAGGCCGTCGTTCCATAACTCCAAAATGACAAAAACCTTCCAGAAAGTCGGAAGAACCAGAAGAGTAGCCCTCCAGTGGATCCCCGCCCACTGTGGAATACCAGGAAACGAGGACGGTAGACGAGCTGACAAAAAGAGGAGGCCAGGAAGACCAACCAGACAACAGCGTCAGCTACAGCGAGGCGAGTCTCATCATCAGGTCACTCCTTAACCCTTAGACTCCCTCACCCTATCTACCAGCATCCTGCATTTTCAACCATGCTAGGAAAGTAAAAACGTAACCCTTTGACTCCCTCACCCTATCCACCAGCTTCCTGTAACCCTTTGACTCACTCGCCCTATCCACCAGCTTCCTGTAACCCTTTGACTCCCTCACCCTGTCCACCAGCTTCCTGTAACCCTTTGACTCCCTCACCCTGTCCACCAGCTTCCTGTAACCCTTTGACTCCCTCACCTGTCCACCAGCTTCCTGTAACCCTTTGACTCACTCACCCTATCCACCAGCTTCCTGTAACCCTTTGACTCCCTCACCCTGTCCACCAGCTTCCTGTAACCCTTTGACTCCCTCACCCTGTCCACCAGCTTCCTGTAACCCTTTGACTCACGCATCCTGCATTTTCAACCATGCTAGGAAAGCAAAAACATAACCCTTTGACTCCCTCACCCTATCCACCAGCTTCCTGCAGTTGGTAGATAGGGTGCGGGAGTCAAAGGGTTAATCCACGCACATGAAATGACGACTACCATCTTCTGTCCAGACAGCAGCAGGTGGTCCTGATGAGGCTCCCGCAATGGCCGTTACCGGCTAAACGTCCATACGAACCACAAGTTCAAACTGACACCTTAATTAACCCTTTGACTTCCGCACCCTATCTACCAACTGCAAAAATTTAACCCTTTGATTCCCTCACCCTTTCCATCAGCTTTCTGTCCCGCAGGAACCTGGAGGAAAGGGTGAGGGAATCAAAGGGTTACGTTTTTGCTTTGATAGCATGATTGGCAATGTAGACAGGGTGCGGGAGTCAAAGTGTTAATTAACCAACCTGCCCCTACCGTCCCAGAGAACCAGACAGCTGAACATGTATTACATCCATTGTTGCCTCTATCAAGTGAAGTGACAGGAGACATTATCGACTTCAACTCGGTTATTAACCCTTTGACTACCGCACCCTATCTACCAACTGCAAAAACTTACCCTTTGATCCCTCACCATATCCACCAGCTTCCGTAGGAAGCTGATGGATAGGACGAGGGCATCAAAGGGTTAAGGTTTTGCTTTATTAGCATGATTGGCAATGCAGGATGCCGGTGGACAGGGTGCGGGAGTCAAAGTGTTAATTAACCAACCTGCCCCTGCCGTCCCAGAGACCAGACAGCTGAACATGTATTACATCCATTGTTGCCTCTATCAAGTGAAGTGACAGGAGACATTATCGACTTCAACTCGGTTATTAACCCTTTGACTCCCGCCCATACATACCGACTGCAAAAACTTACCCTTTGACGCCGTCAACCCTATCCACCAGCTTCCGGTAGGAAGCTGATGGATAGGATGAGGGCATCAAAGGGTTAAGGTTTTGCTTTATTAGCATGATTGGCAATGCAGGATGCTGGTGGACAGGGTGCGGGAGTCAAAGTGTTAACCAACCGCTCTGCCATCTTCTTCTTCTTCTCTCCAGGAAGTGACGCAACAACCATTGATTATTCTGTCACTTTATCCAGAGCTGAACATGTATTACATCCATTGTTGCCTCTATCAAGTGAAGCCACAGGAGGCATTATCGACTTCAACTCGGTTATTAACCCTTTGACTCCCGCGCCATACATACCGACTGCAAAAACTTAACCCTTTGACGCCGTAACCCTATCCACCAGCTTCCGGTAGGAAGCTGATGGATAGGATGAGGGCATCAAAGGGTTAAGGTTTTGCTTTATTAGCATGATTGGCAATGCAGGATGCTGGTGGACAGGGTGCGGAGTCAAAGTGTTAACCAACCTGCCTCTGCCATCTTCTTCTTCTTCTTCTTCTTCCAGGGAAGTGACCGCAATCAACCAGTTGATTATTCTGTCACTTTTATCCCAGAGCTGAACATGTATTACATCCATTGTTGCCTCTATCAAGTGAAGCCACAGGAGGCATTATCGACTTCAACTCAGTTATTAACCCTTTGACTACCGCACCCTATCTACCAACTGCAAAAACTTACCTCTTTGATGCCCTAACCCTATCCACCAGCTTCATGCAGGAAGATGGTGGATAAGGCGAGGGGATCACAAAGGGTTATGTTTTTGTTTTGCTAGCATGGTTGGCCATGCAGGATGCTGGTAGACAGGGCGCGGTATCCAAAGGGTAAATCACCAAATTCCATGGCAGCTGACAGACACTGGGAAAAAAAATCGGCCACATTCATCGCCATATCACATATCACTAACAGTAATACTATCACAGAGATCAGTGAAAAGTTTTAGAGTTCTAGAGTTTTGCTCCAGAGGGATTCATCGCACTCGGACAATTCCATATGCGCTCCACCCATGTCTGTCAGGAGCTATCTGGAAGACTCCGTGAGCCTGCGCAAAACCTTATGCGCTAGCAAGATCTCGACCTGAGGAGAGGAGAATTACAAAGCTGACACCAACAAAATGATCATCATCATCATCATCATCGTGTGCCCTGCCCTGTGGCGTTGGCGATCATGGCCCTCCACACGAATCTATCCCATGTCGCTGCAATTAGGCCTACATCTCCCACCCTCTCTGTCTTCAGCCAACCTGCAAGTCCGTTCAATATTTTTTCCCTGGGTCTACCTGGTGTAACAAAAATGATGGAAACATGAAAATGGGCAGCGAGCAGGCCAATGCTTTAATGATGCGGGCTGGAACTGAACTCAAGACATCAGATCCTGAGCCCACGGTTCTATCAAAAGAACCGGCCATCGCCGGACGTGGACTGACCATAGTAGTAGCCGGCCAGTGAAAGAAGACGTCTCGTAAGGGTCTACGGAGAGTGAAGTGGTAGAGATCTCACTACTTTCGTTGTCAGTTTTTTTCAAGGCGGGTACTACTCGTCTCCCTTATTGCTGCACCCTCTCTATTATACCTCTGAGTGTGTGGAGGTTTTCTTTTTTTTTTTTTCTTTTTTTTTTTTTTTAGGATCATTGCACTCAGGGAGGTTACCTTTGTGCTCACCTTTTTTTTTACGTCCCATTTTCTATGCCACTTTAATGGCCACAGAAGCTGGAAACAGTTTTTATTATGGAGTGATGATGATGTGATGTGGATGATAATCATGATGCTATGGAGTTCCATCTAGGATTGAGACTGCGTGACAGGGTTGTACTCTACGCTTACTATCAAATATATCCTGGCGTCAACCAGGCCCAAGAGGTACAGACACCTGCGATGTTGGTCAGAAGATTTGAGCAACAACCTCAATGACGCATCCCGAGGTGGATGAGACTCGACTGTGTGGTTCCAGTCTTCCCAGTGAGCCCATAGCACGCCCAACTCTGGGTAGGAGCCGGTTAGAGCCGAAAAATCCCACAATGATTTTTGAATGTACTGATGGGGATTCCAACCCACAACCTTCCAATCGGTAGTCCGTTGCGTTCACCACTACACCACGGCGACTGGTTGAGTGTGTGGAGTTTGTTCAAGAGGGAATCGTCGCGTTCAGGCAATTCCATACAGGCTCCACTAAAAGCTTCCAGCCATCATCTGGCAGACTCTTTGAGCCTGTCCAAAAATCCCATGACGCCAGCACGGTCTTGAAACGGAGGAGACAGGCACGGCGGGACTTCATGAAAGATTGATCCATCGGAATGACTGGAGCACAAAGATGGGCAGTGAACAGGCCAGTGGTTTATACGTTGCCGGCTGGGATTGGACTGGAGAGATGAGATCTTGAGTCATCATCGTCATCATCAGGTGCCTTGCCGCATGGCGTTGGCGATTATGAACTTCCATCTGTCTCTATCTCTTTTTGCCTAAAGCATCTCTTCCACCCTCCCTGTCTTCAGCCACTCTGCAAGTCTGTCTAGTATCTTCTCCCTGGGTCTACCCGGTGCTCTCCTTCCCTCCAGCTTTCCCGTTGTGACCAGGTGTTCCAATTCCCCTTTCCTCATAAAATGGCCTATAAATGTTGCCTGCCTTTTCCTAATCTTCCTTATGAATGATCTACTTGTGTCTGCCTCCATCAAGACTGTCTCGTTTGTTTTCTTTGCTGTCCATGGAACTCTCAACATCTTTCTTAGAAACCACATCTCGGCTGCCTCAATCTTGTTCTGGCTTTGCTTGTTGACTGTCCACGCCTCGCAACCGTACAACAGTATTGGTTCTATATAACATTCAAGAACTGTCTTGCTTATGTTTAATAATTGATAGGCATTTGTTGTAAGAATGCTCCTCCATCTTCTTGAATGTTGTTTTGATTGGCCGATTCTGCTGGCTATTTCTGATGTGCATCTGCCATCTGCTGAAATGATCGTTCCCAGGCATTTAAATTTATCAACCTGTCTCAAGGTTGTGCCGTTTGCTGTTATTTGCACGAGAGGTTTCAGGTTTTTTTTTACTGATTTTGAGTGCAGGACTTATTATTAAAAGAGGCAGACACACGACCCGCTAGCCCTGATATGGCTCTAGTAGCGATAAGCAATACGCACTGAACAGACAACCAGCTCACAAAACTGAGAAACACTAGCGGCAACGAATGATTAACTAATTGTGCATTTCACAGTCATTGATTTTAACCCTTTGAATCCTGCACCCATCCCATCAACTGCAAAAAGTTAACTCTTTGACTCTCTCACCCTATCCACAGCTGCCTGCAGGAAGCTGGTGGATAGGGTGAGGAGTCAAAGAGTTAACTTTTTGCTTTGGTAGCGTGACTGACAATGCAGGATGTGAAGGACAGGGTGAGGGAGTCAAAAGGTTAACCCTTGACTCCCGCACCAAAACCTACAAACTGCAAAAACTTAACCCTTTGATTCCCTTACCCTGTCCACCAGCTTCATGCAGCTTTGGTCAGGGTGTTTTGTTTGTTTTTGCTTTGCTAGCATGGTTGGCAATGCAGGATGCTTGGTGAAGGACAGGGTTGCGGGAGCCAAAAGGTTAATTAAGAGTCTTGGCCATTAGGCACACACACACACCTTTAGCCTCAAGCTATTTCATCTCCCCACCCACCCCGTAACCCCCACCCCCCCTACCCCC
>JAPXFY010000026.1:9223810-9243810 GCA_030674185.1 Monoplex corrugatus | reverse complement strand
GTTTGTGTTGAATGTGTTGATGACAAGTGATGTGTGTTGATGCTGTATGTGTTGATGGCAAGTGATGTGTGTTGGTGTTCTGTTGATGGCAAGTGATGTGTGTTGGTGTTCTGTTGATGGCAAGTGATGTGTGTTGGTGTTCTGTTGATGGCAAGTGATGTGTGTTGGTGTTAAATGTGTTGATGGCAAGTGATGTGTGTTGGTGTTAAATGTGTTGATGGCAAGTGATGTGTGTTGATGTTAAGTGTGTTGATGGCAAGTGATGTGTGTTGGTGTTAAATGTGTTGATGGCAAGTGATGTGTGTTGGTGTTAAATGTGTTGATGGCAAGTGATGTGTGTTGGTGTTAAATGTGTTTATGGCAAGTGATGTGTTGGTGTTAAATGTGTTGATGGCAAGTGATGTGTGTTGGTGTTAAATGTGTTGATGGCAAGTGATGTGTGTTGGTGTTAAATGTGTTGATGGCAAGTGATGTGTGTTGGTGTTAAATGTGTTGATGGCAAGTGATGTGTGTTGGTGTTAAATGTGTTGATGGCAAGTGATGTGTGTTGAGTGTTAAATGTTTGATGGCAAGTGATGTGTGTTGGTGTTAAATGTGTTGATGGCAAGTGATGTTGTTGGTGTTAAATGTGTTGAGCAAGTGATGTGTGTGTGCAATGTGTTGATGAGTGTTGTTGGTGTTAAATGTGTTGATGGCAAGTGATGTGTGTTGGTGTTAAATGTGTTGATGGCAAGTGATGTGTGTTGGTGTTAAATGTGTTGATGGCAAGTGATGTGTGTTGGTGTTAAATGTTTGATGGCAAGTGATGTGTGTTGGTGTTAAATGTGTTGATGGCAAGTGATGTTGTTGGTTAGTGTTGATGCAATATTGTTGGTTAAATTGATGGCAAGTGATGTGTGTTGGTGTTAAATGTGATTGATGGCAAGTGATGTGTGTTGGTGTTAAATGTATTGATGGCAAGTGATGTGTGTTGGTGTTAAATGTGTTGATGGCAAGTGATGTGTGTTGGTGTTAAATGTGTTGATGGCAAGTGATGTGTGTTGTGTTATGTGTTGATGGCAAGTGATGTGTGTATGGTTGATGCAATATGTGGTTTGTATGGCAAGGATGTGTGTTGGTTTAATGTGTTGATGGCAAGTGATGTGTGTTGGTGTTAAATGTGTTGATGGCAAGTGATGTGTGTTGGTGTTAAATGTGTTGATGGCAAGTGATATGTATGTATGTCAGTGCTGTATGTGTTGATGAGAACTGTGTATATATATATATATATATATATATAAGAGAGAGAGAGAAGAGAGAAGAGAGAGAGAGAGAGAGAGAGAGAGAGAGAGAGAGAGAGAAGAGATATGTTGATCTTTCAAAAACTGAAGAAGGATGACGGTATGGCGCCACAAAAATATCGGTGTGCACGTGCCGACGATTTCACAGACACTCTGACGTACAAGCTGTTGACCATTTCAGAACTGTAGGTCACCAGCGGAGCTGTACAACAACACAAACAGCGATAATGACAGTCAGTGCTCAAGGGTCTAATTCACAGACACGGTGGTGTGGACCGTGCTGAAGATTTCATTACTGTCGTATGATAACCAGAGACCAGATAAGCCTACTCATCCACTTACAGTCAGTTTAAACCAGAGACAAGGTACTCATCCACTTACAGTCAGCTTAAACCAGAGACAAGGTACTCATCCACTTACAGTCAGTTTAAACCAGAGACCAGGTACTCATCCACTTACAGTCAGCTTAAACCAGAGACAAGGTACTCATCCACTTACAGTCAGCTTAAACCAGAGACCAGGTACTCATCCACTTACAGTCAGCTTAAACCAGAGACCAGGTACTCATCCACTTACAGTCAGCTTAAACCAGAGACCAGGTACTCATCCACTTACAGTCAGCTTAAACCAGAGACAAGGTACTCATCCACTTACAGTCAGTTTCTGGGTCAGTTCACCAACTCTACAGTGTACAGGTTTCAATGTTTCACGGGTTTTACAGATTTTTTTTTAAAAGTTTCACCGTTTTATGATTTTTACAGGTTACATACGTTTCACAGGTTATATATGTTTCGTAGGTCATGCATGTTTCACAGGTTATGTATGTTTCACAGGTTACATATGTTTCGTAGGTTACGTACGTTTCACAGGTTACATACGTTTCATAGGTCATGCATGTTTCACAGGTTACACGTTTCACAGATTATGTATGTTTCACAGGTTACATATGTTTCATAGGTTACGTACGTTTCACAGGTTACATACGTTTCATAGGTCATGCATGTTTCACAGGTTACATATGTTTCATAGGTCATGCATGTTTCACAGGTTACATATGTTTCATAGGTTACATATGTTTCACAGGTTACATGTGTTTCACAGGTTACATATGTTTCATAGGTTACATATGTTTCACAGGTTACATGTGTTTCACAGGTTATATATGTTTCACAGGTTACATGTGTTTCACAGGTTACATGTGTTTCACAGGTTACATATGGTCCACAGGTTACATATGTTTCACAGGTTACATATGTTTCACAGGTTACATGTGTTTCACAGGTTACATATGTTTCACAGGTTACATATGTTTCACAGGTTACATATGGTTCACAGGTTACATGTGTTTCACAGGTTACATATGTTTCACAGGTTACATATGGTTCACAGGTTACATGTGTTTCACAGGTTACATATGTTTCACAGGTTACATATGTTTCACAGGTTACATGTGTTTCACAGGTTACATGTGTTTCACAGGTTACATGTGTTTCACAGGTTACATATGTTTCACAGGTTACATATGTTTCATAGGTTACATATGTTTCACAGGTTACATGTGTTTCACAGGTTACATGTGTTTCACAGGTTACATATGTTTCATAGGTTATATATGTTTCACAGGTTACATGTGTTTCACAGGTTACATATGTTTCACAGGTTACATATGTTTCACAGGTTACATATGGTCCACAGGTTACATATGTTTCACAGGTTACATATGTTTCACAGGTTACATATGTTTCACAGGTTACATATGGTCCACAGGTTACATATGTTTCATAGGTTACATATGTTTCACAGGTTACATGTGTTTCACAGGTTACATGTGTTTCACAGGTTACATATGTTTCATAGGTTATATATGTTTCACAGGTTACATGTGTTTCACAGGTTACATATGTTTCACAGGTTACATATGTTTCACAGGTTACATATGGTCCACAGGTTACATATGTTTCACAGGTTACATATGTTTCACAGGTTACATATGTTTCACAGGTTACATATGGTCCACAGGTTACATATGTTTCATAGGTTATATATGTTTCACAGGTTACATGTGTTTCACAGGTTACATATGTTTCACAGGTTACATATGTTTCACAGGTTACATATGGTTCACAGGTTACATGTGTTTCATAGGTTACATGTGTTTCACAGGTTACATGTGTTTCACAGGTTACATATGTTTCACAGGTTACATATGGTTCACAGTTAATGGTTTCACAGGTTACATGTGTTTCACAGGTTACATTGTTTCACAGGTTACATATGTTTCACAGGTTACATATGTTTCACAGGTTACATATGTTCACAGGTTACATAGTGTTTCACAGGTTACATTGTTTCACAGGTTACATATGTTCACAGGTTACATGTGTTTCACAGGTTACAATGGTCACAGGTTACATATGTTTCACAGGTTACATATGGTTTCACAGGTTACATGTGTTTCACAGGTTAACCGATGTGTTTCACAGGTTACATATGGTTCACAGGTTACATATGTTTCACAGGTTACATATGTTTCACAGGTTACATATGGTTCACAGGTTACATGTGTTTCACAGGTTACATATGGTTTCACAGGTTACATATGTTTCACAGGTTACATGTGTTTCACAGTTACATGTGTTTCACAGGTTACATATGTTTCACAGGTTACATGTGTTTCACAGGTTACATGTGTTTCACAGGTTACATATGGTCACAGGTTACATGTGTTTCAAGGTTACATATGTTTCACAGGTTACGTATCTTTCATGGGTTACATACGTTTCATTTGTTACACGTTTCTCAGGTTACATATCTCTCACGGATTTTTGTTGTCACAGATTGTACAGGTTTTTTCAGGTTTCACGCGTGACATAGGTCCCACAGGTTACACTTGTTTCACAAGTTTTTTTTATATGTGTTTCACAGTTTGTGTGTTATCACAGCTTTTACGTGTTTTTACAGGTTTCTATGTTTCACGTGCTACGTGTGTTTCACAGATTTCATACCTCACCTGTATACCAGTTTCAATAAATGACATCTTTTGTATACCAGTTTCAATAAATGACATCTTTTGTATGCCAGTTTCAATAAATGACATCTGTCAATGAATGTATACGCTTCAAATGAAATGTGCACCTGTTCACAGTGTCATTAATGTCGTGAAACAACCGAACACACAGAAGTCAATCAACGGGCAATCACTTCTGGGCGTCACTCACAGAAATTCATATACCTGTGTACTCACTTTTCACTGATATTTTATGATAACCAGAAGAAGGAACACGCCATACAATAATAGTTTCTGGTCAGTGATGGGGCACAGATTCGAAAGGTCACTAACAAATATTCGATACTTGATTAACACAGATACTTGACTAACACACAGATTCATACTTGACTAACACACAGATTCCATACTTGACTAACACACAGATTCCATACTTGACTAACACACAGATTCCATACTTGACTAACACACAGATTCCATACTTGACTAACACATAGATTCCATACTTGACTAACACATAGATTCGATACTTGACTAACACACAGATTCCATACTTGACTAACACATAGATTCCATACTTCTCTAACACAGAGATTCATACTTGACTAACACATAGATTCGATACTTGACTAACACATAGATTCGATACTTGACTAACACACAGATTCGATACTTCACTAACACACAGATTCCATACTTCACTAACACAGATTCGATACTTGACTAACACACAGATTTGATACTTGACTAACACACAGATTTGATACTTGACTAACTCACAGATTTGGTACTTGACTAACACACAGATTGGTACTTAACTAACACACAGATTCCATACTTGACTAACACACAGATTTGGTACTTGACTAACACACAGATTTGGTACTTGACTAACACACAGATTTGGATACTTGACTAACACACAGATTTGGTACTTAACTAACACACAGATTCCATACTTGACTAACACACAGATTTGGTACTTGACTAACACACAGATTTGGTACTTGACTAACACACAGATTTGTACTTGACTAACACACAGATTTGGTACTTAACTAACACACAGATTCCATACTTGACTAACACACAGATTGGTACTTGACTAACACACAGATTTGGTACTTGACTAACACAGATTGGTACTTGACTAACCACAGATTTGGTACTTGACTAACACACAGATTTGATACTTGACTAACACACAGATTCCATACTTGACTAACACATAGATTCATACTTGACTAACACACAGATTTGTACTTAACTAACACACAGATTGATACTTGACTAACACACAGATTCCATACTTGACTAACACACAGATTTGGTACTTAACTAACACACAGATTCCATACTTGACTAACACACAGATTGATACTTGACTAACACACAGATTTGGTACTTAACTAACACACAGATTCCATACTTGACTAACACTAGATTGGTACTTGACTAACACATAGATTTGGTACTTACTAACACACAGATTCCATACTTGACTAACACATAGATTTGGTACTTGACTAACACATAGATTTGGTACTTAACTAACACAGATTCCATACTTAACTAAACACACAGTTCCATACTTGACTAACACACAGATTTGGTACTTGACTAACACATAGATTTGGTACTTAACTAACACACAGATTCCATACTTGACTAACACATAGATTTGGTACTTAACTAACACACAGATTCCATACTTGACTAACACACAGATTCCATACTTCACTAACACAGATTCGATACCTGACTAACACACAGATTCCATACTTGACTAACCACAATTCGATACTTGACTAACACACAGATTCGATACCTGACTAACACACAGATTCCGATACTTGACTAACCCCAAGATTCATACTTCACTAAACACAGATTCATACTGACTAACCACAGATTTGATACTTGACTAACACAAGATTGGTATACTTGACTAACACACAGATTCATATACTTGCACTAACACAGATTCGATACTTGACTAACACACAGATTCCATACTTGACTAACACACAGATTCGATATACTTCACTAACACACAGATTCCATACTTCACTAACACAAGATTCGATACTTGACTAACACACAGATTCGATATACTTCACTAACACACAGATTCCATACTTCACTAACAACAGATTCCAATACTAAATAGATTCACTTACAACACACAGATTCGATATACTAACATTCATTTAACACACAGATTCATACTTCACTAACACACAGATTCCATACTTCACTAACACAAATTCGATACTTCACCTACACTGTGCGAAAGTCAGAGGTACAAAAACCAGTCACTCACAGTCACTTTCTTTTCCAACAGATCCTTGCGTCTGAGGATTTGGCATTTCTTCAAGAGGGAGTCATCGCTCTGGAACAATTCCGCATGGACCCCCACCCAAATCTGCCAACAATTATCTGGCAGATTCCCTGATGTGGCACAAAACCTTACACACTGGCAAGTCTTGAAATGGGGAGGGGGGTGGGGTGGGGGTGGTGGGACGAGGACGTATGAAACACTAAGCTGACACCACCAGAATGATGGAAACGTTAAGATGGGCAGCGAGCAGTTTCAGTTTCAGTTTCAGTTTCTCAAAGATAAACAGACCAGTGTTTAATGTTGCAGGCTGGGATTGAACTCGAGATATCAGATTTTGAGTCCACAGCTCTGTCGAAACAACCAACCAGCCTAGCCGCCGATGAGCGCAGGCTCAAGGTTTCGATTCTCCCCTCTGATAGGAAATCAGTCCACGACAATAGTTTTAGAACTGGCAAAATGCTCTGTGACGTGCATGAGTTAGTTAAGGGCTTCACCGGATAACAACCAAAATTCAGGACATCATTGACCGATTGGTCAGTTTCTGGTTCCAGGTGACCAACACTGACCTGCACAGGTTAAGGAGTACTCAGTCAGAGATCGTTAGTTTGTGTTGAATCGATAAAGACCAGCAGGTCTGAGTGGCTTTACTGATACTGAGTGGCCACCAACAGCAAGGACATCATTCACTGACTGGTTAGTTTCCGGTTCCAGTTGACCAACACTGACCTCACAGGAAACAGGCAGTCATCAGGGCGTCACTCTAGTATTGAACTGATAGAGAGATTGTATATGTGTCAAGGCCTTCACTAATACAGGATTTATAACAAGAGATTGATATATGTGTCAAGGCCTTCACTAATACTGGATTTATAACCAGAGATTGATATATGTGTCAAGGCCTTCACTAATACTGGATTTATAACCAGAGATTGATATATGTGTCAAGGCCTTCACTAATACTGGATTTATAACCAAGGTCAGTCACAGTTCTGTTCAACTGACAGAGAAGTGCACGTGCTACTGTCTTCATGAACATTGGCCACACAGACCACCACACACGATGACCTCAATTACTGACGGGTTTTCTCGTCGTCGTTGTTGTTGTTGCTGCTGTTGCTGTTGTTGCTGATGGTGGTGGTGGTGGTGGTGGTGGTGGTGGTGGTTGTAGTGGTGGTGGTGGTGGTGGTGGTTGGTTCGAGTTATTTGTTTACGTTTGGAATTTTGTGTATGAATGTGTTTTGTTTTGTTTTCTGTTTTTTTCGTTTGTTGGTTTTGTTCTAAAGATCACAACTTCTGACGCACACAAACGAAGAGAGAAATCACACAGACGGCCGGCCACTTTCTGTTTGATGCTGAGGTCTGAACGTTGATAAAGAAATCAATCATCACGGACAGTCTTTTTCGTAGAATGCAAATTACTCAAGTCATGTGCACTTATACACAGCTCCGTTTTTATTGTATACACCCATACACTTTGACACTGGTCACTGTCACTCGTCTCTGGCTCCGGTTCACCAATACTGATGCACACGCGATAAACAGTGAAAACAATTTACTGATTGTAAACCACGTTCTGGTTCCAGCGCCTCAATACTGACACCACAGGTTTCATGTACTATAAGTGTCTGTATAAGCACCAGACCCGAGGACGTCAGCCACTGACACTGACAGTCACTGTGTGTTGAACCAATGATGTGCGTGAGTTGACGGTAGAGAATGACAGGCAAGCTCTTTCTGTTCAGATGGTAGTGATATGCACACGTTAATAAAACAAAAATCACTTAAGAAGTGTGACTGTGTGTTCAAAGAGCAATGATGTACGCAGGTTGATAAACAAATCATTCAACAACGGTCCTTTTTCAGTTCAATGGTGATGATGTGTATATACTGATAATCACTCTGAAACCGTTGTTTTTCTGTTCAAATGGTAATTATTGATGTGGTTGATGAGAAGTCTATTTATTTGAAATAAATGAAATGACAACAACAAAAATCCCGAAGTTTTAGAAAATAATTAAATGTGCAAGAGTTGACACAGAAATTATTGAAAGATGGTCATTTTATTGGTTCAATGTGAACAGGTTGATAATCACTTAAGGACGGCTGTCTGTTTGACTCATAATGACGTGTGCATGATGATACACACACTTGCCGAGTGTCAGCACAGCTAACGACACCGACACAGACGATGGCACGCACGTGACAACCGCTTCACACACACACACACACACACACACACCACACACACACACACACACACACACACACACACACACACACACACACACACACAACACACACACAATACACATACACACCACCCGTCTAATATCACTTATAGTGAAAAGACGTTAAATCAAAGAACGAACGAAAAACGAACGAACACACACACACACACACACACACACACAACACACACACACACACACACACACACACACACACACACAAAACACACACACACACACACACACACACACACACACACACACACACACACACACACACACACACACACACACACACACAGAGATGTGGCGACGTGACGTGAAGTCGACCACCACCAAACCAGCCAGCCGAACAGGCGTGACACATAGGGTCACACTCTCTCCTCCACTCCACACGCACAACTCCTGGAGACACCGCCACACACACACACACACTGACACTCCCAAACACTGACAAGTGCAGCAGCAGGAAGATCTCCACAAGCACCGAAAGAGCAAGCAGCAGGAAGTCGTCACACAGACCTGGCCTTTGTGTCACATCCAACCACGTTGACAGCTGACTGACTGACGGACTGACGACAAACACCTGTTGGCATGTCTGCTAACTTTGCAAGCAAGCAAGCAAGGAAGCAAGCAAGCAGGCAGGCAGGCAGGCAGGCAGCACGCCAACCCGCGCCTTACCTTCCTTCACGAATGCTGTTGTCGCTACTCTCTTCTTTTGTCACTCTCCTAACGCTGCTGCTTGCTGCGGCGGCGGCGGCGGTAGCAGTGATGGTGGTGGCACTGTTAGCATGGTCAGGATGGCGGCATGACGGTGGCAGGAAGGAGAAGTAGAGAGAATGATTTGTGTCCATGGCCAGTCGTTAGGTCCGTTGTTTCTTGCTGCCTTTACCAATTCTGCTGCTGTTCCTGCTGGCTTGTCTCCTCTGGGAACTGGGCGAGATCAACATCTGCTGTTCTCTCATTATGGTCCGCTGCCTGTCTCCAGACCGCAAGTTTTGACATTTTTATCT
Source organism: Monoplex corrugatus (assembly GCA_030674185.1). Lineage (NCBI taxonomy): Eukaryota > Metazoa > Mollusca > Gastropoda > Littorinimorpha > Ranellidae > Monoplex > Monoplex corrugatus. The sequence goes on along the minus strand of JAPXFY010000026.1, from coordinate 9,233,941 downwards.
GGCGGGGTGGGGATGGGTGGGATGACAACACACACTATGGTCGACGTTACGATTGTAGAGAGAAATTTGCCACATTCTTATTTTATCATGCTCTGACTATGGACCACTGTCTTACCCAAACCGCAACTGTTAACTTTTTTTTTTTCAGGGGAAAATAATGACCACGACACACTATGGTCGACTTTATGTTTTGCAGAGGGAAGGAGAGAAGTGGTATTTTGGAGATTAGTCACTGCAGATTGTAAACGTGTACAAGTCTTTGAGTGTGTATTTGTCGACCAGGTTGTCTCTTGGTCACACCGTGAGTGACCATCATTATCATCATCATGTGCCTTGCCGCATGGCGTTGGCGATCATGGCCCTCCATATGTATCTACCCTCGTTGCCGCAAGCACATCTTCCACCCACTCTGTCCTTAGCCATCCTGCAATCCGTCCAATATTTTCTCCCTGGGTCTACCTGGTGCTCTGTTTCCCTCCAGCTTTCCTGTTGTGACCAAGTGCTCGAATTCCCCTTTCCTCGTAAAATGGCCTATAAATGTTGCCTGTCTTTTCCTAATCTTCCTTATGAGTGATTTACTTGTGTCTGCCTCCATCAAGACTGTTTCGTTTGTTTTCTTTGCTGTCCATGGAACTCACAACATTCTTCTTAGAAATCACATCTCGGCTGCCTCATCTTGTTCTGGCTTTGCGTGTTGACCGTCCGCGCCTCACAACCGTATAACATTATCGGTTCTATATAACATTCAAGAACTGGCTTTGCTTGTTGACTGTCCACGTCTCACAACCGTATAGCATTATCGGTTCTATATAACATTCAAGAACTGTCTTCCTGATGTTAATTGATAGGCATTTGTTGGTAAGAATGCTTTTCATCTTCTTGAATGCTGTTTTGGCTTAGCCGATTCTGCTGGCTATTTGTGATGTGTATCTGCCGTCTGGTGAGATGACTGTTCCTAGATATTTAAACTTATCAACCTGTCTGAATGACCATGCAGAGAGTAAATGCAACCTTCAGCGTGCTAAAAACCTGACTTTTCCAACGTCGCCATCTTGACTTCAGTGACAATTTGATCACGTCACTCAACATGGATGACTTTCTTAGTTTGCCTCATGGACACCAACTTGGTGTGTCATCAAACCCTATCCATGTTCTTGGCACATCCTCAACATGGATGACTTTCTTAGTTTGCCTCATGGACACCAACTTGGTGTGTCATCAAACCCTATCCATGTTCTTGGCACGTCACTCAACATGATGACTTTCTTAGTTTGCCTCATGGACACCAACTTGTGTGTCATCATACCCATCCATGCTCATAGCACATCCAACATGGATGACTTTCTTAGTTTGCCTCATGGACACCAACTTGGTGTGTCATCATACCCCATCCATGCTCATAGCACATCACTCAACATGGATGACTTTCTTAGTTTGCCTCATGGACACCATTTGGTGTGTCATCAAACCTATCCATGTTCTTGCACGTCACTCAACATGGATGACTTTCTTAGTTTGCCTCATGACACCAACTTGGTGTGTCATCATATCCCAGCCATGTTCTTGCACATCACTCAACATGATGACTTTCTTAGTTTGCTTCATGGACACCACTTGGTGTGTCATCATATCCAGCCATGTTCTTGCACGTCACTCAACATGGATGACTTTCTTAGTTTGCTTCATGGACACCAATTTGGTGTGTCATCATATCCCAGCCATGTTCTTGGCACGTCACTCAACATGGATGACTTTCTTAGTTTGCCTCATGGACACCAACTTGGTGTGTCATCAAACCCTATCCATGTTCTTGGCACGTCACTCAACTGGATGACTTTCTTAGTTTGCTTCAGACACCACTTGGTGTGTCATCAACCCTATCCATGTTCTTGGCACATCACTCAACATGATGACTTTCTTAGTTTGCCTCATGGACACCAATTTGGTGTGTCATCATATCCCAGCCATGTTCTTGCACGTCACTCAACATGGATGACTTTCTTATTTGCCTCATGGACACCAACTTGTGTGTCATCAGATCCCAGCCATGCTCTTGGAAGTGATAGTGAACATGCCAGCCACCATCTTCTCTTGCAAGATGTCGATTTGTTTTTTTTATTTGGATCAAGAAATTTCGTGTTTCTGTCTTCTCCAGTTTTTCAAATATACACCATCTGAATTTATCTCACAGGAAAATTAAAAAAATTGATCAGGGAAAATAATGACCACAACACACTATGGTCGACTTTCTGTTTGCAGAGGGGACTTTTGTAACATTTCACCAGCAACTCTTGACATATTTAATGAAACACACAAGTTGTTTTTTTTTCTCCAACTCCACGAGACAACAGGGAAGTGTCGCTGTTTGTCTCCCAGTTTTTGTATTTATTGTTTGATATTTAATACCAAAGGAAATAAGAGGGAAGCAGGGAGAATTTCAAATATCAACTAAGTAACATAACTCTTGAGGGTCACGGAGTTATCTCCCATGTAGAATTTCTCAAACCCAACACAGTTTGCGCTACCCATTCAGCTAGCATAGACGCAGCCACAAAGCTTACCACTTTATGCCTTGTGGCTGCGTCTATGCTAGCTGAATGGGTAGCGCAAACTGTGTTGGGTTTGAGAAATTCTATATGGGAGATAACTCCGTGACTCTCAAGAGTTATGTTACTTAGTTGATTTTGATATTTGTTCTTTGTTGTCTTACGTTTTACGTTTGACAAAGGCCAGTTGATCAAAAATTCGACCTGTCTGGTCTCGTTGTATCAAATACGAGTTCTGATTTTATTTTCATGCTTTTACTGGTTCACATTTACCGAGAAAATTTACAATATACTATGGTCAACTGTATGGTTGCAAACGGGAATTTGCCACATTTCCCTGGAAAATATGCACACTGTGTTTCAAGAAGAAAACATTCATCTTTAGTATAATGACGAGACAACAACACACTATGGTGGACATTGTGTCCCAAAAAGAAAGCATTTCTCTATGAAACGGCTAGACGACAACACACTCTGGTGAACATTGTGTCTCAAAAAGAAAATATTGGTCTGTAACATGACAAGACAACACACTATGATAGACACTGGGTTTCAAAAACATCATTCCTGTATAAAATTACTAGACAATGATACAGTTTTGTGGACATCATGTTCGAAAACGAAAATATTCCTCTACAATATATTGACTAGACGACAACACACTGTGCGGGCATTGTTTTTCCAAAAGAAAATGGTCCACTACATAGTGACTAGACGACAATACACTATGGTGCACTTTGTGCTTGCCAAGAGGAACATTGGAATAACATAACTACAGCTCGTGACGTTTGTGGCTTCAGTGTCTATAGATCCGAGCAGGGAGACGCCATCTTGAAAAACTGAAAATGAAACAGAGGTGGACATTGCGTTTCTAAAAAGAATACATTACCCCCCTTAACCCCCCCCCCCCCAAAAAAAAATCACATAGACTTTGAGCTCACACAGGAAAACAATTTGACATTCTTTATAACATGATTACATGATATATTTTGCTTAACTCTGTTTCACAGGCGAACACTTAACTCTGAGCTCAAACCTCTGCTGCCGTTCACGATAAAGACTTCAGGAGTAAACTGCAGGGAAAAATCTGGAGCTGGAGTCCCTAGGGCGGTCTGCTGCTGTTTTCAGCAACAGTTCCGGCAACTCTTGCGACACTGGTGGTGCCAAATTGTACCAGGCCTTTGCCATTCCTTTGGTCCCATCAACAACGTGGAGAGGGAGGACCTGCTGTATGGGCAACAGCTTGTCCTCAATATCACCACGCCCTGGCTTGCACCCCGGAGAGGTCACTCCAGCTTCGCCTCATGGTGTGGACACAACACGGGAAGCAACAGTCTTCCGGTTGAAAGCTACAGCTCAGTTGGCGTAGAGTGTAACGCCAGTGCTGCTTCCGACAGTAGGAGAGGTTCTTGGATCTCACTGGACAACTACCGCCCATCTAAGCTGGGATGCCTCCAGCCAAATAGGCGCTGTCCCGCCACAGTCTGCCTTCTCCATTGGGTGCTTGGAGATCAGGGAAACTCCTAAAGGCAGACTATAAAAACTGCACCAGGCAAAAAAATAAAGAAAACCAAACATAAAACACAAGAGGCCAGCTTTCAAACTGTGGGTTGGAATGTCCGTACAATGAATACAGGGCTATCAGAGAACCTCCAAGACATCAGCGATGCAGGGAAGACAGCTGTCATCAATGACGAGCTCCTGAGACTACAGGTAAACATAGCTGCCTTGCAAGAAACACGCCTAGCTGACTCAGGCACGCTCAAGGAGAAAGACTACACCGTCTTCTGGCAAGGAAAAAGAGCTGAGAAGTACAGAGAACATAAGGTTGGACTTGCCGTCAGGAACTCACTGCTGAAAATGGTCGACTGAGGTGACAAGGGATCTGAAAGCCTGCTGACTCTCCATTTCGATACATCTGACGGCCCAGTCACTATTATCAGTGCCCATGCTCCTACCTTAACATCTACACCAGAGACAAAGGACGAGTTCTGTGCTAACCTCAGTGACATTATCAAGAATACCTAGCAAATAAAACCTTGTCCTCCTTGGTGACTTCAATGTCAGAGTGGGTACCGATCATGACTCTTGACCTTCCTGCCTTGGACGTTTCATAGTTGGCAAAATCAATGAAAATGGGCAGTACCTCCTGGAGCTTTGTTTCTACATGTATCATGGCCTCTGCGTGACCAACCCTTATTTCCAGACGAAGCCTCGACACGTAATGTCGTGGAGACATCCTCGATCAAAACATTGGCACCAATGGACATGGTCATTGTCAGACGAACAAGCCTCGAGTTCGTGCTTCTCACTCGCACATACCGTGGAGCAGACTGTGACACAGACCACTCATTAGTGTGTTGCAAGATCAAGCAACAACCTAACAAGCTCCACCGTACCAAATAGAGGGGAAGCCTCGCATTGACACCTCCAAGATGCATTATCCAGAGAAAATTGAGGAATTTGCCAAGTCTTTCATGGATACTCTATCACAGACCAATCGTACAAGTTCATGAACTTGGTTCTGTGTTAGAATGTTCACTTTATACAAATTCCTCCAACACCCAAAGCCTGATACCTAACTGCCCCAGCAGCTAGCGTCCTTGATATACAAACTAAGGCTTAACTCTTGGAAAACAAAATATACACAGAATGTATGTATTTGTTCAAAACATTATCTGTCCACCATCTGCTCTTTGAATCTCCTATCTTACTTACGACATATAGAAATAACAATCCTGATTTTTCATGTACTGATTCCAGAGATATCCTTTACAACAAAAATAATGATATTTTTTCGGTAGTCCAGCTGATTCTCAGATCCCCTGTTGGCAGATTGTTATGAACAGTTAATTAATTGCTGTCTGTTATTAATTGACACTGATAACTATTCTGAATTATTAATTGTAATTGTTCCCCTTCTTACATTCAAACTTCCACTACCCCTTCCCATTCCCATTCCCCACCCCCCCACCCCCACCTTTTTTCCCTCTGTGTGTGTGTGTGTGTGTGTGTGTGTGTGTGTGTGTGTGTGTGTGTGTGTGTGTGTGTGTGTGTGTGTGTGGTGTGTGTGTGTGTGTGTGTGTGTGTGTGTGTCTAAAATCACTGTTGTGAACAGACATTAAAATAAAGTTTCCATTTCATTCCATTCTGCTTCTGAAAATTGGGACCACGTTCAGAAAACAGCCCTAGCTACCTTTGGGAGGAAGACTTGCCAAAACAACGACTGGTTTGAAGCCAAGTCCAGTGAGATGACCGCCGTTGTTGAAGCTATTGTGCCGCGCTTGCTGAATAGAAGTGCTCACCAAGAGAAATCCCTGCAAGCACTCAGAGCTGCCGGGAGCAAAGATCAACAGACAGCAAGAAGGTGTACCAGCGAATACTGGCAACAGCTCAGAGACAACATCCAGACAGCAGTAGCTACAGGCAACGTAAGAGGTACGTGCGAGGGCATCAAGAAAGCTCTTAGTCCGACACAGAGCAGAACAGCCCCCTCCCCCCCCCCCCCCCCCTCAGATCCGTCAGTGGAGAAGTGATCACCGACAAAGGAAAGCAGATGGAGAGATGGGTGGAACACTACTCAAAGCTATACTCCAGGGAGAACTTAGTTGTCACCTCAGCCCTCGATGCCATCGAACCTCTGCCCATCATGGAGGAACTAGGTGCTAAACCAACACTAGAAGAATTATGCGAGGCAATTAGCAACTAAGCCCGCGAGAAAGCACCTGGTAATGATGGCATCAGGCGGGACCTCATCAAGTACTGCAAGAACACCCTCATGCAATCTCTACATGATGTCTGCTGTCAGTGTTGGAGAGAAGGAACAGTGCCACAAGACACGAGAGAAGCCAAGATCGTCACCTTCTATAAGAACAAGGGGAGACAGAAACGACTGCAACAAACGCAGGGGCATTTCCCTACCGAACATTGTAGGCAAACTGTACGCCCAAGTGTGTGTCTCTTTCAGACACAGAGAGAGAGAGACAAACACACACACACACACACACACACACACACAACACACACACACACACACACACACACACATACACACACAGAGACACACACACACACGCTCACTCACACAACACACACACACACACACATACACACACACATACACAACACACACACACACGCACGCACACACACACAAACACACACACACATGCACGCACACATACACAAACACACACACAACAGACACGCTCACTCACACAGAACACACACACCACACAATACACATACATACACACACACACACACACACACACACACACACACACATATAATATATATATATATAAATATATAATATAAAAAACACATACACAACACACACACACAACACACACAACACAAACACACACACACAAACACACACACACACACACACACACACACACACACACACACACACACACACACACACACCACACACACACATGGTGAAAGAATTCAACATAGCTCATTGCCTAACGTTTCAGTCCATGTTTGTTATCTGTTATGTCCAGTTTACAAAGGCTAACTGGCTGATAATTTTCCTGTTATGTCCAGTTTACAAAGGCTAACTGGCTGATAATTTTCCTCTGTTTGTCCAGTTTACAAAGGCTAACTGGCTGATAATTTTCCTCTGTTATGTCCAGTTTACAAAGGCTAGCTGGCCGACAATTTTCCTCTGTTATGTCCAGTTTACAAAGGCTACTGGCCGACAATTTTCCTCTATTATGTCCAGTTTACAAAGGTTACCTGGCCGACAATTTTCCCTGTTATGTCCAGTTTACAAAGACTAGCTGGCCGACAATTTTTCTCTGTTATGTCCAGTTTAAAAGGCTAGCTGGCTGACAATTTTCCTCTGTTATGTCCAGTTTACAAAGGCTAGCTGGCCGACAATTTTCCTCTGTTATGTCCAGTTTACAAAGGCTAGTTGGCCGACAATTTTCCTCTGTTATGTCCAGTTTACAAAGACTAGCTGGCCGACAAATTTCCCCTGTTATGTCCAGTTTACAAAGGTTAGCTGGCCGATAATTTTCCTCTGTTATGTCCAGTTTACAAAGGTTAGTTGACCGACAATTTTCCTCTGTTATGTCCAGTTTACAAAGGTTAGCTGGCCGACAATTTTCCTCTGTTATGTCCAGTTTACAAAGGTTAGCTGGCCGACAATTTTCCTCTGTTATGTCCAGTTTACAAAGGTTAGCTGGCCGACAGTTTTCCTCTGTTATGTCCAGTTTACAAAGTTTAGCTGGCCGACAGTTTTCCTCTGTTATGTCCAGTTTATAAAGTTTAGCTGGCCGACAGTTTTCCTCTGTTATGTCCAGTTTATAAAGTTTAGCTGGCCGACAGTTTTCCTCTGTTATGTCCAGTTTATAAAGTTTAGCTGGCCGACAGTTTTCCTCTGTTATGTCCAGTTTATAAAGTTTAGCTGGCCGACAGTTTTCCTCTGTTATGTCCAGTTTATATAAGTTTAGCTGGCCGACAGTTTTCCTCTGTTATGTCCAGTTTACAAAGTTTAGCTGGCCGACAATTTTCCTCTGTTATGTCCAGTTTACAAAGTTTAGCTGGCCGACAGTTTTCCTCTGTTATGTCCAGTTTATAAAGGTTAGCTGGCCGACAATTTTCCTCCGTTATGTCCAGTTTACAAAGGTTACCTGGCCGACAATTTTCCTCTGTTATGTCCAGTTTACAAAGGTTAGCTGGCCGACAATTTTCCCCTGTTATGTCCAGTTTATAAAGGTTAGTTGACCGACAGTTTTCCCTCTGTTATGTCCGTTTACAAAGGCTAGCTGGCCGACAATTTTCCCCTGTTATGTCCAGTTTACAAAGGTTAGCTGGCCGACAGTTTTCCTCTGTTATGTCCAGTTTACAAAGGTTAGCTGGCCGACAATTTTCCTCTGTTATGTCCAGTTCACAAAGACTAGCTGGCCGACAATTTTCCCCTGTTTAGTTCAGTTTACAAAGGCTAGCTGGCCGACAATTTTCCTCTTTTATGTTCAGTTTACAAAGGTTAGTTGACCGACAATTTTCCTCTATTATGTCAAGTTTACAAAGGTTGGCTGGCCGACAATTTTCCTCTGTTATGTCCAGTTTACAAAGGTTAGCTGGCCGACAATTTTCCTCTGTTATGTCCAGTTTATAAAGGTTAGCTGGCCGACAGTTTTCCTCTGTTATGTCCAGTTTACAAAGGCTAGCTGGCCGACAATTTTCCCCTGTTATGTCCAGTTTACAAAGGCTAGCTGGCCGACAGTTTTCCTCTGTTATGTCCAGTTTACAAAGGTGAGCTGGCCGACAATTTTCCTCTGTTATGTCCAGTTTACAAAGGTTAGCTGGCCGACAATTTTCCTCTGTTATGTCCAGTTCACAAAGACTAGCTGGCCGATAATTTTCCCCTGTTATGTCCAGTTTACAAAGGTTAGCTGGCCGACAATTTTCCCCTGTTATGTTCAGTTTACAAAGGTTAGCTGGCAGACAATTTTCCCCTGTTATGTCCAGTTTACAAAGGCTAGCTGGCCGACAGTTTTCCTCTGTTATGTCCAGTTTTCAAAGGTTAGCTGGCCGACAATTTTCCTCTGTTATGTCCAGTTTACAAAGGTGAGCTGGCCGACAATTTTCCTCTGTTATGTCCAGTTTACAAAGGTGAGCTGGCCGACAATTTTCCTCTGTTATGTCCAGTTCACAAAGACTAGCTGGCCGATAATTTTCCCCTGTTATGTCCAGTTCACAAAGACTAGCTGGCCGACAATTTTCCCCTGTTATGTTCAGTTTACAAAGGTTAGCTGGCAGACAATTTTCCTCTGTTATGTCCAGTTTACAGAGGTTAGCTGGCCGACAATTTTCCTCTGTTATGTCCAGTTTACAAAGGTTAGCTGGCTGACAATTTTCCTCTGTTATGTCCAGTTTGCAAAGGCTAGCTGGCCGACAATTTCCTCTGTTATGTCCAGTTTACAAAGGTTACCTGGCCGACAATTTTCCTCTGTTATGTCCAGTTCACAAAGACTAGCTGGCCGACAATTTTCCCCTGTTATGTCCAGTTTACAAAGGTTAGCTGGCCGACAATTTTCCTCTGTTATGTCCAGTTTACAAAGGTTAGCTGGCCGACAGTTTTCCTCTGTTATGTCCAGTTTACAAAGGCTAGCTGGCCGACAATTTTCCACTGTTATGTCCAGTTTTACAAAGGCTAGCTGGCCGACAGTTTTCCCTCTGTTATGTCCAGTTTACAAAGGTTAGCTGTCCGACAATTTTCCTCTGTTATGTCCAGTTTACAAAGGTTTGCTGGCCGACAATTTTCCTCTGTTATGTCCAGTTTACAAAGGCTAGCTGGCCGACAATTTTCCCCTGTTTAGTTCAGTTCACAAAGACTAGCTGGCCGATAATTTTCCTCTGTTATGTCCAGTTTACAAAGGTTAGCTGGCCGACAGTTTTCCTCTGTTATGTCCAGTTTACAAAGGTTAGCTGGCCGACAGTTTTTCCTCTGTTATGTCCAGTTTACAAAGGTTAGCTGGCCGACAATTTTCCTCTGTTATGTCCAGTTCACAAAGACTAGCTGGCCGACAATTTTCCTCTGTTATGTCCAGTTTACAAAGGCTAG
>JAPXFY010000026.1:9208810-9218810 GCA_030674185.1 Monoplex corrugatus | reverse complement strand
ATTTTCTTCTATTAGGCTGTTCAAACCAGGTGTTTCCTACTATGAACTCATTTATCTGTGCCCATTCTACAAGTTTCTCTCCCCTTTCATTTTGCGTACCAAGGCCATGAGGTCAACTATATCCTCCACCCTATCCTGTCCCACTTTAGCATTAAAATCTCCCATTATTACAGTAACTTCTTGTGATTTACATTGGGCCTTGGCCATCTCTAATACTTCGTAGAAGTTGTCGATGTCTTCCTGAGTACTTGCGGATGTTGATGCATACACCTGAGTGATGTTGATATCAATTGGTTTGCCTCCCAATTTGAACAGCAAAACTCTGTCGGACACTGCCCAGTATCCCTTAACTGCTTTTGATTTGTCTTTGTCCATCATGATGCCTACTCCTCTTTCATGTGAGTTACCACCAGAGTATATCGTGTATTCTCTTGATGTTATCATGCCTGCCCCCTTCCAACTCACTTCCCCTATCCTAAAATACCAATGTTAAGCCTTTCCATCTCTGTTTTGATATTTTCTAATTTACCCTTCTGCAACAGTGTTCTTATATTCCATGTTGCAACTTTGATGTTTTTAAATCTGAGTTTAGTGGGTTTGGTCGCAGTAACTTGCTGACGGGGCTATAGAATGCGAACTCCATAGCACAATCAGTTTGATGAGTCATGTAACAAAAATTCTGTTAAGAATAATCATAATGAGGACAAGGAATAGAATCAAAAGAGAAATAGCAGAAGAACAGTGTGGATTTGTGGAAGGGAAAGGAACTATTAATGCCATATACATCCTAAGAAAGGAACTATTAATGCCATATACATCCTAAGAACTATCATAGCGTGGTCAATTGAGATGAATAAGGATTTGTATGTATGCTTTGTTGACTACACCAAGGCTTTTGATCGGGTAAGACATGATGAATTGATCAAACAACTGGAGAGACTCAACGTTGATGGAAAAGATCTACGAATAATCAGAAATATGTACTGGAACAAACAGCTGCAATGAGAATAGAAAACAATGTAAGCTCTTTCCAAAACATCAAAAGAGGAGTCAGACAGGGTTGTGTTTCGTCACCAGGTCTGTTTTCACTTTACAGCGAAAACATCATGAGAAACCTAGAAGAAAACCCTGGATTAAAGGTTGGAGGGAAAATGATAAACAACATTCGATACGCAGATGACACCGTGCTAATTGCAGAAAATGAAAGGGACCTACAAAACCTTGTGAATATACTAGAAACAGAAAGCAAAGGTAAGGGGCTGGAACTAAACAGCAGGAAGACTGAAGTCATGGTGATCAGTAAAAAACATGAAATCCCCTCATGCAAAATAACAGCAAATGGCACAACCTTGGCACAGGGTGGTAAATTCAAATACCTGGGAACGGTCATTTCATCAGACGGCAGATGCACTTCAGAAATAGCCGGCAGAATCGGCCAAGCCAAAACAGCATTCAAGAAGATGACAAGCATTCTTACCAACAAATGCCTATCAATTAACATCAGGAAGAGAGTTCTTGAATGTTATATAGAACCAATACTGCTGTACGGATGTGAGGCGTGGACAGTCAACAAGCAAAGCCAGAACAAGATTGAGGCAGCCGAGATGTGGTTTCTCAGAAGAATGTTGAGAGTTCCATGGACAGCAAAGAAAACAAACGAGACAGTCTTGATGGAGGCAGACACAAGTAGATCACTCGTAAGGAAGATTAGGAAAAGACAGGCAACATTTATAGGCCATTATACGAGGAAGGGGGATTTGGAGCACCTGGTCACAACAGGAAAGCTGGAGGGAAAGAGAGCACCAGGTATACCCAGGGAGAAAATGTTGGACGGACTTGCAGAGTGGCTGGGGACGAGGAGGGTGGGGGAGATGCTAGGGGCAACGAGAGATTGAGACAGATGGAAGTCCATGATCGCCAACGCCATGCGGCAGGGCACCTGATGATGATAGCATAGTTGACAATGCAGGATGCTAGTGGACAGGGTGAGGGAGTCAAAGGGTTAAAGCTGGGATTTGAGAAGACTATACACATTTCAAGATGGCGTTGCGAAACATTCAACAAAGGTTTAACGCAATAGAAGTTGCAGAAATAGTGAGATAAGAAAGCTTTTGACTTCGACCATAATGCATTCGAATAGTTCTGATGATGGAATATTGCTGTTTGTGAGCTGAATCACGACAAGTGGAAGACATCACAAGTAGGTGACAAAAATGCTTTAGGTGATAGAAGATGTTATTGTGGGTTTTGTGTGTGTGTGTATGTATATGTGTGTGTGTGTGTGTGTGTGTGTGTGTGTGTGTGTGTGTGTGTGTGTTGTGTGTGTGTGTGTGTGTGTGTGTGTGTTGTGTGTGTGTGTGTGTGTGTGTGTGTGTGTGTGTGTGTGTGTGTGTGTGTGTGTGTTTCGGGGTTTTTTTGTTTGTTTGTTTTTTTTGCATGCCTATATCTTGGTAACGTTAAAGACATTTGCATGGCCCGATGGTCTAATCATGACACTATTTGAATAGTGCATACAACAAGCTTTCAGAACATAATATATCACTTTCTTACAGGCCTAATACCATGACAGAAAATTTGGGGATTTTTTTTTCTTTTTTTTTTTTATTAAATGTTTTAAAATACTGCGTCAGGATGCAAATCGAATAACAGACTGGTTCCGTGTTTATAGAACTCTCATCGTTATTTCCATCCGACATTTCATAAATTTAATCTCTGCGCAGTCAGCAAGTCTTTTAAAGGTATGAACTGGGTAAAAAAAATTTAAAAACCTGGGGTGAATATGGCCTATGCCACAATTAACCTGTCACACCAGCCTTCCTGCAGGTGCTGAACACGTGCTGGGAGCAGTGACGTCACAGACGTGTTGCCAGTTTCCGTGGCGCTGAGCTGGCCGCCGTCTGTCAGTGATTTTTTCGTGCCTCAGGCAGCGGAGCGACTTAGTTGCCATGGTAATTGTGTGTGACAGCGAAGTGGTGTACGAGTCGTATGTGCGAGAAAGAGAGAGAGTGAGCGAGAGAGAGAGAGAGCGAGAGCAAGCGACAGAGAGAGTTGATAATATATTACAATATTACGAGAGAGAGAGAGAAAGAGAGAGGGAGAGAGAGGGAGAAAGGGAGAGAGAGAGAGAGAGAGAGATGACAAAATATTACGCGCGCGAGAGAGAGAGAGAGAGAACGAGAAAATGAGACAGAAACAAAGAGACAAGCAGACAGACAGAAAGAGAGACAGAGAGAGAGAGAGAGAGAAAGAGAGAGAGAGAGAGAGAGAGAGAGAGAGAGAGAGAGAGAGAGAGGAGAGAGAGAGAGAACCAAGATTGCAGTGAGAGGTGGGTTGCGAAGGAAATTATTCACCGTATTATTTTTTTTTTTTTTACAAGCACAAAATGAACTACGACAACGTGATTCGTTTTGAGAAATACTGTGGCTACTTCATCATCATCATCAGGTGCCCTGCCGCATGGCGTTGGCGACCATGGACTTCCAACCATCTCTATCTCTCGTTGCTCCTAGCATCTCCCCCACCCTCCTCATCCCCAGCCACTCTGCAAGTCCGTCCAGCATTCTCTCCCTGGGTCTACCTGGCGCTCTCTTTCCCTCCAGCTTTCCCGTTGTGACCAGGTGTTCCAAATCCCCCTTCCTCATAAAATGGCCTAGAAATGTTGCCTGTCTTTTCCTAATCTTCCTTATGAGTGATCTACTTGTGTCAGCCTCCATCAAGACGGTCTCGTTTGTTTTCTTTGCTGTCCATGGAACTCTCAACATTCTTCTGAGAAACCACATCTCGGCTGCCTCCGTCTTGCTCTGGCTTTGCTTGTTGACTGTCCACGCCTCGCATCCGTACAACAGTATTGGTTCTATATAACATTCAAGGACTCTCTTTCTGATGTTAATTGATAGGCATTTGTTGGTAAGAATGCTTGTCATCTTCTTGAAGTGGCTACTTCATCCAGTGAAATATCCTTCAGGTTCCAGCACTACATTCAAGAATGTACAAGCTACCCAAATAAACACCCCCCACCCCTACAGTTTACCCTTTATATCAGGTATTATTGCCCAGTATGATCATCATCATCATCATCATGTGCCCTGCCGCATGGCGTTGGCGATCACGGCCCTCCATATACATCTATCCCTGGTCGCTGCAAGTACATCTTTCATCCTCTCTGTCCTAAGCCATTCTGCAAGTCCGTCCAATATTTTCTCCCCGGGTCTCCCTGGTGTTCTCTTTCCATCCAGCTTTCCTGTTGTGACCAGGTGCTCTAAATCCCCTTTCCTCATAAAATGACCTATAAACGTTGCTTGTCTTTTCCTAATGTGGTTTCTAAGAAGAATGTTGAGAATTCCATGGACAGCAAAGAAATCAAACGAGACAATCTTGATGGAGGCAGATACAAGAAGACCATTGATAAAGAAGATTAGGAAAAGACAACCAACATTGATAGGCCATTTTTTTAGGAAATGGGAATTACAGCACCTGGGAAAGGTGGAAGGAAAGAGAACACCAGGTAGACTCAGGGAGAAAATATTGGGCGGACTTGCAGGATGGCTGAGGACAGAGAGGGTGGAAGATGTGCTTGCAGCGACAAGGGATAGATGCTTATGGAGGGCCATGATCGCCAACGCCATGCGGCAGGGCACATCATGATGATGATGATGATGATGATGATGATGATGATGATGATGATGATGATGATGATGATGATGATGATGATTGTTCGTGGCCAGGTGTTCTTTGGTCTTTCTCACTTACGTCTTTCCTCTGATGTCTACTGAAGAGCAGTATGAGTGATGTTATCCTGCTCTCTTCCAATGATGTACCCAATCTTATTGTTATTGTTATTTTTGTTTAAAGCCCAACCGACTGCGTAGAGCCCTGTCAGGGTTATAACCCCTTCAAAACACATACAAATTCTTCAACAGGAAAACAATGGAAAGAAAATTAAGTTCACATATCAATGCATTCGCGCACATAATCTAAGGCGATGCCCCTGGCACTGACCACTCCATCCAATTTATCACACAGGGGATTTTAAAAAACATATCTGAGTACAATTTTAAACCTAACTTAAGACACTAAAACATATGTAAAAACAGGCCTAAATTACCTGATATTATTTCTGCATATCTCATTTCCCTAGAGCCAAAAATGCATTTAATACATGTACCCAGTTATCAATCCTGAGAGAAAGTACGTAATACTCTATTGAGCACAATGGACCAATAAGGCAGAAAGTGATAACAAGAAATGATAGAAAGCAAAGGATCAAGGCAGAAACAAAAAGAGAGTGGTAGAAAAGAAGAAATTTCTTGCGCAGAATGTCCAGAAGGTGGGGATACTATCTATACTGAAAGAGCCCCTGGCATCCCCAAGGGGGGGGGGGGGGGTAGATTAATTAAATTATTCACTGTACTTTTTACAAGCACAAAATAAATCAGGCCACGATTAGTTTAAGAAATACTGCAGTTACATCATGCACTTGAGATTCAATACTATATTAAAGAGTGTACAAGCTACCCAAATAAACACCCCGCCCTACCATTAATTTTACTTTTTGCATTGTCTGCAAACATAAGCATGATCACTTCAATCAAAAGAGATGTTAGTGTCGTTTTGTGTCTTCCCTCGTTGATAGTATCCTGAACTGAACTCTTTACACACTCATCAACACTTCCACAAAGTTTGAATTCTGGTGTAGATTGCAGAGAGTCGGGGAGTAATGGAGGACCGCTGTATGAACGCTCCGCCACTCTGGAAGATTTGAGAACCAGGGGACGCAACCACTAAGATACCTTCTGCTTGTGCTTGATGCAGTTGCTTCCCTTGTATCATCATCCATCAACATCATTATTATTATCATCATCATTATTATTGTTGTTGTTATTATCATCATCATCATCATCATTAGTAGTAGTAGCAGTAGTAGTAGTAGTAGTAGTATCCATCATCATTATCATCATCACCATCATTAATAGTATTATTATTATTATTATCATTATTATTATTGTTATTATTATCATATTATATTATTAGTATCATTATTATCCACATCCACATCCCCATCTTTCAGGATTCGTATACCCCTGGTGCCTTTTTTTTTTTTTTTTGCTCTTTGGGCTCAGTTGGTTTGAGCGTCGGATTCACATGCTAATGGTTGTGGGTTCGAATCCCTGGGTGCGCTATATTAAAACTGGCCATCACACTGTTCCATCTTAACATCATTGTTGTTCTGGTGGTGTCAGTGTAGGATTAGATAAGTCCGTTTATTAAAATTAGCCTTCTTACTGTCCCATCTTAACATCATTGTTGTTCTGGTGGTGTCAGTGTAGGATTAGATAAGTCCGTTTATTAAAATTAGCCTTCTTACTGTCCCATCTTAACATCATTGTTGTTCTGGTGGTGTCAGTGTAGGATTAGATAAGTCCGTTTATTAAAATTAGCCTTCTTACTGTCCCATCTTAACATCATTGTTGTTCTGGTGGTGTCAGTGTAGGATTAGATAAGTCCGTTTATTAAAATTAGCCTTCTTACTGTCCCATCTTAACATCATTGTTGTTCTGGTGGTGTCAGTTTAGGATTAGATAAGTCCCCTTCCCCCACTTCCCTGGGATGGTTATCCCCGTCGGCCATATCACTTGAGGTGGGTGTCGACGTAAAAACTTAACGAAATTAATCAAACCATCTTTCACCGACTTGTGGTGTCTTGTAGTGTGAATAGAAGCAGACTGACAGCAGCTGATAACTGACGGACAAACAACCGTGACTGCACAAAATTCCATTGACATTAATGCTTTCCTTTTTCGTGTTGACTAAGGACTCTTTTAAGGGGGCAGACCTACTCAGATTTGGGTACCAAGATTGTGATGTTCAGTGTTTCAGTTCTAATTAACCAATCACCGTGATATTCGGCAAGAAGATACCTCAGACAGTATTCTTTGGATTGAATATCTTTGTTGGGGTCTGTGAGTTATGAAAAGTTGACAAAAATTAATTCTCATAGTTGTGTGTAGGGTAGTTGCAGAGTATAAAGGTAGGCTTGGGCGCTCCTTTTTTGAGGAGTGTTCTGAGCTTACGGTTTTTGTGCTTTGTGTCTGCTTCTACGCTAGCTGAATGGGTAACGCAAACTATGTTAGATTTGAGAGGTTCAACAACATAGGAGATAATTTCTACGTGACTCTCAAGAGTTATGTCCTTTGGTTGATATTATAAAAATTCTCCCTGCTTCCCTCTTATTTCGTTGGTATTACCTATATGCCTTGGAAGCAACCCTGTATATGTTCTGTCTTGTCAATGTGTGTGTTTGGTCAGTTCAAGAATAAAAGACTATGTCAATCTTGAACATAAGACCAATATATTGTATGTATTTCTCTCCTCTCTCATAGTTATGTGTAGGGTAGTTGCAGAGTATAAAGGTAGGCTTGGGCGCTCCTTTTTTGAGGAGTGTTCTGAGCTTGCTGTTTTTGTGCTTTGTGTCTGCTTCTATGCTAGCTGAATGGGTAGCGCAAATGTTAGATTTAAGAGGTTCAACAACATGGGAGATAATTTCTACGTGACTCTCAAGAGTTATGTCCTTTGGTTGATATTATAAAAATTAATTAATTAATTGCGATTTTTCGCGAGATTGTATACATCAGACATAATATGTTCAAAAGTTTTCATCCGATTTCCTTGATATTTGGCACACGTATAGCAGGGACAGGTACCTATAGCCGATAGTAAAATCTTGCAGTTCTGCTTGAAAGAAACATTTTTATCAAAAGTTGTATTATAATTTTTTTATTCTAAAAATTGGTGTGATGATTGTACAGAAAATAATGATAGTAGAGCTAAGATTTTATTACATGCCATACATACTATACAGATGTGTTTGCTCACTAAATATCAAATTCTTAACATGAATATATGTGTAGTTATAAATGTCACAGTATGTACTATATTTTTTTCATTTTCGCGAGAACGTTTTTTAATTAATTAATTTTGTCAACTTTTCATAATTCACAGGCACCAACAAAGATATTCAATCCAAAGAATACTGTCTGAGGTATCTTCTTGCCAAATATCATGGTGATTGGTTAATTAGAACTGAAACACTGAACATCACAATCTTGGTACCCAAATCTGGGTAGGTCTGCCCCCTTAAATTAAAACATACGTATGATGACGCTTCGCTATAAGACACGATCGATATTCGGAACGTTGCGATGACTCATTCATTAAAGTGTTTTCAGCCATTTCCATTTGTGAGCCTACATCAGAAACTGTTATTACACAAACACCCTCGTGGTGTTTCTTGTTAACTTCGGCTTGTGGTTTGGCCGCTGACTTCAGGGAACCAGGCCTCATGACCACAGGGAAAGACCTGCTGGCTGCTCGGAAAGACAGCAAACTTGGGATCCCGTTCGGGGCATGTCAGACCTTGCTGAACAGCAAAATGGGCTGTGTCTGGAGCATCTTACCTGGCCACATTCGCGGCCATTCAAACAACCCCTGTGGTTGAAGGAAGGCAACGTTGGGAGCTTCCGACTGCTAAGTGTCGATACTGTAGTAAGGGGGAAGTTGCTGGCAGCTATGTGAGCTGGTGGCAGGGCGGGCTGCCCGAAAGACAGATGAAGACCCAGAGTGGGGCGAGAGAAAGGTCTTCCCTTCTCTTTCTTTTACTTTTATTGTTGTTTAAAGCCCAGCCGACTGCGCAGAGCCATATCAGGGCTATAACCGCTTCAAAACACAAAACTTCAACAGAAAAAACAAACAAAAGAAAATTAAGTAGGCCCTACACATATCAATGCATTCGCACACATAATCTAAGGACATGTCCCCGGCGTAGGACCATTCAGTCCGATTTATCGCACAGGGGAGATTTAAAAAACACACCTGAATACAAATATAAGCAATACATAAGGACACCAAAACATATGTAAAAACAGGCATAAATTACCTACAATTGCTTCCGTATATCTCACCTCCTTAGAGCCAAAAATGCGCTTAATACATGTACCCAATTATCAATCCGAAGAAAAAGTACGTAAGACTTTATCGAAAAAATACACGTGAATGGACCATTAAGGCAGAAAATGATAGGTAGAAATGACTGAAAGCAAGGCAACAAGGCAGAAACAAAGAGAGTGACAGAAAAGAGGAAAATTTCTAGCACAGAATTTCCAGAAGGTGGGGATACTATTTAGACTATACTGAAAGAACCCCCGGCAACCCCACGGGGGGTTCCCTTCTCTTTCAGTCCAGAGGATGGGCTGGACCTGGTTGGTGGGCGTTGTGTGTCTATGTCCCGAGGTTTTGTCATCTCCTTGCCTTGCCATTTGGTTTGTAAACAAGGTAACTGATGCCTGGGTCCCAGTGGGTCATACAACGAATGGACAGCCCCCTTTGCTTGATGAGGTGGCTGTCGATGACGAAGACGATGACGACGACGACGACGACGACGACGACGAGACGATGATGATGATGATGATGATGATGATGATGATGATGATGATGATGATGATGATGATGATGATGATGATCAGACCTCATCTCATTAGAGCGCTGAGCGCTTTACAAAACCGTGAGAGCAAAAGCAGACATACCAACAAAACAACAACAACAACAACAACAACAACAAAACATGTCCACCCCTACAGCTCTGACGAAAGCAGACGACTGTGATAATATAATGTTAAAAAAACGATGATTTATATTAAGACAACCACTTCCTTTACATGTGGCAGTCATGCAAAAAGAAAAAAGGGTTATGAATACATCTGTCTGTCTGTCTGTCTGTCTGTCTGTCTGTCTGTCTGTTTCTCTCTCTCTCTCTTTCTCTATCTATCTATCTACCTATCTATCTATCTATCTATCTATCTATCTACCTATCTATCTATCTATCTATCTATCTTTTTTCTTTCTTTCTTTCTCTCTCTCTCTCTCTCTATCTATCTATCTGTCTATCTTTTTTCTTTCTTTCTTTCTTTCTTTCTCTCTCTCTTTCTCTCTCTCTCTCTCTCTATCT
>JAPXFY010000026.1:9198810-9201310 GCA_030674185.1 Monoplex corrugatus | reverse complement strand
GTAATCTGTGTGTATATGTATGTGTGTGTATGTATATGTCACTTGTATGTAAATGTGTGTGTGTGTGTGTGTGTGTGTGGTGTGTGTGTGTGTGTGTGTGTGTGTGTGTGTGTACTATGTAATCTGTGTGTATATGTATGTGTGTGTGTGTGTGTACTATGTAATCTGTGTGTATATGTATGTGTGTGTATGTATATGTCACTTGTATGTAAATGTGTGTGTGTGTGTGTTGTGTGTGTGTGTGTGTGTGTGTACTATGTAATCTGTGTGTATATGTATGTGTGTGTGTGTGTGTGTACTATGTAATCTGTGTGTATATGTATGTGTGTGTATGTATATGTCACTTGTATGTAAATGTGTGTGGTGTGTGTGTGCGTGTGTGTGTACTATGTAATCTGTGTGTATATGTATGTGTATGTGTGTGTGTATGTCACTTGTATGTAAATGTGTGTGTGTGTACTATATAATCTATGTGTATTTGTATGTGTGTGTGTGTGTGTGTGATGTCACTTGTATGTAAATGTGCGTGTGTACAATGTAATTTATTTGTATATGTATGTGCCTGTGTATGTATATGTCATTTGTATGTAAATGTGTGTGTGTGTACTCTGTAATCTATGTGTGTAGGCTATGTATGTGTCTGTGTATGTATATGTCATTTGTATGTAAATGTGTGTGTGTGTGTGTACTATGTAATCTATGTGTATTTGTATGTGTGTGTGTGTATGTCACTTGTATGTAAATGTGCGTGTGTATTATGTAATCTATGTGTATTTTGTATGTATGTTGTGGTGTGTGTTGTGTTGTGTGTGTGGTGTGTGTGGTGTCACTTGTATGTAAATGTGTGTGTGTGTGCTATGTAATCTGTGTGTGTATGTATGTGCCTGTGTATGTATTTGTCACTTGTATGTAAATGTGTGTGTGTGTACTATGTAATCTATGTGTGTATGTATTATATGTGTATGTATATGTCACTTGTATGTAATCTAGAAACTTCGGGCTATTTTCCCGCTGAATTTAAGGCAAGTGGTGATGTAGGTTAAATGCTGTGTCTCGTTTTGGTCTACAACATAGGCCTACATTATGTGGTTAGACAATAACTCCTTTGACTCCCGCACCCTGTCCACCAGCATCCTGCATTATCAACTAGGCAAGCAAAGCAAAAAGTTAATCCTTTGGCTCCCTCACCCTGTCCATCAGCTTTCTGCAGGAAGCTGGTGGATAGGGTGAGGGAGTCAAAGGGTTAGGTTTTTGCAGTCGGTAGAAAAGATGCGCAGTCAAAGGGTTAAAGGAAATGATAATCGATTTGGTATCGCTGTGTGATCTCCGGTTAGTTTCCAGGTAGGCGTGTACTGCAAGCTGAAACTACATTAGCTTTTCCCTTTACGCGCCCCCCCCCCCACGCCCCCTCCACCCCCTCCCCCCCCCCCCCCCCCCCCGGTATTTTTCTGACTTGTGACAAGAAGTAACATCTATATACAGGGGGGGGGGGGGGGTGCAAAAGTAGGTATACAGTAAGTATCACGTCATTATTATAATGCTTAATTCATTAAAATTATTAGCACATTAAGTTAGTTGGCCTTATTTTCGATATTTTCAGTGTCATTAATTAGATCTATATTTTAACGTAACTAATAATATGCATGTACTTTTATCCTAACTTTTTTTTTTTTTTTTTTTACAGGTAAAGTGGCAATTTAATTTAGATCTAAGCAGCAATTTAATTTAACCATGGCTGGTAATTTGACAGACGAGGAGTACAAATGGATTTTAAAACTATTCTGGAAGACAGATGGACTTCTTTTGGGGGGATATGAAAATGATAGGGTTTTAGCACGCAAGCCACTCACTGTTAATGACATGATTCAGTTCATCTTGCAGGCTTGTCAATAAATTGATGCTGATAAAAGATCTTTGCGCTAGAGTGTGCATGAGCGTCCGCTCTCGATTAGAGGAGTGTGTGAATACAGACGCAAGCAGTTTGAGTATCTGAGGGATTAAGGCTGGGCTTGTTATTACATGTATATGCAATATTCATTTGTTTGTATAATAAATGCAAAGAGTATTGTACGCGTTTTCTTTTTTCATAACTGTATACCTACTTTTGCATCCCCCCCCCCCCCCCCCCCCCTATACAACGCAGAAAACGTTTCACTTCCTGGTCGCTGTATGTTTGGTGTTCATTCGTCTGTGTAAACAATCTTCTGCTCAACTTAGATTCTCTTTCCAAAGTCCAGTATTGTGTGGAAAGTACTTCCTGTTCACTTAGTGTGTGTGTGTGTGTGTGTGTGTGTGTGTGTGTGTGTGTGTGTGTGTGTGTAGTGTGTGTGTGTGTGTGTGTGTGTGTGTGTGTGTGTGTGTGTTGTGTGTGTGTATGTGTGTTGTGTGTGTGTTTTGTGTATGTGTGTGTGTGTTTGTGCGTGCGCGCGTGCGCGTGTGTGTGTGTGTGAGAGAGAGAGAGTGAGTGAGTGTGTGTGTGTGTTGTGTATGTGTGTGTGTG
>JAPXFY010000026.1:9188810-9191310 GCA_030674185.1 Monoplex corrugatus | reverse complement strand
GTCCAGCCTTTACAAACATTACTTCAATGAGGATTTTCCAGCGCACGACGCTGGTGAAGATGTCAAAGCTCTTAAACGAATCGTGGAAAAAGTCCAGCCTGATCAGGAGGCCTTTCGTCGCCATTCCTTCGCCCTTCAATACGTGATTGAACGTCAAAAGTACAACGCCACAAAGAAGACGCTGCTACTGGGCTGGAAAGACCTGGTCACTAAAGGCGTGATCAAAAAGAACATGGCCGACAAGGCGGCAAGAAACGGGCTGAGCTGGGATACAGTCTGCCAGGTCTTTTACGAAGACGGAGAGGAGGGGGTTAGAGAGGTACTGAGTGACAGGTTGACCAAGTATAGACTGATAATCGAAAACATCTGCAAGCACTTGTCCACTATACGCACACCTGCTAATGACCGGCAACACCTGGCCCCACCTAAAACTTTGACACCTAAAACTTTGACATCACCCAGTGACCAGCAACGCCTGCCCCCACCTAAAACTTTGACACCTAAAACTTTGACATCACCCAGTGACCAGCAACGCCTGCCCCCACCTAAAACTTTGACATCACCCAGTGACCAGCAATGCCTGCCCCCACCTAAAACTTTGACACCTAAAACTTTGACATCACCCAGTGACCAGCAACACCTGTCTGATACTTTGACACCTGTTAATGACCAACAACATCTGTCAGCACCTGTCTGACGCTTTGACGCCTGCTGATGTAAGCACCTGTCAAAAACTTTGACGCCTGTTAATGATCAACAACATGAGTGAATTACTATGTGGTTCATTTTTAGTATATTGCTGATAGTGAAGTTCGTTTGAATGTATTGTTAATTTGTGGTTCATATTCAGTGTATTACTGATTGTTGGTTCATTTTTATTGTATTGTTGTTGGTTCATATTGAATGTATTGTTGATTGTTGTTCATCTTTATACAGATTGTGTGGTTCATTTTGAATGCTTTGATGATTGTGTGTCACTTTCAATGTATTGCTGACTGGTTCATTTTTAATATGCTACTGATTGTGTGGTTCATTTTTAATATGTTGCTGATTGTGTGGTTCATTTTTAATATGTTGCTGAATGTGTGGTTCATTTTTAATATGTTGCTGAATGTGTGGTTCATTTTTAATATGTTGCTGAATGCGTGGTTCATTTTTAATATGTTGCTGATTGTGTGGTTCATTTTTAATATGTTGCTGAATGTGTGGTTCATTTTTAATATGTTGCTGAATGTGTGGTTCATTTTTAATATGTTGCCGAATGTGTGGTTCATTTTTGATATGTTGCTGAATGTGTGTTCCTTTTTAATGTTGCTAGACATTTTCTCTTTTCTATCATTCTCTTTGTTTCTGCCTTGTTCGTTTGCTTTCTGCCATTTCTTCCTATCACTTTCTGCCTTGCTGGGCCATTCACCTATATCATCATCATTTGCCCTGCCGCATGGCGTCGGCGATCATGGCCCTCCATATGTATCTATCCCTTGTTGCCACAAGCACATCTTCCACCCTCTCTGTCCTCAGCCACCCTGCAAGTCCATCCAATATTTTCTCCCTGGGTCTTCCTAGTGATCTCTTTCCATCTAGCTTTCCATTCACCTATATGTGTTTGATAAAGTCTTACATACTTTCTCTTAGGATTGATAACTGGACACATGTATTAAGTGCATTTTTGGCTCTAGGGAAATGTGATATGCAGAAGCAATTTTAGGCAATTTAGGCCCGTTTTGTATATGTTTTAATGTCCTTCTTTATGCTTAAATTTGTAACCAGGTGTGTGTTTTAAATCCCCTGTGTGATAAATTGGACAGAGTGGTCAACGCCAGGGCATCTTTTTCGATTATGTGCGCGAATGCATGCACTGACTTGTTCACTTAAATTTCTTGTCTTTTTTTCCTGTTGAAATACTGTGATTGTTTTGAAATGGTTGCAGCCCTGATATGGCTCTCATCTGCAGTCGGCTGGGCTTTAACGAAAATAAAATAAAGTCCCAATCTATTATCACAGGGCCCCTCAGACCGTATTGTTAGACGGGTAAGTAAGGTTTGCGTAATGAAGATCACACCATCCATGATTTAACTGGTTACTCAACATTTTCCACCGAACAGGACCTAACGCTCACATTGTTCTTATCCAACTATAGAGGGTACAGAGGGTAGGTTATCTAGTACACAAAGGTTTCAGCAAATACCAACGTCCAAGCGAAAAATCCAGAAAGTTGAATAACAACCAGGGCTGCTAGGCCAAAGATGGCTTAGTTATTCAAATTTCCATGTCCTATGTAAGACAGGTGGGAATGTTTGTGACAAAAACAATAGAAACGCACTGTATAAAAGCCAGTAAGTCAACCACTATGGGAGTGAACCTTGTGTCAGCCATTGAGTCAGTGAGCGAGAGACGTTTCAGCTTCCAACCTATCTTAGAGGTATGTAACCCACGTCTCATTTTATACTTTTGTTAGGGTAGGGATAGGAATAGGCAGTATTTTATTTTCCATGAAGCA
>JAPXFY010000026.1:9181310-9186310 GCA_030674185.1 Monoplex corrugatus | reverse complement strand
CATTGTCAGATTTGCATTCCAGTAGAAGCTCCCAACGCCTGAAAAACTATGGCAAAGCAAGCAAGTCAAAATCCCATGGAATGGGCAGACCTCCCTGTAGAAGAAAACCGGACAGAAGGTAGAGTATTGTGTTTTCTTGAATGTTTTAATTCTGTAACAGAAATGAAACGTGACATAGCTCGCCATGTAATACTTTATGTAGTTATATGTGTGTATCGGTGATATAATAACGGTGAACATGTAAAGCAGGATTTCTTTTTATCATTTTCACTGATTACTTTGTTGTTGGTCTTCTGTTTGTTGTTGTTATTGTTCTTTATCAATTTGGATTTCAAATATGTGGATTTCAAATATGTGGATTTCAAATATGTGGATTTCAAATATGTGGATTTCAAATATGACAAAGATGACTATCCCTACGTATGACAGCTGGACATTATTCTGTGGTGGGAATATTCCACCTTTTTTTCCCTTGTTAATTAAAAAAGAAAAAAAGAGAAGAAGAAAAGAAAGAAAGAGAAAACGTTTTTATTTTGGAAGATGGAAATTTATATAAACGTACGTGTGTGCACGCGCACGTGCGTGCGTGCGTGCGTGAGTGCGTGCGTGCGTGCGTGCGTGTGTGTGCGTGAACATACTGTAAAATCTGGAACACACTATTTGAACGTTTAAATTACACTCCCTCTCCACGCCTCCCATTAAACTGCCCCTTTCGTTTATTAACAGGGCAATAAAATGTTCTGTGTGACGTAACAGCTTTCGTTTGTCTTATTTTGCAGCTGAAAATGCAGCAAACTGCGTCATCTGCAGAGAATCCCTTGACAAGGTCAACCAACGGTGAAATTAGGTGAGACTGGATCTAAGACTGTCAATCGGTCGAGCACACAGAGAGGTGACAACATTGTGACAGTTGAAGGACAGAAATTACATACAAAATGCCGGCTTGACTAACAAATGCCAAAGCCATAAGAAAATATCTAGAGAAGAAACAAAGCGCCTGTAGAGATGACCCGAGGCCATCCAGACGATCCTTTCAGCCTGCCATGATCCAAGGATCCACTGCTTGTTTTGTGGCACCACTGCTGATGTCAATACTTGCAGGAAAGGACATGAAGCCTACCCAGTGAAAACCAAACCACACGAGGGATTTCAGGCAGCTATCCTAGGTGTTTGCAAGGAATGAGATGACAGCTGGGCAAAAACGTATCTGACAGAATTCAGTCAACATATCGGGAAGACTCTTTGCATGGGATGCTGTGTACCATCATGCCTGCAGCGTCAGCTTTAGAACACACAGAAACATTCCTGCTAGATTTTCCGATGCAAAGAAACCAAAACCAACTCCTTCCTCTGAAGATCCTCAACAGATCAGGCAGGAAGCTTTCCTGAAAGTATGCCAATATTTGGAGGAAAATGATGACGAACAGGCCACAGTGTCTGATCTTGTATCAAAAATGCAAGAATTTTGCGGGGATGGAGTTGATGCATACACTACAAAACACATGAAAAACAAACTTCTTGAACACTTTGGGGCAGATATATTAGTATCAAGCAGAGGAAAAAAGACCAATGTGGTAACGCTGAGAACAGCTGCTTGGAAGATCCTGAGCCAGTACTTCGACACCCCACAGACAGAAGATCCAGATGCAAAAAAACTGAACCTCATCGAAACTGCAGCAAAACTGATTAAAAGTGATATAAAAGGAGTTTTGCAACCAAGGAAGTGTATCCAGGATCAGATGACATCAAGTCTGTCCCAAGGAACTTAAATTTTGTCTCTGACTCACCGCAGTTATTCCTGAAGACAATCTTCTGTGGAAAGGAGAATGATTTGAAAATAGCTGCCATAGGCCAAGCCATCATGCAAGCTGCAAGACCCAGAATGCTCCTGTCTCCTTTGCAAGTTGGCCTGGCTGTTCAAATGCACCACCAGTTTGCATCTCAGTTTCTAATTGACACCCTGTTCCAGCTTGGATTTTGTATCTCGTATTCTGAAGTAAAAAAGTTTGAAGTATCCGCAGCAATGACCCAGGGAACAGACATTCCCGGCATCACAAAAGATCACTTTGTACAGTATGTTGCTGACAATGTTGATCACAATGTGTGCACTCTTGATGGGTTTAGTACATTCCATGGTATGGGTACAATTGCTGTCATTACTCCAGGTACTACAAGGCAACAAGCAATCCGAAGAATATCTGTAACACTTGAAGATGTCACAGCAGTTGGGAAGATCAATATCCATTTTTACAACCATCTCAGATAGGACTTTGATTGTTTCAGATACACTCAGTTGCATGATTTCCATTGTGAGGATCCCCAGTCAACACAGGACCTTCTGTGGAAGTTATCCTGGCCTTTGCGTTCACCAAGACCAGGGTGGTCAGGTTTCATGCAGTTGTTGAGCCGAGGAGAACATCCTGGGCGATCATCTGTGTTTTACCTTCCGATGATTGATCTCAATCCAAGCAGTATGAGGTGTATTTACTCTACTTTGCAGTTTGTGTGTGCTGAAGCCAGATGTCTTGGAATCAAGCCTGTGCTGACGTTTGACCAACCACTTGGTGGAAGTCCCAGCTGATTGTCCAGAAAGAGCCTGAAGATAGCGACTTGAAACCAATTGTTCTTCGCCTGGAAGGTTTTCACACTGAAATGAGTTTTCTTGGCTGTATAGGGAGGATCATGTCGGGTTCTGGACTGCAGCAAGTGCTTGAGGTTGTGTATGCCCCCAATACCGTTGGACACATGCTGACTGGAAAAGCAATGGCAAGGGCTTTCAGAGGCCACATCTGGTTGATGCTGCTCTGAATGCTATGATTACAGCTAGAGCATTTGATGTATACCTTCCAGTGTCACCAGCTGTCATCACAGACGAAGATTTATCAGGCGGGGACGCCATGGTTCAAAAGACGCTCAGCTGTACGAATCCGATGAGTCACAAACAACCCAAGTACCCGAGGATCTTCAACAGGCACTTGAACAATTTGACAACCTGATTCAAGGCAAGACGCAATCAATTCCCAGAGAAGTACTGGACATTGGAAAAGCAGCTGGAAGAAGAAAAACTAAAACTGGATGGACATCGCACAGCACGTCTGTGGCTTCAGTATATGGAAATGGTCGATATTCTGAGAAGATTCGTGAGGGGAGAACGAACTGGCAATTGGCATCTTCATCTCCGTGCTCTGAGAGAAATGTTGCCTTTCCTAGCTGCTGCTGGGCACAACTTATACACAAAATCCCTCTACATTTACCTCTGCAAATGCAGGATCTGCCATTCTCTCACCCAGACGTATATGAATCCTTTTGCAAAGGCCACCATGCCATTCGCCGCAGTGAAAGATATTGGGCTGGCCTGTCACCAGATCTTGTCATTGAACAGGTTCTAATGAGAAGCGTGAAGACCACAGGAGGACTGACACGAGGTCGTGGTATTGGAGAGTCTCAACGCACACAGTGGCTATTATCAATGCCAGACTGTGCAGAAATCAACTCAGCAATGCAGGAGGTGACAGGCACCCAGTTCTGCTCGAGTGAACAGCACAAGGAGGCATCAGACTCTCGCCAGTTACGGGATGACAAGGACACCCTGGCGATTCTTCAGTACCTCATTAGCAGAAATCCCTTTGGGTCATATTCGTCTTCACTCTGTAACATTGCAAATGGTGTGACATCTGGCAAGAATGTAAATACAGATAAAGCAAAGGAGATCGGCCATCAAATTATGGAAACAATGCTGGGAAAATCAGTGTTAGAGCATACCTTCAAACGGAAAGACCAGGTGGTGACAATGGATGTGAAAAACTGTGTAACTATTGGTGATGAATCAGTTTCTGTTGACCCACAGCTTCTGTTTCAGCGGTTAGTGACAGCTGCTAAAGACATTACGGAAGACATGAGGGACCTCTTTCGGTTTGAACTGTGTGGGCATCCATCCTCTCTGTTTGAACCATCTGGATTAATGCGGTCAGCTGTGAAAGCAGCTCTTGCAGATGCAATGTGGACAATGGCAGGATGCACCGACATTCCTCTCGCCAAACTGGATGAGAACACATTGTTTGTGCTTGATGGAGGCTCCTTGCTTCATCGACTGCCTTGGCCTCGTGGATCAACCTTTGGTGCCCTGTGTGCCTTGTATGTTGATTTTGTCCAGCGAAACTACATGCCATCCATCATTGTCTTTGACGGCTATGGAACTAATCCATCAATAAAAGACATGGCCCATCTTCGTCGGTCAGGAAGTATTGTTGGAACAACTGTCAACTTCAATGCTGACATGGTTTTATCATCAAAAAAGGAAGAATTCCTGGCAAACCCTGTAAACAAGCAGAGATTTATCACTATGCTTAGTGATATTCTTCTGGCAAATGGACATCCAACACTTCACAGCCAAAATGATGCAGACCTCCTGATCGTCAAGACTGCCATCACACGTGCAGCTGATCATCCTGTTGCGGTCATTGGAGAAGACACCGATCTCCTGGTTTTGCTCTGCCACCATGTCAGCCCAGATCTGAGGACTATTATCTTCAGATCAGATTCAAAGTCTAAGAGCAAAAAACAGCGAGTATGGGACATTCAATGGCTACAGCAGGCCCTTGGAGAGGATATTTGCCATGCATTATTTTGTGCATGCCATCACAGGATGTGATACACCTCAAGGTTGTTTGGAGTGGGGAAAGGCACAGCCACACAAAGGAAGCTGAAGGCAGATAACAGTCTTTCACAAAGCTGCTGGCGTGTTTTCCAAATGCACAGCCAAGTGGAAGAGGTGGTGTCTGTAGGCGAGAAGGTCGTCATCTCCATGTATAACGGAAACCGCACTGATACATGGATGAACTACATTATAGAAGTTTACAGAGAAAGTGGCTTAAGCACCAGCTTGTACAAGTTCATTCTCTACCACCAACCAGTGATGCCTGCAAATATCATAGTATGGGGCACTACCTTCAAGTCCAGCAATGGATGCACCTGGACCTCAACCTGAATCCAGAGGACTG
>JAPXFY010000026.1:9128810-9176310 GCA_030674185.1 Monoplex corrugatus | reverse complement strand
CACAGAACGATTCAGACATCTGTGGGCCATCTCCTGGATCTCCAGACCACAGACATCAGCGATGTTGTTGAAATAGAACGTGTGCGGTTGTCCCTTTCTTCTCCTCGCCTCAACTTTCCCCTGCAGGACCGGTGACATCAGATCTGTTTTGGTGTTTCTGATCGCATGGCCTACGTATTTCAGCTTCCTTTTGTTGAACTCTGTCAGCAGCTGGTGCCTGATATTCAGTTCCTTCAACACGCCATCGTTTGTTCTTCCGTCTGTCGATTTGACTCTGAGAAGTCGTCTATAGAGCCACATGTCTGCTGCAATTGATTTTATTTTCTTCATCTTTTCTTAGTGTCCAGGCTTCGCAACCATACGTTAAAACAGGCCAAGTCAAAATTTTCAGGATTCTTTAT
This sequence comes from Monoplex corrugatus, assembly GCA_030674185.1. Taxonomy (NCBI): domain Eukaryota; kingdom Metazoa; phylum Mollusca; class Gastropoda; order Littorinimorpha; family Ranellidae; genus Monoplex; species Monoplex corrugatus. The sequence goes on along the minus strand of JAPXFY010000026.1, from coordinate 9,175,909 downwards.
TTTAAATTTTTGGGAAGCCCTCTGTCTTTCCATACGTTATATAACTGGACCATTTTTTTTTTTTTGTTTTGTTTCGCCATGCAATTTTTTTTTTTCACATCTTTGAACCAGGGATCGTCATTTGCTTTTACAGATCCTAGATACTTGAAATGTTGGACATTTTTCTGTTTTGTTCATTTGAATGTTTGGATGTTCCTTTGATTACACTGCTCTATTACCAATGAAAGCGTGCTAAAGGAATTAGCTGCCCAACGTGAAAAGCTCCCAGACATCAGCAAAACAAAATTGAAATACATGTATATATCGGGCACATGAACAAAAACACAAGAACCTACTTGATGACATAAGTCCTGCAGGGGAGAGTCGAGGCAAAGAGAAAACAAGAAAGGCCAGCAAAATCCTTCATGGACAACATCGCTGACATCTGCAAACTGGGGCTTCATGACATCTCATACACAGGAGCAGAGACCGTGTCGCCTGGCGATCCTTCGTGACAAAGAGTGGAGCTCCCACCGTCGTCCACAGCGATGGAGATGGATGATGATAATGATTACAAAAGCCACATGTAGCCCAGCTGAAGATGGAACCCACGACCCCTGTGTTACCGACATGACACACTAACCACCCAGCTAAGTGGACCAGGATAGAGACAAACCCACAGTTAGTCCAGCATCCTGATTGCATCTTCAGGTCCCCAGCAGTAGTCGTGAACATGACAATAACACTAACGACAACAATACTAACAATAATGCTACCGCTACTGCTACTGCTGATTATAATAATAATAATAATAATAATGATAATAATAGTAATAATAATAATAACAATAGTAATAATAGTAATAACAGCAACAACAATAACGATGATGATGATGATGATGATGATGATGATGATGATGGTGATGATGATACTCCCACTACTACTAAATACTACTAAAAATAATAATATAAAGATAATAATAATAATAAACTTGATGATAATAGTTTATAATAATACTAATAGTGATGATGATGATGATGGTACTAATTATTATTATTATGATTATATTATTCGCTCTGTTTCAGTCTGTAGAACAAAATCTCTGCCCCAAGTCGTAAGGCGCCTATGCCTATGTTCAGCTGTCAGCTGGAACTTTCTGGCATCACAACCTTGGTGAAAATGGCTGGTATCTGGACTTCTCCAGGCACTAAAACACAACACTGATAGAAATGTTGTCTGGCCCAGGGAAGCGAAGGGGTGGGCGATGGTGGTGGTGGTGGTGGTGGTGGTGGGTGGATGCCTGGGGTAGAGTGGAATGAACTGGGACGGGGGGGGGGGGGTTTCTGCGTCGCAAAGCTGTGAATAGAACCGGCACTCTGAGAATGGACGGTGGGCTGGACAGACACGAGTACACCGTTCACACATACGCACGCACGTGCATAACGTACACATGTATGTCCACCTCTTCTGCTGTGTCAAAAGTTTTGATTTTTACTTCCGATAAAGTCGTCAAACCTTGGAGCTGGTGAGTCGTATTATATTGTTGTTATTGTTGGTGATGGTGGTGGTGGTGGTGGTGGTGATGATGATGATGTTGAGGAGGTTGCTATTGTTTCGGGGGGGGGGGGGATTAATTTTTGATGTTTTTCGTGTGTGTTTTCATTGTGTTCTTGTTGTTGATGTTTGTTTGTTTGTTTGCTTGTCCCTCGTGGGGATGCCGGGGGCTCTTTCAGTTTAAATAGTATCCCCACCTTCTGGAAATTCTGTGCTAGAAATTTCCGTTTTTTCTGTCACTCTCATTGTTTCTTTCTTCTTCCTTTGCTTTCTGTCATTTCTTCCTTCATTTTCTGCCTTGCTGGTCCATTCACCTTTACGTATTCGATAAAGTTTTACATACTTTCTCTTAGGATTGATAACTGGGTACATGTGTTAAGTGCATTTTTGGCTCTAGGGATGTGAGGTGTGCGCAAGCTATTTTGGGTAATTTAGGCCCGTTTATATATATTTTGGTGTCCTTGGCTATGTTTAGATTTGTATTCGGGTATGTTTTTTTTTGGATCCCTTGTGCGGTGGATTGGACGGAGCGGTCAACGCCATGGGCGTCTCCTTGGATTACATGCGCGAGTGCATTGATAGGTGTGCTTAATTTTCTTTTCCTTTTTTCTTTCTCCTGTTGAAGTATTGTGTATGTTTTGAAGCGGTTATAGCCCTGATATGGCTGTACGCAGTCTGCTGGGCTTCAAACAAAAATAACAATAAAACTAATAAAGTTGCCTTCTTTGTTTGTTTGTTTGTTGCTGTTGATTTTAACAGGCCTAAATTACATTCGCTGCCAGCTGTTTGAGTACGGTCTTCCTGACATTCTTCTAAGCAACCACATCTCCAGGAGACTGCAGGACAGAAAGTTAAACAAAAATCGGCAAGGGTGGGGCGCGCGTGCATACATATGTAAGAGGAGACAGACAGACAGACAGACAGACAGACAGACAGACAGAGACGAACACAGAAAGTAGACCAGTTCCTATGAAACACAATTATGTTCGGAGTTCCCGAGGGATTTATCACACTCCGCGCAATGCAATTTATCACACTCAGACAATGCCAATTTATCACACTCGGACAATGTCAATTTATCACACTCAGACAATGTCAATTTATCACACTCAGACAATGCCAATTTATCACACTCAGACAATGCCAATTTATCGCTCTCAGACAATGTCAATTTATCACACTCAGACAATGTCAATTTATCACACTCAGACAATGTCAATTTATCACACTCAGACAATGTCAATTTATCACACTCAGACAATGCCAATTTATCGCTCTCAGACAATGTCAATTTATCACACTCAGACAATGCCAATTTATCACACTCAGACAGTGTCAATTTATCACACCCAGACAATGCCAATTTATCACACTCAGACAATGCCAATTTATCACACCCAGACAATGCCAAATTATCACACTCAGACAATGTCAATTTATCACACTCAGACAATGCCAATTTATCACACTCGTACAATGTCAATTTATCACACTCAGACAATGTCAATTTATCACACTCGGACAAAGTCAATTTATCACACTCAGACAATGTCAATTTATCACACTCAGACAAAGTCAATTTATCACACTCAGACAACGCCAATTTATCACACTCAGACAAAGTCAATTTATCACACTCAGACAATGTCAATTTATCACACTCGGACAATGCCAATTTATCACACTCGGACAATGTCAATTTATCACACTCGGACAATGTCAATTTATCACACTCGGACAATGTCAATTTATCACACTCGGACAATGTCAATTTATCACACTCGGACAATGTCAATTTATCACACTCGGACAATGTCAATTTCACACTCAGACAATGCCAATTTATCACACTCGGACAATGTCAATTTATCACACTCGGACAATGCCAATTTATCACACTCAGACAATACCAATTTATCACACTCAGACAATACCAATTTATCACACTCGGACAATGTCAATTTATCACACTCGGACAATGTCAATTTATCACACTCGGACAATGTCAATTTATCACACTCGGACAATGTCAATTTATCACACTCAGACAATGTCAATTTATCACACTCGGACAATGCCAATTTATCACACTCGGACAATGTCAATTTATCACACTCGGACAATGCCAATTTATCACACTCGGACAATGTCAATTTATCACACTCGGACAATGCCAATTTATCACACTCGGACAATGCCACATCTCATCATTATCCATCTCCATCGCTATGGACGACGGTGGGAGCTCCACGTTTTTGTCACGAAGGATCGCACAGGCGACACGGTCTCTGCTCCTGTGTATGAGATGGCATGAAGCCCCAGTTTGCAGGCGTCGGTGGTGTTGTCCATGGAGGATTTTGCTGGCCTTTCTTGTTTTCTCTTTGCCTCGACCTTCCCCTGCACGACTGATATCATCAAGTCGGTTCTTGTATTTCTGTTCATGTGCCCGATATATATTTCAGTTTTCTTTTGTTGATCTCTGGGAGCATTTTACGTTGGACAGTTAATTCCTTTAGTACGCTTTCGTTGGTTCTTTTGTCTGTCCATTTTACTCCGAGAAGACGCCTGTAGATGGCATTGTAGAACCACATGTCTGCTGCGTAGATAAAATAAACGCAGCTGAATTGTGGTTCGACAATGTCATATACGCTCCAGTAATTATTTAGCAATTCCCTAAGCCTGCACAAAACCTATGGTTGACCCAAGGTCTTGAAATGGGGATGGGGGGAAAGGACCTATGACTCACTATGAAGGACCAAGCTGACTTCACCAGAATGCTGACACATTAAGATGGACAGCGAACTGGTCAGTTTTTAGGGCGGCTGGGATTGAATTCAGCAACATCAGATCCTGAGCCTACGGTTCTACCGACAGACCAACTTGCCCACGAAATTTTCAGTGAGAGATAGGGTCAATGACTGGTTGATTGTTTGGGGACGTCTCGATACGTTCCAGGTTCGGTACGTCCCAGGCACGATCGTCACACACACACACACACACACACACACACACACACACACACACACACACACACACACACACACACACACACACACACACACACACACACACACACACACCCAAACACAATAAAAGCATCACAACGAACGAACGACACAAGACACACACACACACACAACACACACACACACACACACACACACACACACCACACACACACACACACACACACTCTCTCTCTCTCTCTCTCTCTCTCTCTCTCTCTCTCTCTCTCTCAAAACCTGCCCGGCCCGCTCGTGAGCGGGCAACGCCAAACACACGTACACACATCAAAGGAGGTTCAAGGATGTAAACGCGGCAGGGCCGAGTTTCGGACTGCGAAATGTGGAGTTCCGTGCTTTTAGTACATCATTGGGTGCGAAGCCAGGGGCTTGGGAAACATTATGTGGGAACATGGATGGTAGGTGTTACACTGTAGATGGTCGGTGCTGACAGATGAAGAAATAAATCCCCCCTCTCTCTCTCTCTCTCTCTCTCTCTCTCTCCTCTCATATATATATGTAGGTTATGCACGCGCGCCCCACCCTTGCCGATTTTTTTATTTTCTCTCCTGCAGTCTCCTCTGTCTGTCTGTCTGTCCTTTATGCGGCTTAAACCGTGATCATTTACAGATCCTATTCATCAGCGGCCTCAGTGTATAGAGGAATTATTCCGAGCGCGGAAGACACCATCACGTAAAACTGACAAAGAAACATCTCTTCTCTCTCTCTCTCGTCTCTTTATCTCTGTCTCTCTCGCTGTGTCTCTGTCTCTGTGTCGTCTTCTCTGTCTCTTCTCTGTCTCTCCTCTGTCTCTGTCTGTCTCTGTCTCTGTTGTCTCTGTCTGTTTCTGTCTGTCTGTCTCTTGTCTTCTCTGTCTGTCTCTGTCTGTCTGTCTCTGTCTGTCTGTCTCTGTCTGTCTGTTTCTGTCTGTCTGTCTCTGTCTGTCTGTCTCTGTGTGTCTGTGTCTGTCTGTCTGTCTGTCTTGTGTCTGTCTTTGTCTGTCTTGTCTTCTGTCTCTCTGTCTGTGTGTGTCTCTCTCTGTGTTGTCTGTCTCTCTGTCTGTCTTCCTCGTCTGTTGTCTGTCTCTGTGTGTCTGTCTCTGTGTGTCTGTCTCTCTCTGTGTCTGTCTCTCTCTGTCTGTCTGTCTCTGTGTGTGTTTCTCTGTGTGTCTCTGTGTGTGTCTGTGTGTGTGTTCTCTCTCCCTCTGTCTCTCTCTCTCTCTGTCTGTCTCTGTGTGTGTGTCTCTCTCTCTGTCTGTGTGTGTGTGTCTCTCTCTGTCTGTCTCTGTGTGTTGTCTCTCTCTCTGTGTCTCTCTGTGTCTGTCTCTGTGTGTCTGTCTGTCTGTGTGTCTCTCTCTCTGTGTGTCTGTTGTTTGTCTCTCTCTCTCTGTCTCTGTGTGTCTCTTCTTTCTCTCTCGTTCTCGTTGGCTCTCTCTGCTTCTCTCTGTGTCTGTGGTGTTTGTGTGTGTGTCCTCTGTTGTGTCTCTCTCTCTGTCTGTCTCTCTGTCTGTCTGTCTGTCCCTCTCTCTCTCTGTCTCTGTCTTGTCTGTCTGTCTGTCTGTCTCTCTCTCTCTCTCTCTCTCTCTCTCTCTCTCTCTCTCTCTCTCTCTCTCTCTCTCTCGGCCCATTAGCTCAGTTGTTGGAAGTGCCATGCTCATTAACACTGGGGACGAACCCCCTTTGGTATCATCTCTAAAGTAACACTGCACAGACTCTTACAGCGTGGAATGGAAAGTGTTATTTTCCTTCAAAGCCCAGCGCGTCAAACCATACAAAACTTCAACAGGGGGAAAAAAAAAAGAAAATTAAGTACACATATCAATGCATTCACGCACATAATCTAAGGAGATGCCCTGGAGTAGACCACTCCGTCCAATGTTTCGCACAGGGAATATAAAAAAATAAACATGCCTGAAAAAAATGTAAGCACACCTGAGGACACCAAGACAGACATAAAAATGGGCATAAATTGCATGAAATTACTTAGGCATATCTTTTAAAGCCAAAAATGCGCTTAATACATGTACCCAATTATCAATTCTAAGAAAAATGTTATATAGAGATGAACCAATGCTGTTATCGGTTGTGAGGTGTGGACAGTCAACAAGCAAAGCCAGAACAAGATTCAGGCAGCCGAGATGTGGTTTCTTAGAAGAATGTTTAGAGTTCCATGGACAGCAATGAAAACAAACGAGACAGTCTTGATGGAGGCAGACACAAGTAGATCATTCATAAGGAAGATTAGGAAAATCCGGGCAACATCTATAGGCCATTTTATGAGGAAAGGGGAATTGGAGCACCTGGTCACAACGGGAATGCTGGAGGGAAAGAGAGCACCAGGTAGACCCAAGGAGAAGATACTAGACGGATTTGCAGACTGGCTGAGGACAGGGAGGGTGGAAGAGATGCTTGAGGCAACAAGAGATAGAGACAGATGGAAGTCCATGATCGCCAACGCCATGCGGCAAGGCACCTGATGATGATGATGAAGAAAAAGTACATAAGACTTTATCGAATACATTCAGGTGAATGGACCAGCAAGGCAGAAAATGATAGGAAGAAATGACAGAAAGCAAAGGAACAAGGCAGAAACAAAGAGAGTGACAGAAAAGAGGAAATTATTTCTAGCACAGAATTTCCAGAAGGTGGGGATACTATTTACACTGAAAGAGCCCCAGGCATCCCCACGGGGGAGCGTGGAATGGAAAGTGTTTGGGCTTTTCCTGAAACAGAGATAAAGGAAAAGTGAAGAAAAGGAAAATACAACTGGAGAACAAGCAAGTTTGCCAAACCGTCTGTGTGTGTTTGTGGGCTGTTCGTTGATTGTTTCCACATATATGTCTGTAAGTTTGTCGTTTTGTCATTATATGGATGTTTCCTCTTTGCTGTTGTTGTTGTTGCTGCTGTTGTTATTGTAAGCTGTTGTTGTCGGCCATCATGTTGTGGATATGGGTGTGTATGTATGAATGTATGCGTGTATGTCTGTGTGCGGGCATGTGGGTATGTGCATGTGTTTATTGTTATTTTCATCTCTTACCTGTTTATTTATCTACTTACTCCTTTAGTTTGTATTGATCTATTCACCTACTTACTTACTTCTTATTTACTTGCTTATTGCTTCTTACTTGCTTGCTTGCTTCTTGCTTTCTTGCTTTTGCTTGCTTGCTTTCTTGCTTGCTTGCTTACTTGCTTATTTGCTTACTTGCTTATTTGCTTATTTGCTTTCTTGCTTGCCTGCTTTCTTACTTGCTTGCTTTCTTCTTGCTTGCTTGCTTTCTTACTTGCTTGCTTGCTTGCTTTCTTGCTTTCTTACTTGCTTACTTATTGCTTTCTTACTTGCTTGCTTACTTCTTGCTTACTTACTTGTTACTTGCTTGCTTTCTTACTTGCTTGCTTTCTTACTTGCTTGCTTACTTGCTTTTTACTTGCTTGCTTTCTTACTTGCTTACTTACTTGCTTGCTTACTTACTTACTTGCTTACTTGTTTACTTGCTTACTTGCTTTCTTGCTTGCTTGCTTGCTTAATAACATACATACATACATACCGTCTATGATTGGGAAAATATGTCTTCAGCTGTTTATAGACAGCTGAGCATTTTGTGCATTGACTTGGAGTGGGGGGGGGGGGGGGAGAGGGAGGGGTTCTGTCATGTGAGACGAGTTTATACAGAACAGCTGGTTGTGTTGTGATTCAGACTTTTGATTATTTATTTATTTATTTCCTTCATATGTATGTTCCTTTTTTTTTTTCCTTTTTTTTTTTTCCTTTTTTTTTTTGTTGCTTTTTTTTTTGTTGCTTTTTTTTTCTTTTTTTTTGTTGCTTTTTTTTTTGTCTTCTTTTTTTTTTGTTGCTTTTTTTTTTTGTCTTTTTTTTTTGTTGCTTTTTTTTTTTTTCTTTTTTTTTGTTGCTTTTTTTTTTTTTTTTTTTTTGCTTTTTTTTTTTTCTTTTTTTTTTGTTGCTTTTTTTTTTGTCTTTTTTTTTGTTGCTTTTTTTTTTCTTTTTTTTTGTTGCTTTTTTTTTTTTGTCTTCTTTTTTTTTTTTTGTTGCTTTTTTTTTAATTGGAGGGGGGGGGGAGGTAAGATACTCAGAGACACATGTCATGTACATGTAACCAAGATTATTCCAGCGATAGGCTGATAAAATACCAGGATAAAATATAGACTAGGTAAAACATAGTCTAGGTAGGGCCCTCAGAACCTGGCCAGCTAATGGGTTTATGTGCAGGCTTAGGGCTTGTGCCACGATCACCATACACATGGCACCTGTGACGTTAGTGCATATGGAATTCGTTCCGAGCGCGGAGACGTTGTACTGAGAGACAGAAACAGAAACTAACACTGGGGGGGATTGTGGATTCAGCTGTCGGGCGGGGTCACGGTTTGTTTTTGTTTTTTCTAATGCATGCTGGTTGGTTGTTTTTGTGAAACCGTGAACTCAGATCTGGTGGTGTTAGCTTAGTGTATCGTAGGTCACTTTGGGGACGTTCGATGCGTTCCAGGTTCGATACGTCCCAGGTTCGATATGTGTGTGTGTGTGTGTGTGTGTTGTGTGTGTGTGTCTCTCTCTCTCTCTCTCTCTCTCACACACACAACACACACACACACAACATACACGCGCGCGCGCGCGCGCGCGCGCCGCACGCACGCACGCACACACACACACACACACCTGCCCGCGCGCGCGCGCACATCAGACACACGCACACACACATTAAAGGGGGGTTCAACGATGAAAACGGCAGGGCCGAGTTTCGGATTGCAAAATGTGGAGTGAGTTCCCTGCTTTGGTATATCATTGGGTGCGAAAGAACATGGGTGGTAGTTATTACACGGCAGATGGTCGGTGCTGAAAGATGAAGAACGGGAGCATTCTTTCTTGTTCCTCTCTCTCTTCTCTCTCTCTCTCTCTCTCTCTCTCTCTCTCTTCCTCTCTCTTACAAACATGCACGAACGCGCGAGGCGCTCGCACGATAAAAATACGCGACACACGCACGCAAAAAAAAAAAAAAAAAAAAAAAAGAAAGAGAGCGTACTGTACCATCGAACCGCGGACGTATCGAACCTCGGACGTATCGAACCTGGAACGTATCGAACTTGAGACGCATCGAGACGTACCAGGTCACTCTCTCTCCCACTCCCCTGCCCCCACCTCCCCGCTCCACCTCCGCACTTCAAAACCATGCCAGCGCATATGGTTTTGCACACGCTCAGCGTGTCTGCCAGATAATTCATTCGGTAACACTTTAGTTAGTCCACAGGAAAATTGATTTGCACATCAGAAATAGCCAGCAGAATCGGCCAAGCCAAAACAGCATTCAAGAAGATGAAAAGCATTCTTACCAACAAATGCCTATCAATTAATATCAGGAAGAGAGTTCTTGAATGGTATATAGAACCAATACTGTTGTACGGATGTGAGGCGTGGACAGTCAGCAAGCAAAGCCAGAACAAGATTGAGGCAGCCAAGATGTGGTTTCTAAGAAGAATGTTAAGAGTTCAATGGACAGCAAAGAAAACAAACGAGACAGTCTCGATGGAGGCAGACACAAAAAGATCATTCATAAGGAAGATTAGGAAAAGACAGGCAACATTTATAGGCCATTTAGTAGGAAAGGGGAATTATAGCACTTGGTCACAACAGGACAGCTGGATGGAAAGAGAGCACCAGATAGACCCGAGGAGAAAAATATTGGACGGACTTGCAGAGTGGCTGAGGACAGACAGGGTGGAAGATGTGCTTGCGGCGACAAGGGATAGATTCATATGGAGGGCCATGATCGCCAACGCCATGCGGCAGGGCACATGATGATTATGAAGTCACAGGCTCGCAATAACATACACCCAAACTTATCAAACACGCATCGAGAAAGAGAAAATAAAAGCTATCAGTCCAAGCGGTGAGAATGTTGGTTGAATGTGTGAATGGCTGTGGGAATTGTTTTTGCAATTGTTCTTTAAAGCGCAGCCGACTGTGTAGAGTCATATCGGGGCTATAACCGCCTCAAAACACAAAACTTCAACAGGAAAAGGAAAAGAAAAGAAAATTAAGTATACATATCAATGCATTCGCATACATAATCTATAGATATGCCCTCGGCGTAGACCATTCCAATTTATCGCACAGGGGGGTTAAAAATACATACCTGAAGACAAATTCAAGCATACTTAAGGACACTAAAACATATAAAATAAAACGGCCTAAATTACCTAAAATTGCTTCCGCATATCTCACTCCCTAGAACCAAAAATGCACTCAATATATGTACCCAGTTATCAATCCTAAGAAAAAGTACATAAGACTTATCGAACACATACAGGTGAATGGACCAGCAAGGCAGATAATGATGGGAAGAAATGACAGAAAACAAAGGAGGAAGAAAGAAACAAAGAGAGCGACAGAAAAGAGGAAATTTCTAGCACGGATTTTCCAGAAGGTGGGGATACTATTTATACTGAAAGAGCCCCCGGCATGCCCACGGGGGAAAACTGTGGGAATTAATGGTTTCAGGTAACGAGGTGTTCTCGTGTGTGGAGCTCTCTAAACCTAAGAACTTCTGACCAATCCGTCTCGTGTGTTTCAGGTGACAAAATTCTCACGAGTCTGTCAGTAGTTTTCCTCTCGTGCGTGTCGCTATAAGCAAGCGTGTTGTCTTTTACCCATCACTTTCTTAGTGACTTTTTTTCTGAATTGTCGTTGTCATGTTTGGTCAAATTTCCACCCGAACTCAAAGCGCCAAAGGTTAAAATCATCATCATCATCATCATTCTCCTGCCCGTGATGGGCGTAGAGGAGAGATGAGAGACACTCTTGAAGCCAGCCGTCGCCAACCGGTCCTGTCCTCCGCCTGTCGCACCAGCGTGGGGCCATCCAACCTGGTCCATTCTTTGATGTTGTCCATCCAGCATTTGGCTTGTCGTCCCCTTCGTCTGCCGCCTCCCAGTGTACCCTGGAGGACCGTTTTGGGCAGTGAGTTGTGGCGTGTGACATGCCCGAACCACGACAGCTTCCTGTTCTTGACTGTTGCCAGGAGGGGTTCTTGTGGGCCTGCGAGTGTTGTTATTTGGCTCCACACAAAGTCGTTTGTCTTCCGATCTTGCCAAGAGATCCCGAGCAAGCGCCTGAAGCATTTAGTTTCAAACGTCTGGATTCTCTTGGTGGTCTCTGCTGTCATGGTCCAGCTCTCGCATCCATACAGCAGGATGGGGAGCACAAGGGACTTGTACAGCTTCATCTTCGATGGAAAGCCGATCTCTCTGCTCTTCCAGATCTTGTTTAGCTTTACCATTGCTGCTGTTGCGATCGCTAGTCTGGTCTTGATTTCTGTTGTAGAGCGACCGTCTTTGGTGAGAGTGGCGCCAAGGTATTTGAAAGCGTCCACTTCTTCAAGCTGTTGCCCGTTCATGTAGATTTCAGCATGGGTGTTGGTTGTGCTGTTGACCAGGACTTTGCTTTTTTCTGTGCTCACTTCCATTCCGTGTGCACCTGCACTTTCTTCCAGTCTCATGGTCAGGTCTTGTAGTTCTTCGTTGCTGCCTCCCATCAGGTCGATGTCATCTGCGAACCTCAGGTTGTTGATGGTTCTTCCTCCGATGGAGACAGTGGAGTGGAAGTCATGGAGGGCTTCACGCATGATGTTCTCCAGGAAGAGATTGAACAGCACGGGAGAGAGTAGGCAGCCTTGACGGACTCCAACTGTGGTCTTGAAGTAGTCCCCTATCTGGTTGTTGAGGAGAACTGCGCTGCTGGCAGTGTTATACAGCGCCTGGATGGTTTGGACGAGACCTTCCTCTATGCCAAACTTTCTTAGCACCTGCCACAAACCCTTATGCCACACCCTGTCGAATGCTTTTTTAAAGTCTATGAAGTTGTGGAACAGGTCTCTCTGATGCTGCAGATGTTTCTCCATCATTATCCGGCAGGTGAAGATCTGTTCTACTGTTCTAAAGGTTAAAATACTGGTATGTAAAACATTTCGAGCAGCTGTTTGCTCACATGAAAAGACCTTGAGAGTTGAATATACTGTTTAACAAAACAGCACGTTCAACTTTTAATCTCCATAAAAAAATGCATTAGAATTTTCTTTCCGTTATAGCTTACTATCAATTATCACCCCAAGATATCTGTCTGTATCCACCTGTTCGACCACATCATCTTTTATTACACCCCAACATGATCTCTTTTTTCTGAAATCAACTACAAGTTTTTTTTTGTTTTGTCAACATTCAGTTGAAGATAATTTTTCTAACACCAGTTCACAAACCAGTCAGTTCCTTTTCTGTAGTCAGCTTCATTATCATTAGTAATTAGTCTTGTTATTATGGAATCGGCAGCAAACTTAATCAATGAACGAGATGCGGTCAAACTCCTGCATTCATTTGTGTGCAGTATAAACAGAAATGGTGAAGGCACTTTCCTGACCGATTTAAGTGGAGCTCATATGGAATTGCGGAAGTGTGATGACTCTCTTGAATATCTCTAATTTCTTTTCTTCCTTATTTTCTTTTTTTTTTTTTTTTTTCTGTTGTTTAGTGTTGTCTTGGTTTTGTTTAGTTTTTGTGTGAAATTCTGCAACACGAAAACGCGCAAAATGGTCTGAAAGATAAAAATGATTAAAAAAAAATATGAAAAAAATACCGGATAGGACCTGAAGATATAAAATAACAAATACCGGATAGGACCTGAAGATATAAAATAACAAATACCGGATAGGACCTGAAGATATAAAATAACAAATACCGGATAGGACCTGAAGATATAAAATAACAAATACCGGATAGGACCTGAAGATATAAAATAACAAATACCGGATAGGACCTGAAGATATAAAATAACAAATACCGGATAAGACATGTAGATATAAACAACAAATACCGGATAAGACATGTAGATATAAATAACAAATACCGGATAAGACATGTAGATATAAACAACAAATACCGGATAAGACCTGTAGATATAAATAACAAATACCGGATAAGACCTGTAGATATAAATAACAAATACCGGATAGGACATGTAGATATAAATAACAAATACCAGATAGGACATGTAGATATAAATAACAAATACCGGATAGGACATGTAGATATAAATAACAAATACCGGATAAGACATGTAGATATAAATAACAAATACCGGATAGGACATGTAGATATAAATAACAAATACCGATAGGACATGTAGATATAAATAACAAATACCGGATAGGACATGTAGATATAAATAACAAATACCGGATAAGACATGTAGATATAAATAACAAATACCGGATAGGACATGTAGATATAAATAACAAATACCGGATAAGACATGTAGATATAAATAACAAATACCGGATAAGACATGTAGATATAAATAACAAATACCGATAAGACATGTAGATATAAATAACAAATACCGGATAAGACATGTAGATATAAATAACAAATACCGGATAAGACATGTAGATATAATAACAAATACCAGATAAGACTGTAGATATAAATAACAAATACCAGATAAGACTGTAGATATAAATAACAAATACCGATAAGACTGTAGATATAAATAACAAATACCGGATAGACCTGTAGATATAAATAACAAATACCGGATAAGACTGTAGATATAAATAACAAATACCGGATAAGACATGTAGATATAAATAACAAATACCGGATAAGACTGTAGATATAAATAACAAATACCGGATAGGACATGTAGATATAAATAACAAATACCGATAGACATGTAGATATAAATAACAAATACGATAGACCTGTAGATATAAATAACAAATACGGATAGACTGTAGATATAAATAACAAATACCGGATAAGACATGTAGATATAAATAACAATACCGGATAGGACATGTAGATATAAATAACAAATACCGGATAGGACATGTAGATATAAATAACAAATACCGGATAGGACATGTAGATATAAATAACAAATACCGGATAGGACTGTAGATATAAATAACAAATACCGATAAGACTGTAAATATAAATAACAAATACGGATAAGACTGTAGATATAAATAACAAATACCGATAGACCTGTAGATATAAATAACAAATACCGGATAAGACATGTAGATATAAATAACAAATACCGATAAGACATGTAGATATAAATAACAAATACCGGATAGGACATGTAGATATAAATAACAAATACCGGATAAGACATGTAGATATAAATAACAAATACCAGATAGACATGTAGATATAAATAACAAATACCGGATAGGGCATGTAGATATAAATAACAAATACCGATAAGACATGTAGATATAAATAACAAATACCGGATAGACATGTAGATATAAATAACAAATACGGATAAGACATGTAGATATAAATAACAAATACCGGATAAGACATGTAGATATAAATAACAAATACCGGATAAGACTGTAGATATAAATAACAAATACCGGATAGACATGTAGATATAAATAACAAATACCGGATAAGACATGTAGATATAAATAACAAATACCGGATAGACATGTAGATATAAATAACAAATACCGATAAGACATGTAGATATAAATAACAAATACCGGATAGACATGTAGATATAAATAACAAATACCGGATAGGACATGTAGATATAAATAACAAATACCGGATAGGACTGTAGATATAAATAACAAATACCGGATAAGACATGTAGATATAAAAACAAATACCGGATAAGACATGTAGATATAAATAACAAATACCGGATAAGACATGTAGATATAAATAACAAATACCGGATAGGACTGTAGATATAAATAACAAATACCGGATAGGACATGTAGATATAAATAACAAATACCGGATAAGACTGTAGATATAAATAACAAATACCGGATAAGACATGTAGATATAAATAACAAATACCGGATAGGACATGTAGATATAAATAACAAATACCGGATAAGACATGTAGATATAAATAACAAATACCGGATAAGACATGTAGATATAAATAACAAATACCGGATAGACATGTAGATATAAATAACAAATACCGATAAGACATGTAGATATAAATAACAAATACCGGATAGACCTGTAGATATAAATAACAAATACCGGATAAGACATGTAGATATAAATAACAAATACCGGATAAGACATGTAGATATAAATAACAAATACCGGATAAGACATGTAGATATAAATAACAAATACCGGATAGGACATGTAGATATAAATAACAAATACCGGATAGACTGTAGATATAAATAACAAATACCGGATAAGACTGTAGATATAAATAACAAATACCGGATAGACATGTAGATATAAATAACAAATACCGGATAGGACATGTAGATATAAATAACAAATACCGGATAGGACATGTAGATATAAATAACAAATACCGGATAGGACATGTAGATATAAATAACAAATACCGGATAGACATGTAGATATAAATAACAAATACCGGATAGGACATGTAGATATAAATAACAAATACCGGATAGGACATGTAGATATAAATAACAAATACCGGATAGGACATGTAGATATAAATAACAAATACCGGATAAGACTGTAGATATAAATAACAAATACCGGATAGGACATGTAGATATAATAACTACTAACGAAAAATAACCGGATAGGACATGTAGATATAAATAACAAATACCGGATAGGACATGTAGATATAAATAACAAATACCGGATAGACATGTAGATATAAATAACAAATACCGGATAGGGCATGTAGATATAAATAACAAATACCGATAAGACATGTAGATATAAATAACAAATACGGATAGGACATGTAGATATAAATAACAAATACCGGATAAGACTAGTAGATATAAATAACAAATACCGGATAAGACATGTAGATATAAATAACAAATACCGGATAGGACATGTAGATATAAATAACAAATACCGGATAAGACATGTAGATATAAATAACAAATACCGGATAAGACATGTAGATATAAATAACAAATACCGGATAGGACATGTAGATATAATAACAAATACCGGATAGGACATGTAGATATAAATAACAAATACCGATAGACATGTAGATATAAATAACAAATACCGGATAGACATGTAGATATAAATAACAAATACCGGATAAGACATGTAGATATAAATAACAAATACCGGAATAGGACCCTGTAGATATAAATAACAAATACCGGATAAGACTGTAGATATAAATAACAAATACCAGATAGGACATGTAGATATAAATAACAAATACCGATAGACTGTAGATATAAATAACAAATACCGGATAGGACATGTAGATATAAATAACAAATACCGGATAGACATGTAGATATAAATAACAAATACCGGATAAGACATGTAGATATAAATAAACAAATACCGGATAAGACTGTAGATATAAATAACAAATACCGGATAAGACCTGTAGATATAAATAACAAATACCAGATAGACATGTAGATATAAATAACAAATACCGGATAAGACATGTAGATATAAATAACAAATACCGGATAGGACATGTAGATATAAATAACAAATACCAGATAGACTGTAGATATAAATAACAAATACCGATAAGACATGTAGATATAAATAACAAATACCAGATAAGACATGTAGATATAAATAACAAATACCGGATAAGACATGTAGATATAAATAACAAATACCGGATAAGGACATGTAGATAAATATAAATAACCATAAACAGAGATAAAACAATACGATAAGTAGATATAAATAACAAATACAGATAAGACATGTAGATATAAATAACAAATACCAGATAAGACATGTAGATATAAATAACAAATACCGGATAGACATGTAGATATAAATAACAAATACCGATAGGACATGTAGATATAAATAACAAATACCGATAGGACATGTAGATATAAATAACAAATACCGGATAAGGACATGTAGATATAAATAACAAATACCAGATAAGACATGTAGATATAAATAACAAATACCGGATAGACATGTAGATATAAATAACAAATACCGATAGGACATGTAGATATAAATAACAAATACCGGATAGACATGTAGATATAAATAACAAATACCGGATAAGACATGTAGATATAAATAACAAATACCAGATAGACATGTAGATATAAATAACAAATACCGATAGACATGTAGATATAAATAACAAATACCGGATAAGACATGTAGATATAAATAACAAATACCAGATAGACATGTAGATATAAATAACAAATACCGGATAGACCTGTAGATATAAATAACAAATACCAGATAAGACATGTAGATATAAATAACAAATACCGATAGGACATGTAGATATAAATAACAAATACCGGATAGGACATGTAGATATAAATAACAAATACCGATAGGACATGTAGATATAAATAACAAATACCAGATAGACATGTAGATATAAATAACAAATACCGGATAGACATGTAGATATAAATAACAAATACCAGATAAGACATGTAGATATAAATAACAAATACCAGATAGGACATGTAGATATAAATAACAAATACCGGATAAGACATGTAGATATAAATAACAAATACCAGATAAGACATGTAGATATAAATAACAAATACCAGATAGACATGTAGATATAAATAACAAATACCAGATAGACATGTAGATATAAATAACAAATACCGGATAGGACATGTAGATATAAATAACAAATACCGGATAGGACATGTAGATATAATAACAAATACCGGATAAGACTGTAGATATAAATAACAAATACCGGATAGGACATGTAGATATAAATAACAAATACCGGATAGACTGTAGATATAAATAACAAATACGGATAAGACATGTAGATATAAATAACAAATACCGGATAAGACATGTAGATATAAATAACAAATACCAGATAGGACATGTAGATATAAATAACAAATACCGGATAGACATGTAGATATAAATAACAAATACCGATAAGACATGTAGATATAAATAACAAATACCGGATAGACATGTAGATATAAATAACAAATACCGATAAGACATGTAGATATAAATAACAAATACCGGATAAGACTGTAGATATAAATAACAAATACCGAATAAGACTGTAGATATAAATAACAAATACCGGATAGGACATGTAGATATAAATAACAAATACCGGATAGACATGTAGATATAAATAAACAAATACCGGATAAGACTGTAGATATAAATAACAAATACCGATAGACCTGTAGATATAAATAACAAATACCGGGTAAGACATGTAGATATAAATAACAAATACCGATAGACTGTAGATATAAATAACAAATACCAGATAAGACTGTAGATATAAATAACAAATACCAGATAGACATGTAGATATAAATAACAAATACCGGATAAGACATGTAGATATAAATAACAAATACCGGATAAGACATGTAGATATAAATAACAAATACCGGATAGACATGTAGATATAAAATAACAAATACCGGATAAGACATGTAGATATAAATAACAAATACCGGATAAGACATGTAGATATAAATAACAAATACCGATAAGACATGTAGATATAAATAACAAATACCAGATAGACATGTAGATATAAATAACAAATACCAATAAGACATGTAGATATAAATAACAAATACCGGATAGACATGTAGATATAAATAACAAATACCGGATAAGACATGTAGATATAAATAACAAATACCGAGATAAGACATGTAGATATAAATAAACAAATACCGGATAAGACATGTAGATATAAATAACAAATACCGGATAAGACATGTAGATATAAATAACAAATACCAGGATAAGACATGTAGATATAAATAACAAATACCGGATAAGACATGTAGATATAAATAACAAATACCAGATAAGACATGTAGATATAAATAACAAATACCGGATAGACATGTAGATATAAATAACAAATACCGGATAGGACATGTAGATATAAATAACAAATACCAGATAGACATGTAGATATAAATAACAAATACCGGATAAGACATGTAGATATAAATAACAAATACCGATAGACATGTAGATATAAATAACAAATACCGATAGGACATGTAGATATAAATAACAAATACCGGATAGACATGTAGATTAAAAAAATAACAAATACCGGAATAGAGACATGTAGATATAAATAACAAATACCGATAGGACATGTAGATATAAATAACAAATACCGATAAGACATGTAGATATAAATAACAAATACCGATAGGACATGTAGATATAAATAACAAATACCGGATAAGACATGTAGATATAAATAACAAATACCGGATAAGACTGTAGATATAAATAACAAATACAGATAAGACATGTAGATATAAATAACAAATACCGGATAGACATGTAGATATAAATAACAAATACCGATAGAATGTAGATATAAATAACAAATACCGATAGGACCTGTAGATATAAATAACAAATACCGGATAGACTGTAGATATAAATAACAATACCGATAGACATGTAGATTAAAAACAAATACCGATAGACATGTAGATATAAATAACAAATACGATAGGACTGTAGATATAAATAACAAATACGGATAGACATGTAGATATAAATAACAAATACCGATAGACATGTAGATTAAATAACAAATACCGATAGACATGTAGATATAAATAACAAATACCAGATAGGACATGTAGATATAAATAACAAATACCGATAGACTGTAGATATAATAACAAATACCGATAGACTGTAGATATAAATAACAAATACCGATAGGACATGTAGATATAAATAACAAATACCGGATAGACATGTAGATATAAATAACAAATACGGATAAGACATGTAGATATAAATAACAATACGGATAGGACATGTAGATATAAATAACAAATACCGATAGACTGTAATATAAATAACAATACCGATAGACGTAGATATAAATAACAAATACGATAGACTGTAATATAAATAACAAATACCGATAAGACTGTAGATATAAATAACAAATACCGGATAGACTGTAGATATAAATAACAAATACCGATAGGACATGTAGATATAAATAACAAATACCGGATAGACATGTAGATATAAATAACAAATACCGTAGACCTGTAGATATAAATAACAAATACCGGATAAGACATGTAGATATAATAACAAATACCATAGACTGTAGATATAAATAACAAATACCGAAGACATGTAGATATAAATAACAAATACCGATAGACATGTAGATATAAATAACAATACCGGATAGGACATGTAGATATAAATAACAATACGATAGACAATAATACAATACCGGATAGGACATGTAGATATAAATAACAAATACCGGATAGACATGTAGATATAAATAACAAATACCGGATAGACATGTAGATATAAATAACAAATACCGGATAGGACTGTAGATAAAATAACAAATACCGGATAGACTGTAGATATAAATAACAAATACGGATAGACTGTAGATATAAATAACAAATACCGGATAGACATGTAGATATAAATAACAATACGGATAAGACATGTAGATATAAATAACAAATACCGATAGACATGTAGATATAAAACAAATACGGATAGGACATGTAGATATAAATAACAAATACCGGATAGGACTGTAGATATAAAAACAAATACCGGATAGACTGGTAATACAAATAGGATAGACTGTAGATAAAAACAAACCGGATAGACGTAGAAAAACAAACATAGACTTAAATAAATAACAAATACCGATACGTAGATAAAAACAAATACGGATAAGACTGTAGATAAAAACAATACGATAGACAGTAGAATAAATAACAATACGGAAGACTGTAATATAAATAACAAAAGATAGACATGTATATAAAACAAATACCATGACTAATATAAATAACAAATACCGATAAGACATGTAGATATAAATAACAAATACCGGATAGGACATGTAGATATAAATAACAAATACCGATAAGACATGCTGTAGATATAAATAACAAATACGATAGATGTAGATATAATACAAATACCGGATAAGACTGTAGATATAAATAACAAATACGGATAGACTGTAGATATAAATAACAAATACCGATAGACTGTAGATATAAATAACAATACCGATAGACTGAGATATAAATAACAAATACGATAAGACTGTAGATATAAATAACAAATACCGGATAGACATGTAGATATAAATAACAAATACCGGATAGACTGTAGATATAAATAACAAATACCGGATAGCATGTAGATATAATAACAAATACCGGATAGGACATGTAGATATAAATAACAAATACCGGGTAAGACATGTAGATATAAATAACAAATACCGGATAAGACTGTAGATATAAATAACAAATACCGGATAGGACTGTAGATATAATAACAAATACCGGATAGACTAGTATAATAACAATCCGTGGACTGTAGTATATCATACTAATAGACTAGTTTTAACAATGTGTGTGTGTGTGTGTGTTTTAGTGTGTGTGTGTGTGTTTGTGTGTGGTGTGGTGTGTTGTCATGCGGTGGATGTGTGTGTACGTGTGTGATATGTTGTGTTGATAAATACGGTTAGGTGTGTTTATTGTGTGTGTGTGTTTATTATTGGATGTATGTTGTGTATATTTTCGGTGCTGTGCTTTAATACCACGATGAGCCGGACACGTGGTAATAATACATCATTATGCATGCGTATTGCTACGTTTGTAAGGCCTGCATGTGTGCACATCCACGGTACGTCTGTGATATAAATAACAAAACAGTAAGACTAGATATAAATACAATACGGTAGGTCTGTAGATTATAATTAACAAGTACCGGATAAGCCTGTAGTATATAAATACAATACCGGATAGGACTGTAGACTATAAATACAATACCGGTAGGGATTGTTGATTATATACATACGGATAGACTGTGATATAAACAAATACGGATAAGACCTGTAATATAAATAACAAATACCAGATAGAGACTGTCAATATAAATACACAAACAGGAAGACTGTATGATATAAAAACAAATACAGATAAACCTGTAGAATAAAAAAATACCGATAAGACATGTAGATATAAATAACAAATACCGGATAGGACATGTAGATATAAATAACAAATACCGGATAGGACCTGTAGATCATAAAACAAATACCGGATAGTACATGTAGTATAATAACAAATTACCGATAGCTGTAGATATAATTACAAATACCGGATTAAGGACAGTTAATACTAAATCAAAATACCGATAGACCTGTAGATTAAATAACAAATACCAGTAATAGACTAGATGATATAAATAACAAATACCGGATAGAACATGTAGATATAATAACAAATACCGGATAGACTGTAGATATAAATAACAAATACGATAGACTGTAGATAATAAATAAAAATACCGGATAGACTGTAGATATAAATAACAAATACGGATAGACATGTAGATATAAATAACAAATACCGGATAAGACTTAGATATAAATTAAAAATACGGATAGACTGTAGATAATTAAATAACAAATACGATAAGACTGTAGATATATAATAAAATACGGATAGATCATGTAGATATAAATAACAAATACGATAAGATGTAGATATAAATAACAAATACCGATAAGATATGTAGATTAAATAACAAATACCGATAAGACATGTAGATATAAATAACAAATACCGATAGGACTGTAGATATAAATAACAAATACCGTAGTAGACATGTAGATATAAATAACAAATACGGATAAGACATGTAGATATAAATAACAATACCAGATAAGTCATGTAGATATAATAACAAATACCGGATAGCTGTAGATATAATAACAATACGGATAGGACATGTAGATATAAAAAATCCGATGTACATGTTATATAATACAATACGATACTGTATAGATATAATATATACAAATAGTGATAAGTGTGTGTGTGTGTGTTGTGTTGTGTGGTGTGTGTGTGTAGTGTGCGTGTGTGTGGTGTGTGGTGTGTGTAATACGGTGGACTGTGTATAAAGTAGGTTACCAGTTTGATAAGAATGTAGATATTAATAAAAAACCGGATTAGGACATGTGGATATAATATACAAATTTCGGATAGTGACTGTAGTTTAAATAACAAATCGCGAAAGACACTGTAGAGTAAATAACAAATACAGATAAGACATGTAGTATAATAACAATCCGGATAAGCGACTGTCTGTGATATAAATAACAAATACCGGATAGGACTGTAGCATAAATACAAATACCGGTATAGGACATGTTAGTATAAATAACAAATACCGGATAGGACTGTAGTATAAATAACAAATACCGGATAGGATGTAGAGTATAAATAACAATACGGATAGGGTACTGTAATATAAATAACCCAAATACCGGTAGACTGTAATATAAAACAAAACCGGATAGGACCTGTGATATAAATACAAATACCGATAAACAAAGTAGAAATAAATAAACAAATAAACCGGATAGGGACATGTAGATAAAAAACAAATACCGGTTAAGGACTGTAGGATATATAATAACAAATACCGGATAGAGACCTGTTAAGATATAAATAACAAATACCCGATAAGACCTGTCAGATATAAAAACAAATACGGATAGAGACATGTAGATAATAAATAAAAAATAGATAAGACATGTAGATATTAATAACAAATTACCGATAGACTTGTAGATTTAATAATAAAATACGGATAGAAATGTAGATATAAATATAAAATACGGGTTTAGAATGTAGATATAAATAACAATACCGATAAGAATTTAGTATTAAATAACAAATACCGGATAGGACATGTTAGATTAAATAAAATTACGGATAGGACATAGTTTGATATAATTTGAAATAGATAGATAAGATTGTAGATAGATAGATTAACAATTAGATAGATTGTAGATAATTAGAATAGGATTAGATATGTTAGATTAAAGAGAGCCGATTGTAATGGGATACTGTGGAATGTAGTAATAATCAAATGTACGGAATTGACCTGAATATAATGTCTGTCTTTACTAATGAAAGCGCAGCATCCCGTGTCTGTGTGTACGTGGGTATATATGTGTATGTATGTCTGCATATGTATATATGTGTATGTATATATATATGTACGTATATCTGTACATATATGTATATATGTATATATATATATATATATATATATATGTGTGTGTGTGTGTGTGTGTTTGTGTGTGTGTGTGTGTGTGTGTGTGTGTGTGTGTGTGTGTGTGTGTGTGTGTGTGTGTACATACAGGGGAGTGTAAAAGTAGGTATACAGTTATGAAAAAAGAAAACACGTACAATACTTATTGCATTTATTATACAAACAAATGAATATTGCATATACATGTAATAACAAGCACAACCTTAATCAGGCTTTACTCAGAACTCCGGTTTAAATTAACGTCTCATCCGATAGACTGCCACGAAGACATCGAGTGGAGACGGAGGAAAGAAACTCCCCTATCAGATATATCCTCAAGGTAATTTTTATGATTAAAAACCAACAAACGACTGGACCAATCTCCAAGGTTAATATCATGACGAAAACAACAACAGCGATAAATTTAATAAATTTCACATTGCTCCAATACAACTGAATGTAATCATTCATAGTGCGATAGACATGAACATGAAATGTTAACCCTTTGACTCCCGCACCTGTCCATTAGCATCCTGCATTGTCAACCATGCCAGCATTGCAAAAGCTGGTGGATAGGGTGAGGGAGTCAAAGGGTTGTTTTCGAAGTTGGTGGATAGGGTGCGGGAGTCAAAGGGTTAAAGCTCAGTCAACAACCAGTGTGTATGTACTGACAGTTGCTGGGAGAGTGGTACGACGTGGGACGCACCACTTTCATCTGGGGGCCAGACACCTGGACTTCCCAGCAGTGGAACTTCGTTCAAGGACGAGACGGCACGCTTATCGCCCTTTTCAACGGCATGTGGTGAGTTCTACAATTACCACAGTATGGTAGTGCCAGTCTTTTCTTTTCGGTTCGTTTGTTTGTTTGTTTGTTTGTTTGTTTGTTTGTTTGTTTGTTTGTTTGTTTGTTTTTTGTTGCTTTTACTCGTTTTAAATACGTTTTCAAACTGATACTTTTACTCGTTTTGCTTTATATAATTTTTCAACTGTTTGAGTGTTGTTGTTTCTTCTGTTTTATTTTACATTATTTTCTTACTGCCACACCTGTGCCATTTGTGGTCCGTTAGCTTAGTTGGTTAGAGATCCATGCCAATAATACAGGAGTCATCGGTTCGTCTCCCCAGCTGGCCAGTTTTAATTATGCAGGTGCATAGAGTTTTTGTGCAGTCTTATGATATATATCATCATCATCATCATCATCATCAGGTGCCTTGCCGCATGGCGTTGGCGATCATGGACTTCTATCTGTCTGTATCTCTTGTTGCCTCAAGCATCTCCTCCACCCTCTTTATCCCCAGCCACTCTGCAAGTCCGTCCAGTATCTTCTGTCTGGGTCTACCCGGTGCTCTCCTTCCCTCCAGCTTTCCTGTTGTGACTAGGTGATCCAATACCCCTTTCCTCATAAAATGGCTTATAAATGTTGCCTGTCTTTTCCTAATCTTCCTTATGAATGATCTTCTTGTGTTTGCCTCCATCAAGACTGTCTCGTTTGTTTTCTTTGCTGTCCATGGAACTCTCAACATCCTTCTTAGAAACCACATCTCGGCTGCCTCAATCTTGTTCTGGCTTTGCTCGTTGACTGTACACGCCATGGTCATTTTGGATCTTCTCCATCTCATAACATCAATGGTGTCAGTACATATGGAATTAATTCTGAGTGTGGAGACGTTATCTTCAGGAACAAACTGAAATTGTGTCGTTACTCCTACGTCCTTATTCCAGCTCATTTCCATGCCACCGAAACTGAGGTTACCATGACAGCAAGGCAGGAAAGGTCTCAGAATCTGTAATCCTACTCAAAATAACTACCAGCTTTCGAGCAAACAGAAACTTTGAACAGATAGAAATGAGAACACATCAGTTAACAAAACAAAAATCAGAAACATTCTAAAACAGAATCAGAACTTATAAGCTACGCACAAAAAGTTAAGGATCACTATGAGAAAACAGGTGCGTAATAAACTCAGTTCGTTACTGTTATTTATTTCTCAGTCCAGCCAAATTGTTATGAATTCTTGTTCAGCTGTAAGTGGGCGATGTTGTGTTAGTGCAAAAATTGCACGGGATTCTCTACTACTGAGCTTGGCCGCAAACGGAAAAGCGGAAACTTGTGAAAAAGGACCTTGTTTTGGACCTTTCTGCCTGAACACATTGCACAAGCCAGATGGAAAACCATTATGCACGTGCAAGCACTGCTGTTTATGTGCGAGATGCTGTCTCTTGCTTGGCTTTATAAGAAGACATTCCACCAGTAGTAGGCCTGATCTGACAATGCCTCCACGATGAAAATTGAGCAAGTTTGAGAGGGGACGAGCTGTTGCATGGTTCCAAGATGGTGTTCCCAAGTGAGAAGTGGCCAGGAGACTTCAGGTGTCCATCTCGGTCATTGTCAGACTGATTCAACGCTTCACAGCCACTGGGAGGGTCCATGAAAGACGCAGATCTGGTCGACCGAAGAAGACAAACCCACGTGAAGATCGTCTCATTGAACGACAAGCCCTGCAGACAAGAACAGCCTCTTCCAGCATCATTCGAAGGCAGCTGAGGGTGGCTACTAACATCAACATCAGCCAGCAGACCATACGGAACCGCCTTCATGGGTTTAACCTCCGTTCACGTCGCCCAGCTGTACGGCCACGCTTAATTCCAGCCCATAGGGCAGCACGCCGCGCCTTCTGCAGACGTCACGTGAGGTGGACACGTCAGCAATGGTCCCAGGTCCTGTTCAGTGATGAATCACGCTTCACCATGAACCACAACGACGGCCGACTGAGGGTCTGGAGGCGCCCAGGGCAACGCTTTATTGACACCACTGTCCAAGAAAAGGTGGCATTTGGTGGAGGTTCTGTAATGGTCTGGGGGGCCTTCAGCCTTCACCACAGAACACCCTTGTATCATGTACAGGGTAACCTGACTGGCCTCCGATACCGGGATGAGATCCTTCGACCGCTGGCTGTGCCTACACTGCAGTAGATGGGACCGACGGCTGTCTACCAGGATGACAACGCTCGCCCCCACAGGGCAAGGGTGGTCAACGACTTCCTGCAGCAGTCTGGAGTCAACAGAATGGAGTGGCCAGCATGCAGTCCCGATCTCAACCCGATTGAGAACCTCTGGGATGAGCTGGATCGCAAAGTGAGGAGCAACCACCCCCCTCCCAGGGATGCCCAACACCTCTACCAGATGCTGCAGGCTGAGTGGCAGGCGCTTCCACAGAGGATCTTCACCAACCTGGTCAACTCGATGAGGACTCGCTGCCCTCGAGTGCCAGAAC
Source organism: Monoplex corrugatus (assembly GCA_030674185.1). Taxonomy (NCBI): domain Eukaryota; kingdom Metazoa; phylum Mollusca; class Gastropoda; order Littorinimorpha; family Ranellidae; genus Monoplex; species Monoplex corrugatus. Next base: position 9,147,980 of record JAPXFY010000026.1, on the reverse strand, counting down.
AGCCATGGCGGTTACACGCATTACTGAACTTTTGGGAGCATCAGAATGCCCTGTCTTGTGATTTCAATGACTTTGGGAAATCAAATTTCGATACGTACCCACTTTGATCAAATGTACACACCAAACGATTGCTCGAAATTGAAGGCAATTGTGTATCGTTATCACTAAAGCATGGAATTAAATGTTTGCCAAACTTCAACGCATTGGCTTTCTTATTTTGAAAGTTATGAATTTTTGTGCAAGTGATCCTTAACTTTTTGTGCGTAGTGTAGTTCAAACAGAAAACACGACAGGCGCCAGTTTTCAGCCAGCTGGCTTTTTTCAAGCGCACACTGAAGAGAACAAGTGACAAAATATAAAGGGAATTTAGGGAGAAAAAAACAACAACAACAACAGCAAGTCTTCACCTGTTTCGTTGAGCAGGACAAAAATGGCTGATATGAATTCTGATAACTAGGAAGCAGGGGAGACAGATACGATGTCTTTGGTGAAGTGAGATGAAATCTACAATATAAAAGTGGTCGTACCATATTGCTGTTGTTTTATCCTGAGGAGGGCCCTCAGCCAAAATACTGAAAATCAAAAAAACTATAATGCACTCGTCTTTTCTTGAGTGAAAATGTGTACTTACACACACTATACACATATGGTGAAATAAATGAAAGAATATAGATGTGAGAGATATGGATGATGTGAGTGGATCGTGAGTAGTGCACCAAATCCAGTCAGACCTTGATGAAAAGCTTCCTAATTCAGCAGCCAAAGGCCTGAAAGGTTCAGGTTCGTATTGTTTATAGCCCAGCAGACTACTAGAGCTATATCAGAGCTAACACCATGTTAAAAACGACACCCAAGTTTAAATACAAAAACAGTTTAAAAAACATGCTCACCATTATCTTTGCAAGTGTAAAATGCAATTAAAGATAAACACATACGTACAATCACATCAGGTGACATCTGTTGATCTCTTGTAAAAACTGGAAAATGGCATCCGGAGGGACGTCTCTGAAGAGGTTCGTTAGAAAGTCCGCCGTGTAGTGCTTGTGTCTCACATCGTGCAAGACCAGGCATTCAAGAAGGTGTCTGATGCTCAACAACTCGTCACATGGTATACACCACGCTGCTTCTTCATTTCTTAAAAGGAACGAATGAGTGTAGGATGTGTGACCCGTGTGTAACCTACATAACACTGTCTCTTTCCTACGGTTCCCAAAAGCAGATGGGAGAATCTCTCTCATTTTGGCGCGGATTTGGGCGGACTTGTACGCCAGTGAACTGGTACTGTCTTTACGGAAGGAAGCAAGATCAGAACAGACCTTCAGGTTTTCAGAGTCCATGGTGGGCTGTTTGGAAATCTGGAGAAGTCGGAAACAACTGCCAAATCTGTATCTGCCTTTTGCATATGTGGACAGGTACGGATTCCTGTAGGACTGACTTTCGGATGTTTTTTCAAATTCGGTTTGAAATTCGGGCTTGAAGACACAGTCAAAGGCTGAGTTTTTCGGTTCAGAGAACAGTTTTAAACACAAATTCAGGGTTAATTTCAGTCTACATTTGGACAGAGACGGTTCCCCAGCTTCAGCGTATAAGCTGTGTACAGAAGTTGATCTGAATGCACCAAGACAGAGGCCCAGCCCTTGATGGTGAATGGGATCCAGTGGTTTTAGGTAGGACGGTCTTGCAGAGCCATACACTGCGCAACCATAGTCGAGTTTAGAGCGAATTAGAGTTCTGTACAGATGAAGCAGTGTTTTCTTGTCGGCATCCTAATCTATGTGAGCCACGACTCGAAGAATGTTAAGAGCTTTCAGGCATGAGGTGTTGAATTTCCTCAGCCATATTCAACATCTTAAACTTTTGATCAAAGATCTTTACAGCTGGAATGGTGGACTTTCCCCAGATACACTGTTGGATCAGCAAAGAATTGTCAAGAGTTTATGAAAGTGGATACACTGTGTTTTGATTGCGGAAAAAGTAAACCCGTTTATCTCTGCCCACTGTTAGATCCTATCTACGTACAGATGCGGCTGCCATTGAACGCCTGCATAGACGCTTCCAGATGCGTAAACTGCAAAATCATCCACAAACAGGGAACAATTAGAGACCTGCTGTACTGATTTGATACTGAACAGCGCAGGAGAGATAACACTCCCTTTTGGTACACCCAGCTCTTGCTCATGAAAGTCGAACAGAATAGTGCCAACCCGCACTTGAAACTGTCGCTCAGCCAAAAAGATTTGGATAAAGAAGGGTAGGTGACCCCGAAAACCCAGTTCGTATAGATCCATAAGTATTCCTGATTTCCAGGTGGTATCATATGCTTTCTCGAGATCGAAGAAGATAGCCACTACGTACTATTTCTTCAGGATCGTCAAGTCGAGGCGAATTAAATGGTCCACTGCGGAATAATGCTCGCGAAAACCGCATTGTTCCTTAGTCAAACTGCTGTCATTCTCCAGTTTCCACATGAGTCTACTGTTGACTATTTTTTCATCACTTTGCATAGCCAACTGGTTAGGGCTATTGGGTGATTGTTGGAAGGATTGGACAGATCTTTTCCAGGTTTGGGTAGAGGGATGATCAGTGCTTTCCAACACGAGGGAGGAAAGAATCCTGTCGTCCATATATAATTGTACACTTTTAAGAGAATATCTAAACAAGATCCAAAACAAGTGTGACTGCCCGCGCCCAAACTTCCCTGCTGCCTCGTCCAGTGGGGCATTCCATTTCTTACCCACTGGACGAGGCGGCAGGGAAGTTTGTAGTCCCGTTTTTATTATCCATTGTTTGGTGTCTGTGATCTGTTTGTGACCGTACGTTCGCGCTTGACAAAGGCTAGTTGGCCGAAAATTTCCGCTTGTTTTGTTTTGTTTTGTCTCGTTGGATACGCGCTTATATTGGTTTTCTTGTTCTTCTGGTTAATATCTAAACAGTTTTCAGGGAGATGCTTCAGAAGTTGGAAATTAATTTCATCTAGGCCAGGAGAAGAGTCAGAGCAAGTCAGAAGAGGAGCTTTTAATTCGGCTAAGGTCAGTGAAAGATTGTACTCTTCAGTATTATCAGATACGAAGTTACAGGCTGTCTTTTATTTGAGGGATTTGCGTTTAAGGAAAAGCGCTCCAATTTGTTGGTTCAGGAAGAGTTGGTTTCAGTAGTGGAAGCTAACAAGTTAGAAACTGCCTTTTGTCAGCAATCAAGGAATCTCACAGTTTTAGATGACTGACCGAGGGACGGTTGTTTTTTTCCTTTAATTGTTTTGATCATTTTCCATACTTTCATTTTTGGAGTTCGGGACGTCAGTTTGGAACTGAAGTCTCTCCCAGATTGTCGTTTACTTGTTTTAAAGACATACCTCGATTTTGTTCCCAGTTTCTGATGAGCTCGAACGTTGTCCTGTGACGGCGTTTGAAAGACGCAACGTTGAGCTTTCTTGTGGTCTTGTTTTATTTGTTTGCATTCGGAAGTAAACCTGGGTGTTTTGGGCATTTGACATTTTTGTGATGATATGGAAATTGCTTTTTTTTACTCCACGGTTCAGGATGTTTTGTGTTAGAGTGTCTGCCAGATCATCACTTTGCAGAACTTTTGTCTTCCTCTAATTCGCTCTGGATGGGCCTTGCGAATAAATCCCAGTTAGCCTTGTGGAAATTCAAAAGTTCCGGCAAGAATTCATGTTCAACGTTTGTATTTCTTAAGACAACTGGAAAATGGTTACTTCATGCAGATCATCGAGAACTCTCCATTCATAATCCAAGACCAGTGAAGCATTACACATCGATAGATCCAAACACGAAAGTGTACTATTTGCAGGAATGAATATAAGCAGGAGATCCATCGTTTAGACAGCATAAGTCCAATTCTGAGAAGGTGTTTTCCTGATTGGAGATGTTGGGCTGAAGTATCCGCACTTACCCCAAAGCGGGGAATGGCCATTCAAATCGCCCAACAACAGAAAAGTTCTTTGAAGTTCGTCAATCAGATCAGCCAGTTCTTCTTTTGTAACAGAAACAGACAGATAGGTACAGAGAGCAGGAGTAGATGGTTATGGTTTTGCAGAGATACCCTTGCTGCTAATGCTTGCAAAGAAGTGCTCAGACTAACAGGGCTATACGAAACGGACCTGTGTAGGAGCAAAGAAACTCCACCAATTGTCCTCCGTCCTTGGTTTGTGTTGGTTTGTTGGTTCCTTGGTTTGTGTTGGTTTGTTGGTTCCTTGGTTTGTGCTGGTTTGTAGGTTCCTTGGTTTGTGTTGGTTTGTTGGTTCCTTGGTTTGTGTTGGTTTGTTGGTTCCTTGGTTTGTGCTGGTTTGTAGTTTCCTTGGTTTGTGCTGGTTTGTAGGTTCCTTGGTTTGTGTTGGTTTGTTGGTTCCTTGGTTTGTAGTTTCCTTGGTTTGTGCTGGTTTGTAGGTTCCTTGGTTTGTGTTGGTTTGTTGGTTCCTTGGTTTGTGCTGGTTTGTAGTTTCCTTGGTTTGTGCTGGTTTGTAGTTTCCTTGGTTTGTGCTGGTTTGTAGGTTCCTTGGTTTATGCTGGTTTGTAGGTCACAACAAACTAGCTGGAGCTCCTAGAAATTAGAGATCAGATCTCTTATGATCCAATGGACAAACTTCATTACCAACAGAACTGAAGCCATGGCCATCTTTGATTTCGAAGGACGAGTATGTGGTCGACTGGAAGCCAGTTGCATGTGCTGCAATCGTTCTCATTTTACTTCATCAAGAAAAGGTCAGTCGCATGGGCCAGCGACACTTTTAGCCTCCTACAGAGAATGTTCCATGGTATTTTAATTTCAACAGCAGAGCCTACCGTTTTCTTCAGCAAATGTTGCCAAAGTAGCAAAAATTAACAGTTACGAACTGCGTTCTTCATGACTGGTCGGTTGACCGATCGATTAGTTGGGTAGTTAGATTGGTTATCGGTTGGTTGATTAGTTGGCTGGTGTTTTGTTAATCAGTTGGTTAGTATTTGGTTGGTTGGTTGGCTGGTTAGTATTTGTGTTTGGCTGGTTGCTTTGTTGTTATTTTGTTGGTTAGTTGATTGGTTTTTGTTTGATCAGTTGATTAGTGTTCAGTTGTTGGTTGGTTCATTAGTTGGTTGTGTTGGGAAGGTCAGTTGGATGGTTTGTTGATTGGAGTTTGGTTAATTAGTTATTGGTTGGTTGGTGTTTACGTTTGTTGATGATCTGTCGGTTGGTGTTAAGTTGGTTGTTTTGTTGGTTAACGTTCATTTGATCGAATGGTTGGCTGCTTTGCTTGAGTGTTTTCTCAGTTGGTCAGTTGGTTGACTAGTTGAGTGGTTGTTGGCAAGTGATGGGGTAGTTGCTGTGACTGGTTATTTCGTGGTTGGCTGGCCAATTGAAATTGGTGGTTGAGTAGTTAAGTGTTCCGTTGATGGTTGGGCCGATTGCTGCGTTGGTTGATCAGTTGGCACCGCCCAGTCCTCCTTTGTCTCTGGAAGTCCATCAGGTAACTCTCCCAAACACCCAAGATGGAACTACAAGATGGTAAAATGGGGTATATCCAGCATCTAAGCCAATGAACTAAACAAACCATTACAGCAGAAAGAAGGAACATCAACAATACGGTCTGAAACTTCAATGCCAGCATCATCAAGACTGCCAAGTAAACCAGAGGATTCCAAAAGAACTACATTCCACACTGGACCTCATTACTCCAAGATGCACATAACCACCTCAGAGCCAGAGAAGAAGTTGAAACTAACCCCGAGCCAAGAAAACAAGTTGCAGCAGTGTAAAGTCTGATACCTCAAGACCAAACTGGAGTGCAAGATCTGGAGAGATAAAAACTTCAAAACTGAATAAGGAGACAGACACCACCAGGCTGTGGTGACTGTTTACGGCACTGAACGATGAAAGAAAGAGAGAAGACAAGATCACCCTTGAAGAGGATGGGAAGAGACTGACGGGAGAACATCTGCAAATGCATTTGCAAAGACATATGCTCAGGAAAGCAACATCATCTTTCTCCCGAAAGATACAGAAAGCGAAGTCAGACGAGAGAAGAAAGAACAAATCATGATGTTCACGATGCAGTAAAGAGAGACATCACCATTGTACAATTGAAGAAGGCTGTTAGGCAGCTCAAGAAGAAGAAATCTCCAGGCATACACAACATAACTAAATGCTACAACTTTAGGCAACAGAAGCTGTTGGACGTTTTCAATCTGAACAGGAGAGATGGACTGATACCTCAGTGCTGACAGGAAGCCAGAATGATACCTGGGCTGAAGAAAGAAAACTAAATCAAGGGTCCTGAGCTACCACCCCCTCAAGTGACAAGCTGCATCTGGAAGATCGTGGAGCGCATCAAAATGTCAGCGTATGGTGGTATCTGGCGTCATAGTACACTATAGTGCCAGAACAAGCCTACTATAGAAGATACAAGAGCACACAAAAAAACCAGATGACACACTTTGCACAAGTCAGAGTCATACAGGACGCCTTCCAAACCCAGTGATGTTGCCTGCAAAAGGCCTTTGACAAGGTGTGGAAAGACGGTCTCCTTGTCAAACTCTTTAGTAGTGAATCAAAGGCAACCTGTACACCCTGTACAACCACAGAGCCCAGGTTCCTCTTGATGGACACTGTGGATGCAAAGTGTTGCTGCACCAAGGAATACCTCAGGGAGAAGTATAGTCACCAACTCTGTTCATTGTCTCCAATAATGACGTCGTGCCAGAGCTAACCAGAGGAATACATGCAGCCCTCTGTGCAGACAGACTAGTACTTTGGTGCACTTCATATGTAACAACCGCCACGCACCTACCACAGGCACCTAACCCTGGACAGACTCTTGGCTCGGACCACCACCTGTGTGGCCATCAACAAAGAGAAATCGGCCATTTTTCTCTACCAAAACACAGCCTTGAAAGCTGACTCTGGAAGACATAACAATATGGAGACCAACAGACATATCTGGAAGTCACATTCGATAAATGACTCACATGGATGTACCACATACAGAATGCAGAAGTCAAAGCCAGACGAAAATTGAGCAGCATAAGAAAACTGGCATGATGACTACAATGGGGTGCCAATGAGAAGATCATCAAAAATATCAATCGAGTAATCGTACGGCCACACCTGGAGTGCGGCTCCAGTCAAAGAAAACAGCAGCCCAGTCACACCAACAAACCCTTGACAGAGTCCAGGACTAAGCACTGCACATCGCCGGTTCAATGAGATTCAACAGGTATATCTCCATTGATGAAGAGATGGAAATGCAAAGTCTTGATTCAGTACACTAAATCCAAAGCCTCAAAATATCACTTTGAAGCACTGCAGAAGAAAAAAAAACTTAGTTCAGGAAGACTAAAAATATCAAACTTCATGAGAGATACGACAGTGATGCAGAGAAGTCACAAAAACAGCAACCAATAAAAGTAGAGACCCTGCAAGTTAACAGTGGTCTTCCACCCCGGGAAGACAATCTGAAGGACATTACCATCTGCACCTCAGTTGTTCATCTCACTACAAAGGATGAGCACAGCGACATGACCAAAAGAGCCCTGATTCTCGCCATGCTTAAACTAAAGAAAGGTAATAATAATTAATAATAATTACAATATTTATATAGCGCAAAATCTTGATAAAATCAAATCTAAGCGCTGAAGCAGACACACACGCAGGCACGCACGCTCGCACACACACGCACGCACACATACAGACACACACACACACACACACACACACACACACACACACACACACACACCCACACACACGCATGGCTATAAATGGGGAGAAAGAATAAAAGCAATAAAAGCAAGAATAAAAGCAATGGAAAATTATAGAGAGCATAGCATACAATTATATATTATAACCATGTGATTCCCTCCGAGCGGAGACAGGCTGCAGAGGGGAGGGTTGAGTGAGGTTAGGATTTTATGCAGGAGAGAAAAGGTGAGTTTTGAGAGCGGACTTGAAGGAGACAAAAGTAGGTTGCTGACGGACTGAGAGAGGAAGTTTGTTCCAGGAGAGTGGACCAGAAACAGAGAAGGCTCGTGGACCATAGGTATTGAGCTTAGTGCGTGGAAAGCGAAGAGTCAGAGGATCAGAGGCAGAGCGGAGGGTACGTGAGGGAACATAGATCTCAAGTAGGCTTGACAGGTAATCGGGGGCTGCGTTATTGAGGCTTTTGTAGCACATGGTGTCTAGTTTGTACTGTATGCGCTTTGATACAGGGAGCCAGTGAAGTTGTGCCAGGAGAGGAGATATGTGGTCAGCTTTTTTCTTTTTGAGTACAAGGCGTGCAGCATTGTTTTGAATGTACTCCAGGAAGCATGGCTATGGGATCATAGATACGGGCCTACAACAGATGTGGTCAAAACGGAGGTGCAGGGGTGTACATTCAATTCCCAAATGGACAACAACAGGTTAAAGCAACCGACTGGTCTTCGCTTCTCAAACCGTTGAGGGCCTGGTACACACGGCAAACATTAACAATGCTGCAGACCACGACAGCCAGTTTTCCTTGCATGTGCCATGTTCGTCCTAGTAGCAACGCAAACTGCCACATCTGCAATACTTCAGGTGCACCAGGCAAGTACTGCATTGAATCCCCTCACACTGTGGTATTATAGGAAATGCAGAGGCGGACAAAATAGCGAAGCACATGCAAAAACCAAGATAAAGGAAACAAAGCCCAAACAGAACACACGCACAATAAGTGAGAACAATTCGTCGGCCTCTTTACATCTCAGGAGATGATAGTCTGCACCAGGAGGCGTTGTAGTCATGACGTGCACTTTCTGCTGTGGCTGTGCAGGCCGATTCTTGAGTGGCAATCTCTGTCACATCTGCCACATACAAATTGAGTCGCTGTTGTCTGGTTTCTGGAACGTCGCTTGCGAAGAGCCCTTTTCTCATCTGCGCTTTCTGCTCTCCTCCTCTCCGCATTCACAACGCCTTGCTGAACGGCTGTCCTCCACGCTGCCCTGTCTTCCGCCATAGTCTCCCAAGAGCCTGGGTCAATCCCTGAGCTTCTAAGGTCCCTTTTGCATGCGTCTACAAAGCGTAGCTGTGGGCGTACTGGAGTTCGCTTCCGGTTTGCCAGTTCACCGTAGAGAACGTCTTTAGGTATGAGGCCATCCTCCATTCGACGCACATGGCCAAGCCAGCGTAATCGGCGTTGGCTTAGGAGGCAAAGATGGTCTTTAGGCCCGCACGACGGAGGACCTCTGTGTTGGTTACCTTGTCTTGCCATCGAATGTCGAGGATGCGTTGCAAGCAGCGGAGACGGAAAATGTTGAGCCTCTTTTCTTGGCTGGCGTATGTGGTCCAGGCTTCACCTGAGTAGAGAAGTGTGCTCAGCACACATGCTCTGTACACCTGCATTTTGGTGTTCGCAGTGAGACTGCTGTTGGACCAGACCCGCAGTGAGAACAAGATGCATGAGAAAGGAGAGTGAACGTGGGGTGCTGAGAGCGGTGGACTGACGACTGAAGACAACAAGAAAGAACGAAGCCATGTTTGCTTAGACCGTAAATGCACGAAATGCTGGTTAGAAGGCAATCGGGGAGGGGACAAATTTGTGTCAAGTTGGTAGACAATGGTACTCTCTCACACTACTACTACCACTACTACTACTACCACTACTACTACCACCACTATACTACTACCACTACTACTACCACTACTACTACCACTACTACTACCACTACTACTACTACCACTACTACTACTACCACTACTACTACTACCACTACTACCACTACTACTACTACTACTAATACTACCACTACTAATACTACTACTACCACTACTACTACTACTACTACTACTACTACCACTACTACTACTACCACTACTACTACCACTACTACTACTACCACTACTACTACTACCACTACTACTACTACCACTACTACTACTACTACTACTACTACTACCACTACTACTACTACTACCACTACTACCACTACTACTACTACTAATACTACCACTACTAATACTACTACTACGCTACTACTACTACTACTACTACTACCACCACCACTATTACTACACTATACTACTACTACTACTACCTACCACTACTACTACTACTAACTACTACTACTACTACCACACTACTACCGCATACTACTAACTACTATATACCACTACTACTACCACTACTACTACTACCACTATCTACTACTACCACTACTACTACTATTACCACTACTACTACTACTACTAACCACTACCACTACTACTACTCCCACTACTACTACTACTACTACTACCACTACTACTACTACCACTACTACTACACTACTACTACTACTACTACTACTACTACTACCACTACTACTACTACTACTACCACTACTACTACTACTACTACTACTATACTAACCACTACTACCACTAACCACTACTACTACTACTACTACTACTACTACACCACTACTACCACACTACTACTACTACTACTACTACTACCACCTACTACTACTACTACTACCACTCACTACCACTACTACTACTAATCACTACTACTACTACCAACCTACTACTACTACTAACTACTACTATAATAATAATAATAATAATAATAACAATAATAATAATAATAAAACTACTAATACTTCTAATAATAAAACCTGTATCTTTTTCCTTTGTGACAGCAAAGTATGCAGTGGCTGTTCAGACACTATCATCTTCAAAGTGACGGAACAACCTGATGACAGGGCAGGCTTTTGGCTGCAGGGAAATGGTGACACATGTGAGAAAAACTTTCTTTTTCCTTTTCATGTTTCCACACAAGTAGGCCACTCTGAACCCTTTCTCTCCCTCACCCTATCCACCAACTTCCTTTTCCAATAAACTGATGGTCAAGATGAGGGAGTGATGGGGTTAACAAGGTCAGGGTTGTCCCATAATTTGAACAGCTGTAGCGACGGATGTCTAACAAACTAGACGTCAGAATCAAGGAGCGGAAATTTCATTGATATCTAACAAACTAGACGTCAGAATCAAGGAGCGGAAATTTCATTGATATCTAACAAACTACACGTCAGAATCAAGGAGCGGAAATTTCATTGATATCTAACAAACTACACGTCAGAATCAAGGAGCGGAAATTTCATTGATATCTAACAAACTACACGTCAGAATCAAGGAGCGGAAATTTCATTGATATCTAACAAACTACACGTCAGAATCAAGGAGCGGAAATTTCATTGATATCTAACAAACTACACGTCAGAATCAAGAGCGGAAATTTCATTGATATCTAACAAACTACACGTCAGAATCAAGGAGCGGAAATTTCATTGATATCTAACAAACTACACGTCAGAATCAAGGAGCGGAAATTTCATTGATATCTAACAAACTACACGTCAGAATCAAGAGCGGAAATTTCATTGATATCTAACAAACTAGACGTCAGAATCAAGGAGCAGAAATTTCATTGAAGACAGAATTTAAGTACTTGAGAAGCTCATTTACCGAAGACACAAAAACGGAGAGACAAACTGAGGCCAGAATACAGGAGGCAAATGCTGTGAGCTACCAATATTCACCCCTTCTAAAACACCCACAAAAAAGTGCGAGACATCCTGGAAACCATCAACAAACTGAAATGGAACTAGGCTGGACACCTCACCCGTAGAATGGACAATCGTTGAACAACAAAAACCACGTTCTGGATATCAGCAGACGGCACTAGCAATACAGGCAGACAGACAACTAGATGGAGAGAATTGGAGAGGGAAAGCGCTGGAACGAAGTGAATGGAAGCAGCTGGGGAAGGCGTACATCCAATAACGGCCTGCATCCAGCAGCAGAAAAGGCCAAAAGAGACATGATCAGAGATCTGCGAGTTGTTGGAACAACACCTGTCAGCCATATCACACAAGTGGTTGGCCACCTAACCCCGATACCAGTCAGTCAGCCAGTCAAGCCAATAACACCAGATGCTCAGGCTTCACAGCCAGACCAAGGCCACGACGTCGCTGGATGGATGGAGTGGCAAGACACTCCACATCTACAACAGGACTCTGTGCACAAGCTTCCCAGCTTCCTACAGACAATAGCTTCTTCTTGTCCCCCCCCCCCCCCCAGCACCACCTGGTACTGGTGGACAGAATAAATAAATAAAGTAGTGGGTATAAATAAAGTAGTGAAAGGAGGATGGAGAGATCTTCAGTGGTCGTCTTTTGGTCCTTATCTTATCAGTAGTCTTCTTCTTCTTCTTCGACTTGTGTCTTTGATCTTTTTTACTCTTGTTCTTATTCGTTGTTGGTATTCATGTGATTTTTTTGGCGTTTTTATACTTGCTTCTGTGGTTAAAACGATTCCTGTTAGCATTGTTCTGTTGTTGTTTTTATGTGTTTTGTTTGTTGTTTTCTTCTGTGGTTCTTAATTTGTCTTCGTGTGTTTTGTTCTTCTTGTTCTTTTTGTTTTTCTGAATCTTCTATGTCTTCCTCCGTTCTTCCTTTTATTATTCTTTTTTTTTTTTTTTTTTTTTTTTTTTTTTTTACTTACTGTTGGCCTTGTTTTTCTATTTTCTTTTTCTTTTTTCCTTCCGATTTCCCTGTTCGTTTTTCTTAACTTTTTATAATGGTCTTGTTAGTTTTTGTGTTTTGTTTTCTCTGTGTTGATTTGGGTTGTTTTCTTTGTTCATTGTTGTTGTTGTTGTTGTTGTTGTTGTTGTTGTTGTTGTTGTTGTTTCCTTTCTCTTTTCGTAGATTTTGACCTTGTTATTTGTTATTTTCTTTTAGCTTTTTGTGTTCTGGCTTTTATTATTTTTAACTGCTGTCATTTTTTTATTACTATCATCACCATGCTATTATTAGTTTGCGTGGTAGTAGTGGTGGTGATGGTGGTGGTAAGTTTTCGATGTGTTTGTTGTTAAAGATTTGTTTTTGGTTTTGTTTCGGTTTTGAAGAGTTGCTGTCTTCTTTATTGCTTTTTATTTTATTTTATTTTTTCCATCACGTTGTCACTGTATTTTCCTTCATCTTTATTTTGGTTGTAGTATTTTTGTTTTCATCTTTATCTTTGTCGCTATCATTCATGTTTCTTTTCCGTGGTCTTGTTTCTGTGCATCTTGGGTATCTTTGTTTTTCTTATCATTTATATCTGTAGGGTGGTGTTTTTATTCTTCTGTTCTTGACTTTAACGTTCTTAATGTTTTCTGTTTTGTTTGTTTTGTAACTTTTGTTTGTTCTTGATGTTGGTCTGTCTTTGTTCTTGTTGCTCCATTTTCTGTTGGTCTGTCTTTGTTCTTGTTGCTCCATCTTCTGTTGGTCTGTCTTTGTTCTTGTTGCTCCATTTTCTGTTGGTCTGTCTTTGTTCTTGTTGCTCCATTTTCTGTTGGTCTGTCTTTGTTCTTGTTGCTCCATCTTCTGTTGGTCTGTCTTTGTTCTTGTTGCTCCATTTTCTGTTGGTCTGTCTTTGTTCTTGTTGCTCCATCTTCTGTTGGTCTGTCTTTGTTCTTGTTGCTCCATTTTCTGTTGGTCTGTCTTTGTTCTTGTTGCTCCTTCTTCTGTTGGTCTGTCTTTGTTCTTGTTGCTCCATCTTCTGTTGGTCTGTCTTTGTTCTTGTTGCTCCATCTTCTGTTGGTCTGTCTTTGTTCTTGTTGCTCCATCTTCTGTTGGTCTGTCTTTGTTCTTGTTGCTCCATCTTCTGTTGGTCTGCCTTTGTTCTTGTTGCTCCATCTTCTGTTGGTCTGTCTTTGTTCTTGTTGCTCCATCTTCTGTTGGTCTGTTTTGTTCTTGTTGCTCCATCTTCTGTTGGTCTGTTTTGTTCTTGTTGCTCCATCTTCTGTTGGTCTGTCTTTGTTCTTGTTGCTCCATCTTCTTGTCTGCACTGTTTTTGTCAGCGTCTTTCATTCTTTTGTTCTTTTTTCTTGTTCGTCTTGTACTTTTTCTTCACATCTTGTTCCTTTGGGAGTGAGTTTTTTTGTTTTGTTTTTGTCTTGTTTTTAGTCTTCTCTTTTATGTATCCCGTTTATTTTGGCTTTGTTGATTTTGGTGGTGTTGATTTTTTCGTTATTATTATTTTGTTCGTTTTTTGTTTGTTTGTTTTTCTTGGTTGGTTTGGTGAGCTTTTATTGGTTGTTTTGTTTGTTGGGTTTTGTGGTATGTTTTTTTTGTTTGTTTGTATGTTTGTTGGGGGGGGGGTTGTTTTGTTTTGGGTTTGTTTTTGTTTTGTTTTTTTTTGGGGGGGGGCATTTTCTCCTTCTTGCTCTTCTTGCAATGAATGTCCTGCTATTCTTTTTTCTGTCCTTTCTTTTTGTTTTCCCCTTATTTTCGCTGGGCTGATTTTTGTTCGTTTGTTATTGTTTTTCCTTGAGATACTTTTTTCCTGTCTTTTGTTCACTTCGTTGTCTTCTCACATAATCTTTGTTCCTATGCTTCTTCACCCACCATCTGTTCTGTCTTCTTCATGTTAATGTTCTCTTTGTTCTTGTTCTTCAGTTTGTTATTTTTGTTCTAAGGATTGACAGTTTTTCCATTTTATTTACTTGGTGTGCTTCTGTTTTGGTTTTTGGTTTTTGTTTTTGTTTTGGTATCATTTTTTTGGTTTGGTTTTTGTCTTGTCTGGGAGGTGTTGTTAGCTTGTTTTGTTGCTTTTTGTTTCTTCCTTTCTACTTTTGTGTAGTTTTTATTTCTAAGTGGTGGTTTTGATGTGTTTTTTTTATTTGTTGATATCGTTCTTGTCATGAGATTTGTCTTATTTTGTATTTATGAGAACATTTGTCATTATTGCTCTTCTAGTTGTTTTTGTTCTATACCCGTTCCTCTTGTTATTCTGGTTTACGTTGTTTTATATTTTATTTATGGGGGCCTGTAGTCGAGTGGTTAGAGCGCTCGTCTGCGGTGCGGAAGGTCGGTGGTTCGAATCCGCTAAACGATGGTTCGATTTTTCCGGCCTGAAAACTCCCTCTGTCCACCCAGCAGTGAATGGGTACCTGACTTCGGTCGGGGGAGGTTTAAAAAAGGCGGCGAAAGGAGAGGGATGGGCTCCGCCTTTCATAATGCCGTGCCCTAGACACGGTGAATCTTTAACAGTTCACCGCCCCTACGGCCATATTGACCATGGGACCTTTAACCTTTTTTTTTTAATATTTTCTTTGTTTGCGTGATTTTTTTGTTGTCCTTGTTTTCTTAATTTTGTTTTGTTTTGTTTTTTGTTTTGTTTGCTGGGTTTTGTTGTTGTTGTTGTTGTTGTTGTTTGCTTGTTTTTGGGGGGGGTTTTGTTGCTTTTTTGTTGTTTTTTGTTTTGTTTTGTTTTGTTTTGTTTTGTTTTGGGGGGGTTTACTCTTGCTGTTTTGTTTGTTTTGTTTATTTTGTCTTGCTTTCATTCTGCTTTGTACTTTATATTCGTGTTTTTGTTTGTGCTCTTTGTGCCATATGTTTCTTGTACTTGGTGATATTTTTATTCTCTTGATGGTATGGCTTTTGCTCTTGTACACTTATTCTTCTTGTACATCTTCCTCTTCCTGTCATTGTCTTTGTTGTTATTCTTCTTGTCTTAGTCGTTGCTCTTGTTGACTTTGTTGTCGCTGTTTTGTTTGTGTGACGACTTCATGTCTCTGGACCTTTTTTTTTTTTTTTTTTTTTTTTTTTTTTGGATCATGTTCTTTGTTTTTGCATTTGCTGTTCTTGTTCATTTCCTTTCTTCTTAGTTCTCCTCCTCTTCCCCCCCCCCCCCCCCCCTGTATCACTGTTTTTGTTTTGTTTTCTTTTGTCAGCATGTTTTGTGAATGTACTAGAAACAGAAAGCAAAGGTAAGGGGTTGGAACTAAACAGCAGGAAGACTGAAGTCATGGTGATCAGTAAAAAACATGAAATTCCCTCATGCAAAATAACAGCAAATGGCACAATCTTGACACAGGTTAATAAGTTCAAATACCTGGGAACGGTCATTTCATCAGACGGCAGATGCACATCGGAAATAGCTGGCAGAATCGGCCAAGCCAAAACAGCATTCAAGAAGATGACAAGCATTCTTACCAACAAATGTCTATCAATTAACATCAGAAAGAGAGTCCTTGAATGTTATATAGAACCAATGCTGTTGTACGGATGCGAGGCGTGGACAGTCAGCAAGCAAAGCCAGAGCAAGATTGAGGCAGCCGAGATGTGGTTTCTCAGAAGAATGTTGAGAGTTCCATGGACAGCAAAGAAAACAAACGAGACAGTCTTGATGGAGGCAGACACAAGTAGATCACTCATAAGGAAGATTAGGAAAAGACAAGCAACATTTATAGGCCATTTTATGAGGAAAGGGGATTTGGAGCACCTGGTCACAACGGGAAAGCTGGAGGGAAAGAGAGCACCAGGTAGACCCAGGGAGACAATGCTGGACGGACTTGCAGAGTGGCTGGGGATGAGGAGGGTGGGGGATATGCTGGGGGCAACGAGAGATAGAGATGGTTGGAAGTCCATGGTCGCCAACGCCATGCGGCAGGGCACCTGATGATGATGATGAGGAGCATGTTTTGTACTGCTTTTAAGTTTTTGTTATTTATGTTCTGGTGCTGTGCTGCTAGCATTTAGTGATGTTATTCCTGTATTTTTGATGATGTTTGTGCTCTTCCACTCTGTTCTCTTTATACTTGTTTATTTACATGTTCTTGTTGACTTTAGTCAATTTATTCGACTTCTTTTTACCATTGTTCTGAATTTTATTTCGTCGTCTTGTTCTCCGTATACTTGTTTATTTACATGTTCTTGTTGACTTTAGTCAATTTATTCACTTCTTGTTTATCATTGTTCTGAATTTAATTTGTCGTTTTCGTTTTGCTCTTTTTGTATTCGTCACTCTTGCTGTTTTTAGTTTGGTACGTTTCTGTTTTTGTCTTAGTGTTTTCTGCTTTGAAGTTTTTCTTTCAATTCCTGGTGTTCTTGGCATTGTAGTTCCACCACGTATGGATATTTTTTTTCTCGTTGTCGCTGTTGTTTTCTCGTTGTTGCTGGGTTTTTTGTTTTGTTGTGTTTTGTTTCTCGTTTGTCCTTGTTTTTCCTCGTTTGTCCTTGTTGTTTTCTCATTGTCGCTGTTTTCGTTGTTTTCTCTGTTGTCGCTGTGTTTCTCTGTTGTCGCTGTTTTTCTCTGTTGTCCGCTGTTTTCTCTGTTGTCGCTGTTTTCTCTGTTGTCGCTGTTTTCTCTGTTGTCGCTGTTTTCTCTGTTGTCGCTGTTTTCTCTGTTGTCGCTGTTTTTCTCTGTTGTTGTTTTCTCTCTGTTGTCGCTGTTTTTTTCTGTTGTCGCTGTTTTCTCTGTTGTCGCCGTTTTCGTGTGTTTTCTCTTTGTCGCTGTTTTCTCTGTTGTCGCTGTTGTTTTCTCTGTTGTGCTGTCTGTTGTTGTGTTTTCTCTGTTGTCGCTGTTTTCTCTGTTGTCGTGTTTTCTCTGTTGTCGCCGTTTTCTCTGTTGTCTGGTTTTCCTTTTCTGTTTGTCGCCGTTTTCTCTGTTGTCGTTGTTTTCTCTGTTGTCGCCGTTTTCTCTGTTTGTGTCGCCTGTTTTCTCTGTTGTCGCCGTTTTCTCTCGTTGTCCCGTTTTCTCTGTTGTCCGTGTTTTCTCCTGTTGTCGCCGTTTTCTCTGTTGTCGATGTTTTCTTCTTTTGTCGCCGTTGTTTTCGCTGTTTTCCTGTTGTCGTTGTTTTCTCTCTGTTGTCGCCCGTTGTTGTCGCTGGTTTTCTCTGTTGTCGCCGTTTTCTCTGTTGTCGCCGTTGTTGTCGCTGTTTCTCTGTTGTCGCGTTTCTCCTCTGTTGTCGCCGTTTTTCTCTGTTTGTCGCTGTTGTTTTCTGTTGTCGTGTTGTTTCTCTGTTTCGTTGTTTTTCTTGTTGTCTGCTGTTTATCTGTTGTCGCTGTTTTATCTGTTGTCGCTGTTTTCTGTGTTGTCGCTGTTTTCTCTGTTGTCTCTGTTTTATCTGTTGTCACTGTTTTCTCTGTTTCGCTGTTTTCTCTTGTCGCTGTTTTCTCTGTTGTCGCTGTTTTCGTCTTGTTTTCTCTGTTGTTCGCTGTTTTCGTTGTTGTTTTCTCTGTTGTCGCTGTTTTCGTTGTTGTCCGCTGTTTTCTCTGTTTGTCGCTGTTGTCGCTGTTTTCGTTGTTGTTTTTCTCTGTTTGTCCGCTTGTTTTCGTTGTTGTTTTCTCTGTTGTCGCTGTTTTCTCTGTTGTTTCCTGTTTTCTCTTGTTGTCGCTGTTTTTCTCTGTTTCGCTGTTTTCTCTGTTGTTTTCTCTTGTTCGTCGCTGTTTCGTTGTTGTTTTCTCTGTTGTCGCTGTTTTCTCTTTGTTTTCTCTGTTGTCCTGTTTTCTCTGTTGTCGCCGTTTTCTTTGTTGTTTTCTCTGTTGTCGCTGTTTTCTCGTTGTTTTCCTCTGTTGTCGCTGTTTTCTCTGTTGTCGCTGTTTTCTCGTTGTCGCTGTTTTCTCTTTTTGTCGCTGTTTTCTCTGTTGTCACTGTTTTCGTTGTTTGTCGTTGTTTTCCTTGTTTCTGTGTTTCTCTGTTTTCTCTGTTGTTCCTTGTTTTTCTCTGTTGTCGCTGTTTTCTCTGTTGTTTCCCTGTTTCTCTGTTGTTTTCTTGTTTTCTCTGTTGTCCTGTTTTCTCTGTTGTCCCTTTTCTCTGTTTTCTCTGTTGTTTCTGCTGTTTTCTGTCTGTCTTGTTTTCTCTTTGTTGTTTTCCTCCTTGTTTTCTCGTTGTTTCTGTTGTTGTTTTCTTGTTTTCTTTGTTTCTCTTGTTTTCTCCTTGTTTTCTCTGTCTCCCTTTTTTCCTTGTTCTTTCCTTGTTTTCTCCTTGTTTTCTCTGTTGTTTTTTCTTGTTTTCCTTGTTTTCTCTTGTTTCTCCTGTGTTTTCTCGTTTCTCCTTGTTTTCTCTTGTTTCTCTGTTGTTTTCTCCTTGTTTCTCTTGTTTTTTTGTTTCTCCTTGTTTCTCTCGTTGTTTTCTCCTTGTTTTCTCTTGTGTTTTCTCCTTGTTTCTCTGTCTCTTGTTTTCTCCTTGTTTTCTCGTTGTTTTTTTTCTTTCCTTGTTGTTGTGTTTTCTCCTTGTTTTCTCGTTGTGTGTTTTCTCCTTGTTTTCTCGTTTGGTTTTCTCCTTGTTGTTTTCTCCTTGTTTCTCTGTTGTTTCTTTCTCTCCTTGTTTCTCGTTGTTTTCTCCTTGTTTTCTCGTTGTTTTGTTTCTCCTTGTTTTCTCGTTGTTGTTTTCTCCTTGTTGTTGTTTTCTCCT
>JAPXFY010000026.1:9113810-9123810 GCA_030674185.1 Monoplex corrugatus | reverse complement strand
ATCTTTTGTTTCACAACAAACGGACATCACACACAAATGTGGCACCGTAAAATGATAATAAAAAAAAAACCCTACACATATAAAAAGACACTGATGACATTATGAACTCCATATAGCATACATAATATACATAATGATATTTTACACATTGGAAGTTTAACAATGAACATCAAGATCTAAGCACATGTCAACATTTTTTTATGAATATATTTTTTCAAATTCTATCTTCTTGCTGTACAATAATCAAGCATCAACGAACAATGTGATTGACCCGCACTTTTCAATCCAAGACAAGAGTTTCATGATAGTCTGAAGAAATGCACTGCATTTGAATTTTGAGGGAGAACAGAAATATTGAAACACTTACAGACCGACAACTTCATCTCCCCTTACAGACTGACAACTTCATCTCCCCTTACAGACTGACAACTTCATCTCCCCTTACAGACTGACAACTTCATCTCCCCTTACAGACTGACAACATCATCTCCCCTTACAGACACGACAGATTCATCTCCCCTTACAGACTGACAGCATCATCTCCCCATACAGACTGACAGCATCATCTCCCCTTACATACTGACAGCTTCATCTCCCCTTACAGACTGACAACTCCATCTCCCCTTACAGACTGACAACTCATCTCCCCTTACAGACTGACAACTTCATCTCCCCTTACAGACGACAGCTTCATCTCCCTTACAGACTGACAACTTTATCTCCCCATACAGACTGACAACTCCATCTCCCCTTACAGACCAACAACTTCATCTCCCCTTACAGACTGACAACTCCATCTCCCCTTACAGACTGACAACTCCATCTCCCCTTACAGACTGACAACTTCATCTCCACTTACAGACTGACAACTTCATCTCCCCTTACAGACCGACAGCATCATCTCCCCTTACAGACTGACAGCTTCATCTCCCCTTACAGACTGACAACTTCATCTCCCTTACAGACTGACAGCATCATCTCCCCTTACAGACTGACAACTTCATCTCCCCTTACAGACGACAACTTCATCTCCCCTTACAGACTGACAACTTCATCTCCCCTTACAGACTGACAGCTTCATCTCCCCTTACAGACTGACAGCTTCATCTCCCCTTACAGACTGACAACTTCATCTCCCCTTACAGACTGACAGCTTTATCTCCCTTACAAATTGACAGCTTCATCTCCCCTTACAGACTGACAGCTTTATCTCCCCTTACAGACTTGACAGCTTTATCTCCCCTTACAGACTGACAGCTTTATCTCCCTTACAGACTGACAACTTCATCTCCCCTTACAGACTGACAACTTCATCTCCCCTTACAGACAGACAACTTCATCTCCCCTTACAGACTGACAACTCCATCTCCCCTTACAGACTGACAACTCATCTCCCCTTACAGACTGACAACTTCATCTCCCCTTACAGACTGACAACTTCATCTCCTCCCACTTACAGATTGACAGCTTCATCTCCCCTTACAGACTGACAACTACATCTCCCCTTACAGACTGACAACTCATCTCCCCTTACAGACTGACAACTTCATCTCCCCTTACAGACCGACAGCTTCATCTCCCTTACAGACTGACAACTTCATCTCCCCATACAGACTGACAACTCATCTCCCCTTACAGACCAGACAGCTTCATCTCCCCTTACAGACTGACAATATACCCATCTTCCCCTTACAGACTGACAACTCATCTCCCCTTACAGACTGACAACTTCATCTCCCTTACAGACTGACAACTTCATCTCCCTTACAGACTGACAACTTCATCTCCCCTTACAGACTGACAACTCCATCTCCCCTTACAGACTGACAACTTCATCTCCCCTTACAGACTGACAACTTCATCTCCCCTTACAGACTGACAACTTCATTTCCCCTTACAGACTGACAACTTCATCTCCCCTTACAGACTGACAACTTCCTTATACCTTCATCTCCCCTTACAGACTGACAACTCATCTCCCCTTACAGACTGACAAACTTCCCCTTACAACTCACTTCCCTTACAGACTGACAACTTCATCTCCTCTTACAGACTGACAACTCCATCTCCCCTTACAGACTGACAACTCCATCTCCCCTTACAGACTGACAACTTCATCTCCCTTACAGACTGACAACTCCATCTCCCCTTACAGACCGTCAGCTTCATCTCCCCTTACAGACTGACAGCTTCATCTCCCCTTACAGACCGACAACTTATCTCCCCTTACAGACCGACAGCTTCATCTCCCCTTACAGACTGACAACATCATCTCCCCTTACAGACTGACAACTTCATCTCCCCTTACAGACCGTACAGCTTTATCTCCCCTTACAGACCAACACCTTCATCTCCCCTTACATACTGACAATCTTCATTCCCCTTACAGACCAACAACTTCATCTCCACTTACAGACCAACAACTTCATCTCCCCTTACAGACCAACAACTTCATCTCCCCTTACAGACTGACAACTTCATCTCCCCTTACAGACCGACAACTTCATCTCCCCTTACAGACCAACAACTCCATCTCCCCTTACAGACTGACAGCATCATCTCCCCTTACAGACCAACAGCATCATCTCCCCTTACAGACTGACAGCATCATCTCCCCTTACAGACTGACAGCATCATCTCCCCTTACAGACTGACAGCTTCATCTCCCCTTACAGACTGACAACTTCATCGCCCCTTACAGACTGACAACTTCATCTCCCCTTACAGACTGACAACTTCATCTCCCCTTACAGACTGACAGCTTCATCTCCCCTTACAGACTGACAGCTTTATCTCCCCTTACAGACTGACAGCTCCATCTCCACTTACAGACTGACAACTTCATCTCCCCTTACAGACCGTCAGCTTCATCTCCCTCACAGACTGACAACTTCATCTCCCCTTACAGACTGAGTTCTTTATCTCCCTTTGCAGACCGACAACTCCGTCTCTCCTCAATGTGTCACGGTACAGGTGGACTGGGAAAAAATAATGACAGATAATGACAATGTCAGGAAGGAAGGAATCTTTTGTTGAACGTCTGTTCATAATAGTGATTTTAGACACACACGCGCGCTCGCGCGCGCGCGCGCACACCACACACACACACACACACACACACACACACACACACACACACACACACACACACACACACACACACACACACACACACAAGTGTCAGGAAACGGCTGTGACAATATACAGATGGACAGATGGTGTGTGTTTGTTTCAGAGGGATGTCCTAAACTGTTCATCGACCCAAAACTAGGTGAGTATCTTACGTAATGTTGTTTTGATCTTTTCACTTGTTGAAAAAGAAAGTTCTTATGTAGTGCAGTTTCACAGCTTGTGATATGATAATGGTAACTGGGTGCACTTACATGTGTGCATACAAACACACAATTATACATACACATCTGCATACACGCACGCATATACACGTAAGTTTACAGAGTATGGATGCATGCACGCGCACGCGCACGCGCACACACACACACACACACACACACAAGGACACACACACACACGGACACACACACACATATATACACACACACACGAACACACACACACACACATAAGCACGCACTTACGCATGCACACGCACATACACTCACATACACGGACGCACGCACGTACCGGGACACACACACACACGTACGCTATGTATTCAAAAGTACACACGCGTTGTGTGTGCGCGCTACACACATACATATATGTGTGTGTGCGTGTGTGTGTGTATGTGTGTGTGTGTGTGTGTGTTTGTGCGCGTGTGTGTGTGTGTTTGTGGCGCGCGCGCGTGTGTGTGTGTGTGTGTGTGTGTGTGTGAGTGTGTGTGTGTGTGTGTGTGGTGTGTGTGTGTGTGTGTGTGTGAGTGTGTGTGTGTGTGTGTGTGTGTGTGTGTGTGTGTGTGTGTGTGTGTGTGTGTGTGTGTGTGTGTGTGTGCAAGTTAAAGAGAGAGGCACATGTAAGAAATTACAGCAGTGGATCATGCTATGGTGGAGAGGTGAAGATTTGGTGTTCAACAAACATTAAGATTGGTGTGAAGAGACAGTGTTGTGACAAATATCTCGTGTGGTTGGAAAAAGACTGCATTACTCGTGTGAACGGTTTTCGTTGGAAAAGGTATGTGATTCATGTAATAATTTCTAAATGAACAATCCCCAGAGAAAGGCTACACAGGCCGAAGTACCGGTCTCAAATTTCTAGTTTGTTGTCTTTTTTTTTTTTTTTTTTTTTTTCCCATCACTATTTTTTGACACATATATATGTACACACAAAAGACAACAAAACGACGTAAAAATTTCCCAAATTCTCGGCGACACCCCCCCTCCCCCCGCCTTCCTCATGGCGGAATTTATTCACTGACCACGAAAGTACGATATGCTAAAACACATGGACTGTGAAAAGAAAAAGATGAAAACTATTCACCAAATTTATTTTGAAAATAAAATTAAGCATATGTATTTACCCACCTGAATTAGCATACATAAAATATCATGACGCTTACTTTGACAGTGACCCAAGACCTGGTCAACGACACCGATACCCACCTACTGAACCTGGTGGGTTTTGAGAGCAGACGATCGGCAATCTTACTGCCCTGCTCACTGGGTGAACACACGTCCCGTCTCCATGGAAACAGTAGGGTAGGTGATGCATTTTTTTTTTTCATCTGTTGTAACCTCCCTTCTAAAACAATGGGAGTTAATTTAGTGTGTCAACAAAAGTGTGTGCAAGAGTTTGCTTGCTGTGTGAATCTAAAGTTACCAAATTTGGATCAAAGATGTGGACCGTTGAGGGGTTGCGAATGTATGTCAGGTATGAAGGTTAGTTAATCTCTCTCTCTCTCTCTCTCTCTCTCTCTCTCTCTCTCTATGAGTCTCTCTCTCGCTCTCGCTCTCGCCCTCACTCTGACTCTCTCGCCCTCTCTCTCACTCTCTCTTTCACTTTAGTTTCAGTCTGTTCATTTTCTACCTGGTCTGTCCATATCTCAGTAATTGGGCCAAGAATGTAGCCAAGTTTTTTGTTTTTGTTGTTTGTTTTTTCTGAATTGTAGTCTGGTTGTGCATATCAATGTCACTCCACTTAAATTAATTAATTAATAGAGATGACCATCGCTGGTTCGGCTGTGTGGTCCCCTTGACCATGTCACCATGGCGATAGAAACTGTAATGGGCAAGCTCCGTTCATCTCTGATGTAGATGACCATGGAGACATTTGTGTAATATTACATGATGCCATGGTAACGCATGGTTTGTTAGGAGGCGCCTACAGGCATGGTACCTCAGATTTCAGCCTTCCAAAGGTAGGGAAGACAGAATTCTTTTTTGTGTAATGTCTGCTTTCATCGCTGGTACTGAAGGCTGCTTTGAAGAAATGTATATTTATATCTTTATATTCATTTATATTCATTTATATTCATTTCTTTGCCGCAGTGGATTTATTACCATGTGAAACTCGAGCTGGTCCCTTCTTTGAGAGTGCATTGCCTCATTGTGGCCTATATGATAATATGAGTTTGTGATTGATTGATTTCAGTGAGACAATTTTTCGTCAGCACTTACCTTGATTGATTGATTTCACTGGTTTGATTGTCAGCACCCACCTCGTGCAGTCTGGCAGGTGTGGATAACTCTCCCAGGGAAATGGGAGAAGGGAGGACTTATACAATCCTATACCGACACCACCAGATGAACAATTATGTTAATTAAGATGACCAATAAAATATCAGTTTTCATGCAGTGCACCCCATGGTTCGAACCAACAACCATTAGCACATGAATCCGATGCTCAACCCACTGAGCTATTGAGGTCCACAACAGTGTTCTTCGTGTTTGAGAAATTTAATTGGAATTGAGACTCTGAACACCGTTGAGAGAGTTCTATGCTGATAAGGGAGGTCGTGGATTCGACCCTTAGTGTAGCCCATAGACTTAGCGGGTTCTGTGGCTGTTGTAATAAAAGGTGTGAACTCAAGATCTGACGTCTGGATTTCAGTCCCAGCCCTTACAACATAAAAAAATGACCTATTTCCTGCCCATCTTTATGCCCCAATCATTGTGGTGATGTTAGCCTAGTGTTTCATGGTGATGTTAGCTTAGTGTTTCATAGTGTCTCTTTCCCCATCATTGTGATGTTAATTTAACTTAGTGTTTTATGCTGTCTGTTTCTCTATCATTGTGCTGATGTTAGCTTAGTGTTTCATGCTGTTTGTTTCTCTATCATTGTGCTGATGTTAGCTTAGTGTTTCATGCTGTCTGTTTCTCTATCATTGTGCTGATGTTAGCTTACTGTTTCATGCTGTCTGTTTCTCTATCATTGTGCTGATGTTAGCTTAGTGTTTCATGCTGTCTGTTTCTCTATCATTGTGCTGATGTTAGCTTAGTGTTTCATGCTGTCTGTTTCTCAATCATTGTGCTGATGTTAGCTTTGTGTTTCATGCTGTCTGTTTCTCTATCATTGTGCTGATGTTAGCTTAGTGTGTCATGCTGTCTGTTTCTCTATCACTGTGGTGATGTTAGCTTAGTGTTTCATTCTGTCTCTTTCTCTATCATTGTGGTGATGTTAGCTTGTGTTTCATGATGTCTTACCACCATCATTGTGGTGATGTTAGCTTAGTGTTTCATGCTGTCTGTTTCTCTATCATTGTGCTGATGTTAGCTTAGTGTTTCATTCTGTCTCTTTCTCTATCATTGTGGTGATGTTAGCTTGTGTTTCATGATGTCTTACCACCATCATTGTGGTGATGTTAGCTTAGTGTTTCATGCTGTCTGTTTCTCTGTCATTGTGCTGATGTTAGCTTAGTGTTTCATGCTGTCTGTTTCTCTGTCATTGTGCTGATGTTAGTTTAGTGTTTCATGCTGTCTGTTTCTCTATCATTGTGGTGATGTTAGCTTAGTGTTTCGTGGTGTCTGTTTCTCTATCATTGTGGTGATGTTAGCTTAGTGTTTCGTGGTGTCTGTTTCTCTATCATTGTGGTGATGTTAGCTTAGTGTTTCATGCTGTCTGTTTCTCTCTCATTGTGGTGATGTTAGCTTAGTGTTTCGTGGTGTCTGTTTTCTCTATCATTGTGGTGATGTTAGCTTAGTGTTTCATACTGTCTGTTTTTCTATCATTGTGGTGATGTTAGCTTAGTGTTTCATCTGTCTGTTTCTCTATCATTGTGCTGATGTTAGCTTAGTGTTTCATGCTGTCTGTTTCTCTATCATTGTGGTGATGTTAGCTTAGTGTTTCATGTGTCTGTTTCTCTATCATTGTGCTGATGTTAGCTTAGTGTTTCATGCTGTCTGTTTCTCTTCATTGTGTGATGTTAACTTAGTGTTTCATGCTGTCTGTTTCTCCATCATTGTGCTGATGTTAGCTTAGTGTTTCGTGTGTCTGTTTCTCTATCATTGTGGTGATGTTAGCTTAGTGTTTCGTGTGTCTGTTTCTCTATCATTGTGCTGATGTTAGCTTAGTTTTCATGGTGTCTGTTTCTCTATCATTGTGTGTGTTAGCTTAGTGTTTCATGTGTCTCTTCCATCATTGGTGATGTTACTTAGGTTCATGCTGTCTGTTTTTCTATCATTGTGGTGATGTTAGCTTAGTGTTTCATGTGTCTGTTTCTCTATCATTGTGGTGATGTTAGCTTAGTGTTTCATGCTGTCTGTTTCTCTATCATTGTGGTGATGTTAGCTTAGTGTTTCATGACTGTCTGTTTCTCTATCATTTGGTGATGTTAGCTTAGTGTTTCATGCTGTCTGTTTCTCTATCATTGTGCTGATGTTAGCTTAGTGTTTCATGCTGTCTGTTTCTCTATCATTGTGCTGATGTTAGCTTAGTGTTTCATGCTGTCTGTTTCTCTATCATTGTGTGATGTTAGCTTAGTGTTTTCATGTGTCTGTTTCTCTTTATCTTCGCTTACCTATTTCATACTGTCTTTTCAGATGCATGGAGCTTCGTTAGCTTAGTGATTTCATAAACCGCGATTGATGACACATATCATTTTGATTCTTAGTGTTATCATCTGAATTTACACTCATCCATCTTAGGGATGTAAGTCTTAGGTGAAATGCAGTTCTGTTCTCTAACATTGTAAGGACGACATATACAAATGTACACATACAAGCACAGACAACACACACACACACACACCCCACACAACACTCCACAATCACACACACACAGCGAGTGTTTCATGCTGTCTGTTTCTCTATCATTGTGCTGATGTTAGCTTAGTGTTTCATGCTGTCTGTTTCTCAATCATTGTGCTGATGTTAGCTTTGTGTTTCATGCTGTCTGTTTCTCTATCATTGTGCTGATGTTAGCTTAGTGTTTCATGCTGTCTGTTTTCTCTATCACTGTGGTGATGTTAGCTTAGTGTTTCATTCTGTCTTTTCTCTATCATTGTGTGATGTTAGCTTGTGTTTCATGTGTCTTACCCATCATTGTGGTGATGTTAGCTTAGTGTTTCATGCTGTCTGTTTCTCTATCATTGTGCTGATGTTAGCTTAGTGTTTCATGTCTGTCTCTTTCTCTATCATTGTGGTGATGTTACTTGTGTTTCATGATGTCTTTACACCATCATTGTGGTGATGTTAGCTTAGTGTTTCATGCTGTCTGTTTCCTATCATTGTGCTGATGTTAGCTTAGTGTTTCATGCTGTCTGTTTCTCTTCATTGTGCTGATGTTAGTTTAGTGTTTCATGCTGTCTGTTTCTCTATCATTGTGGGATGTTAGCTTAGTGTTTCGTGGTGTCTGTTTCTCTATCATTGTGGTGATGTTAGCTTAGTGTTTCGTGGTGTCTGTTTCTCTATCATTGTGGTGATGTTAGCTTAGTGTTTCATGCTGTCTGTTTCTCTATCATTGTGGTGATGTTAGCTTAGTGTTTCATGGTGTCTGTTTCTCTATCATTGTGCTGATGTTAGCTTAGTGTTTCATGCTGTCTGTTTCTCTATCATTGTGGTGATGTTAGCTTAGTGTTTCATGCTGTCTGTTTCTCTATCATTGTGGTGATGTTAGCTTAGTGTTTCATGGTGTCTGTTTCTCTATCATTGTGGTGATGTTAGCTTAGTGTTTCATGCTGTCTGTTTCTCTATCATTGTGGTGATGTTAGCTTAGTGTTTCATGCTGTCTGTTTCTCTATCATTGTGCTGATGTTAGCTTAGTGTGTCATGCTGTCTGTTTCTCTATCATTGTGCTGATGTTAGCTTAGTGTTTTATGGTGTCTGTTTTCCCCTTCTTTATCTTCCCCTTCCATTTCACTGTCTTTTCAGTGCATGGAGTTTGCGTAGGCTCAAGGACTTTGCCAGATAACAGACGGCAGATTGGATGGAGCACATATCGATTTGTTTTGAGTGTTATGAACCCCACTTGAATAAACACCAAACTCCAAACTCTTAGGATCAAGGTCAAGGTCTTACGGACTCAGAAAAGTGCCAGTTACTGCTGAGAAAGTCTTGCAAACACAGTTTGATAAGAGACAGACATATACAAATGTACACATACAAGCACAGACACACACACACACACACACACACACACACACACACACACACACACACACACACACACACACACAACACACGCACACACACACGCACCCACACACACACAACACACACACACGCACACACACACATCACACACACCATACACACATACATATACACGCACGCATACACACACACGCGTGCACACACACACATACACACATGCATATATACATTACAACCGTCTAATATCACTTATACTGTTATAGTGAAAAGACGTTAAATCAAGCAACGAACGAACATACATACATACATACATACATACATACATACATACATACATACATACATACATACATACATACATACATACATACATACATACATACAACAAAAAAGAAAACGTGCACACACACACATCAGTCACAAATAATATGACATAGGTCTAGTCTTCCTTTTTGTACAGGTAGATAAAAAAAAACATATAAACAAACAAGAGACAATACAAAGAGGAACACAGCAGA
>JAPXFY010000026.1:9106310-9108810 GCA_030674185.1 Monoplex corrugatus | reverse complement strand
TGTAGTAAGTGTTTCTGTTTGTAGGTAAGAGTCTGTTTGTATGTGTGTCTGTTTGTAGGTAAGTGTTTCTGTTTGTAGGTAAGTGTGTCTGTTTGTAGGTGTGTCTGTAGGTATGTCTGTTTGTAGGTGTGTCTGTAGGTAAGTGTGTCTGTAGTTAAGTGTGTTTGTTTGTAGGTAAGTGTTTCTGTTTGTAGTTAGGCGTGTTTGTTTGTAGGTAAGTGTGTCTGTTTGGAGGTATGTCTGTTTGTAGATAAGTGTGTCTGTTTGTAGATAAGTGTGTCTGTTAGCTGGACGTAAGCATGCCTGTTTGGAGGTGCGTCTGTTTGCAGATGAATGTGCCTGTTTGTTGGTAAGTGTGTCTGTTTGTTGGTAAGTGTGTCTGTTTGTTGGTGTGTCTGTTTGTTGGTAAGTGTGTCTGTTTGTTGGTAAATGTGTCTGTTTGTTGGTAAGTGTGTCTGTTTGTTGGTAAATGTGCCTGTTTGTTGGTAAGTGTGTTTGTTTGTTGGTAAGTGTGTCTGTTTGTTGGTAAATGTGCCTGTTTGTTGGTAAATGTGTCTGTTTGTTGGTAAGTATGTCTGTTTGTTGGTAAGTGTGTCTGTTTGTTGGTAAATGTGTCTGTTTGTTGGTAAATGTGTCTGTTTGTTGGTAAGTGTGTCTGTTTGTTGGTAAGTGTGTCTGTTTGTTGGTAAATGTGTCTGTTTGTTGGTAAGTGTGTCTGTTTGTTGGTAAGTGTGTCTGTTTGTTGGTAAATGTGCCTGTTTGTAGGTAAGTGTGTCTGTTTGTTGGTAAGTGTGTCTGTTTGTTGGTAAATGTGTCTGTTTGTTGGTAAGTGTGTCTGTTTGTTGGTAAATGTGTCTGTTTGTTGGTAAGTGTGTCTGTTTGTTTGGTAAATGTGTCTGTTTGTTGGTAAGTGTGTCTGTTTGTTGGTAATGTGTCTGTTTGTTGTAAATGTGTCTGTTTGTTGGTAATGTGTCTGTTTGTTGGTAAGTAATGTCTGTTTGTTGGTAATGTGCCTGTTTGTGGTAAATGTGTCTGTTTGTTGGTAAGTGTGTCTGTTGGTAAATGTGTCTGTTTGTTGGTAAAGTAGTTGTTTGTTGGTAAGTAAGTGTCTGTTTGTTGGTAAATGTTGTCTGTTTGTTGGTAAGTGTGTCTGTTGGTAAGTGTGTCTGTTTGTTGGTAAGTATGTCTGTTTGTTGGTAAGTGTGTCTGTTTGTTGGTAAATGTGCCTGTTTGTTGGTAAGTGTGCTGTTTGTTGGTAAATGTGTCTGTTTGTTGGTAATGTGCCTGTTTGTTGGTAATGTGTCTGTTTGTTGTAAATGTGTCTGTTTGTTGGTAAGTGTGTCTGTTTGTTGGTAAGTGTGTCTGTTTGTTGGTAAGTGTGTCTGTTTGTTGGTAAATGTGTCTGTTTGTTGGTAAATGTGCTGTTTGTTGGTAAATGTGCTGTTTGTTGTAAGTGTGTCTGTTTGTTGGTAAATGTGCCTGTTTGTTGGTAAGTATGTCTGTTTGTTGGTAAATGTGCCTGTTTGTTGGTAATGTGTCTGTTTGTTGGTAAATGTGCCTGTTTGTTGGTAAGTGTGTCTGTTTGTTGGTAAATGTTGTTTGTTGGTAAGTGTGTGTGTTGTTGTTGTAATGTGCCTGTTTGTTGGTAAGTGTGTCTGTTTGTTGTGTAAGTGTGTCTGTTTGTTGGTAAAGTGTTTGTTTGTTGGTAAGTGTGTCTGTTTGTTGGTAAGTGTGTCTGTTTGTTGGTAAGTGTGTCTGTTTGTTGGTAAATGTGCCTGTTTGTTGGTAAATGTGCCTGTTTGTGGTAAGTGTGTCTGTTGTTGTGTAGTGTGTCTGTTTGTTGGTAAATGTGCCTGTTTGTTGGTAAGTGTGTCTGTTGGTAAGTGTGTCTGTTTGGAAGTAAGCATATCTGTTTGTAGGTAAGTGTGTCTGTTTGTTAATTGGAAGTAAGCATGCTTGTTTGGAGGTGTGTTTGTTTGTAGATAAAGTGCCTGTTTGTTGGTAATGTGCCTTTTTGTTGGTAAGTGTGTCTGTTTGTTGGTAAGTGTGTCTGTTTGTTGGTAAGTGTGTGTGTTTGCAATTGTCATAACCATATGGCATTGTAATATGAGGAACATATAAATGTTTTTTGTTTTGTTTTTTGTTTTGTTTTGAAAGTATCTTTTTATACTCTGTGATAAGCGTGTTTATTTGCAATCACAAGAATAGATTGATGGGTCACATTGTATGAAACAACAGTAAGCTGAATGGAAAATATGAAACTGTACAATGAAAATTGCCCAGACTTTGGACGTCCTTCATGAGCCAGGAGTAATGGCAGCATGAACAGATAAAGAGGATGAAAACCAGAATAATTGTGTAAGGTGTCGCTCTATCCCAACAGGCAGGGGAGGCCATAAGATGCGGATCAGAAATGTTCAGGCCAGTGACGAGGGTATCTACAAGTGTGAAGCGTCCAGCCGAGTAGCATCCCCTGTGTCAGCGCTCATCGACCTTCAAG
>JAPXFY010000026.1:9093810-9101310 GCA_030674185.1 Monoplex corrugatus | reverse complement strand
ACCTGGCATCAACACCGCCAACTGGGAAGACAGTGTCCAAGCTGAATAAACTGTGACAGCTGTGGATGCAAGTTACAATCAATTTTAACAGTTCAGACTTGTAGCTATTCAACGGAAGAAGAATTAGAGGAAGCAAGACTCTTTACCATGCAGTGCCTGTTGAAGAACACGTACATCCTGGATATGCATCACCATCATTATCATCATCATCAGAATCATCATCAGAATCATCAGAATCATCATCATCAAAATTGTCCTCATCCTCATCATCATCCTCATTATTGTTGTTATTATTGTAATTGTTGTTGTTGTTGTTGTTCCAGTTGTTGTCATCATCATCATTCTTATTATTGTTGTTGTTGGTTGTTGTTGTTGTTATTGGTATTATTTTTGTTATAAATGCCCGTATTACTATCATTATTATTGTTCTTATGATTATTATTTTTATCGTTATTATTATTCCATGACCATATTTTTGTTGTTTTTGTGTTGTTTATGTTGACATGTGTTTAGTTGCTTACTTTGTGTTTAGTTGTGGACTTTGTGTTTATTTGTGGACTTTGTGTTTAGTTGTTGACTTTGTGTTTAGTTGTGGACTTTGTGTTTATTTGTGGACTTTGTGTTTAGTTGTGGACTTTGTGTTTAGTTGTTGACTTTGTGTTTAGTTGTGGACTAGTTGTGGACTTTGTGTTTAGTTGTGGACTTTGTGTTTAGTTGTGGACTTTGTGTTTAGTTATGGACTTTGTGTTTAGTTGTGGACTTTGTGTTTAGTTGTTGACTTTGTGTTTATTTGTGGACTTTGTGTTTATTTGTGGATTTTGTGTTTAGATGTGGACTTTGTGTTTAGATGTTGACTTTGTGTTTATTTGTGGACTTTGTGTTTATTTGTGGACTTTGTGTTTAGTTGTGGACTTTGTGTTTAGTTGTGGACTTTGTGTTTAGTTGTTGACTTTGTGTTTAGTTGTTGACTTTGTGTTTAGTTGTGGACTTTGTGTTTAGTTGTGGACTTTGTGTTTATTTGTGGACTTTGTGTTTATTTGTGGACTTTGTGTTTATTGCTTACTTTGTGTTTATTTGTTGACTTTGTGTTTAGTTGTGGACTTCGTGTTTATTTGTGGACTTTGTGTTTAGTTGTTGACTTTGTATTTAGTTGTGGACTTTGTGTTTATTTGTGGACTTTGTGTTTATTTTATAATATATAATAATATATTTGTGGACTTTGTGTTTATTTGTGGACTTTGTGTTTAGTTGCTTACTTTGTGTTTAGTTGTGGACTTTGTGTTTATTTGTGGAGTTTGTGTTTAGTTGTTGACTTTGTGTTTAGTTGTTGACTTTGTGTTTTGTTGTTGACTTTGTGTTTAGTTGTTGACTTTGTGTTTATTTGTGGACTTTGTGTTTATTTGTGGATTTTGTGTTTAGTTGTTGACTTTGTGTTTAGTTGTTGACTTTGTGTTTTGTTGTTGACTTTGTGTTTTGTTGTTGACTTTGTGTTTTGTTGTTGACTTTGTGTTTAGTTATTGACTTTGTGTTTAGTTGTTGACTTTGTGTTTTGTTGTGGACTTTGTGTTTAGTTGTTGACTTTGTGTTTTGTTGTGGACTTTGTGTTTAGTTGTTGACTTTGTGTTTTGTTGACTTTGTGTTTTGTTGTTGACTTTGTGTTTTGTTGTTGACTTTGTGTTTAGTTGTGGACTTTGTGTTTATTTGTGGACTTTGTGTTTATTTGTGGACTTTGTGTTTTGTTGTTGACTTTGTGTTTATTTGTGGACTTTGTGTTTATTTGTGGACTTTGTGTTTATTTGTGGACTTTGTGTTTAGTTGCTTACTTTGTGTTTATTTGTGGACTTTGTGTTTTGTTGTTGACTTTGTGTTTTGTTGTTGACTTTGTGTTTGTTGTTGACTTTGTGTTGTTGACTTTGTGTTTGTTGTTGACTTTGTGTTTAGTTGTGGACTTTGTGTTTAGTTGTGGACTTTGTGTTTAGTTGTGAACTTTGTGTTTATTTGTGGACTTTGTGTTTATTGTGACTTTGTGTTTAGTTGTTTGTTGTTGTTGTTGTTTTGTTGTTGTTGTTGTTGCTGTTGTTGTTGAAAAAAGCTTACGATCAAAAAATATATCTGGCATTAACCAGATTCTGAAGACACAGACGCCTGCAGTTTTGGTTTGGAAATTTAGCAACATGTCAATTGTGCACCTGTATGTGTGTGTGTGTGTCTGTGTGTTGTGTGTGTCTGTGTATGTATCTGTGTGGTGTGTGTGTTTGCCTCTGTCTATGTGTGTGTGTGCGCGCGCACAGATGTTTGTGTGTGTATTTGTGTGCTTATGTATGTGTGTGTTTGTGTGTGTTATATGTGTGTCTGTATGCTCTTTATGGTGTTTTGGTGTTTTCATATTGATTTGTGCAGTTTCTGGGTGGCATGGAACGTATGGAGACCACACGCACCTTATGGGGGAACGATACATATGAGTCTGAGGTACAGGGATTCTTTATCACAGTCAGTGGCAGTCTTGTGCACTACTACAGAGGATTTAGGTAAGCACCCTTGTGTTAATGTGATAGTGTAGTAATAGTGTAGGTTGTGTGGTAATAGTGGTAATGTGTACATTTCTGTCAAGACTATTTTCTGGAAAAGTCTGTTGCACATGCATACAATACATAGTCTGTATGAATGATTGTAATAATTACCCTTTTTCATTATATAGTAATAGTAGTATTTGTGGTTTAGTGTTAGTATGGTGGAGTGGTAGTGATACTTACATTTCTGTGAAGATTCTTTTGTAGAAAGAATCTGTTATACATGTGTAAAAACATACATGAATAAACATTGAATGACATATTGTATTCGCATCTGCAAATGGCTCTAATAATGATTATGGATGTTCTCAGTGCATTACATATCATTTACTCTGAAAGGTGTTTATTCTTGTCTGTCTGTCTGTCTGTCTGTCTGTCAGTTGTTCAATTCAGGCTGTCTATCTGCCTGTCTGTCTGTCTGTCTGTCTCTCTCTCTCCTCTCTCTCTCTCTTCTCTCTCTCTTCATATTTTTTCTGGGTGGAGGGGACAAGGACCTTTCCTGCTTTTATTTTTCTCTCCAATAAACTCATGTAAGGAGATATGCAGAATCAGACTAACACTTTGTGCTCCACGTACACTCAAAATGGATCTCTTCAGCCGATATTCAAACGCTGGATATAGTGAAAAATGTTTAAAGCAGTAGAAGTTTGTATGAATTTCTGTCTTTCTTTATTTTTTTTCAACATCCTGATTTTTCTCAGATACATGTATACACACTCCTCACTTATTCAGTCGACACTGTCGTGAGTTCGCTCACGGCAGTGCGCACTGAAGCCAGTTCTCAACCCAGCAGTTGCGCTGAAGAAGTCGGCCGGATCGCCGATGAAAGCTACGCAGTAAGTAGCCTTTTTGTCACTGAAAGAGACATAGGTTCAGCCAGGTATGTTGATGGTTTATACTTTTTTGTTTTGTTTTTTTTTTTTTGTTTGTTGGTGGGTTTTCTTGTATTTGTTTTTGTCCACACGTGTGTAAGCAGTACAGGCTGGGTAACTCTCAACGGATCCGCTAATTTCAGCGGATTGAACTTCTAGTTTGCAGTGAAAATAAAATTTTTCAGAGAAATATTACTGAATTTATGTATTTGCCATCAGAATGCATCCAACACAGCCTCAAAATGACAGAAATTCTTCAGGGTCCCCTTACCCTGTCCACCAAGCTTCATGCAGGAAGTTCAACAAGGTTGAAGTTTTTGCAGTTGATGATAGAGTGCGGAGTCAAAGGGTTAAATTCATCTGTTCGTTGTTGTTTTTAAAATTTCATTTCATTTTGAATTTGTTCAACTGCCACTTTACTGATACTACTGTTATTACAAAGCTGCTGCTAGCGCTATAACATAACTACTGCCTAGCTACCACTGTACTACTACATACTACAGACTACACTACGCTGCTGCTATTAACTACCAATACCACACTACTAACCACTGTAACTACAACTACCAACACTACTACTACTACCATACTACACTGCTGCGCTGCTGACTGCTACATACGCTGGTACTGACTGTACGTTGCCAATGTAGTTGCTACTGCTGCCACTGGCTTGTAATACTATCCACTATATTATTTCAATTTACCACTACATGCTACTACTCATATACGACTATACTATACTTCGTTATTATGTTGGACAGGTCGTTAAAGAAGCATTGCATGGTAGCCAGAGCATCGATCTTTGGTACGTCTAGATAAGCCAGGAGACTATCTGAGACTTGGTAGGTCAGAGAGGTTTGTAGTAGATGTGAGTGTGGTACGTGGTGTGTGTGTTGTGGTGTGAGTGATGTGCAGTTGTGAGTGTGTGTATGTATTTGGTGTGGTGTGTACTTGTGTCTGTTGCGCATGTGCACATGGATGTATTTGTGTGTATAATGTTACTGGTTTTGGTGAGAAAGCATGTGTTTTATTATTTGTAAATGTCGTTTAGTGCTGGACAGGTGAATAGACCGTTCAAAACCTACAGATGATTCACGGCCAGGTTCTTGTCTGCTCAGACTTCATTTCTCCTAGGCAACAGTATCAGGCAGATGGAAAAGTAAAAATTGTCATCAGTTGATTTTTGAAATTTTGTTTCCTCCTTAAAAGTATGACTTACAGAGTGATGCATTTAACAGTATTCAAGTGTCTACAACTTTGAGTTCAATTGTGGTGAAAGATCCGTACATAAACAACAGAGGAAATGTTGCCAGTTTCAAATCCAGTCAGACATATCATGTTAAAACACGTATCAGTCTGTCTTAATCAGTAGAAATAATTTCCCTTTTTAAGAAAGAAAAGAGAATCTTAAGCAGAAATGAAAAACAAATACTTCTACTCTCGATTTAATAAAAAGGCCAAATACAAACTCTACCCATTGAAATCTTAAGCAGAATTGAAAACAGATATACATATACTTTTCGATTTAATAAAAAACCCAAATGCAAACTGTACCGATTGAAATCTTAAGTAGAATTGAAAACAAATGTAGACATACTGTTCGATTTAATAAAAAAGCCAAATGCAAACTGTACCGATTGAAATCTTAAGTAGAATTGAAAACAAATGTAGACATACTGTTGGATTTAATAAAAAAGCCAAATGCAAACTGTACCGATTGAAATCTTAAGTAGAATTGAAAACAAATGTAGACGTACTCTTCGATTTAATTTTTAAAAAAGGCCAAATACAAACTGTACCTATTGAAATCTTAAGCAGAATTGAAAACAGATATACAGATACTTTTCGATTTAATAAAAAAGCCAAATGCAAACTGTACTCATTCTGTTTGCAACACAGGTCGGTATAAGATTGTCTACACAGACTACACGTATGCAGTGACCTATTTCTGCATGAGCGGCAGTGACCACCAGACGTGTCCTGAACACTTGCAACACGTTCAAATCCTGTCCCGCCAGTCACACATCCCCAGCGACGTGCTGCAGACATTGTACAGCCATGTGCAACAGACCTGTACGCCTGTCACTAGTCTAGTTGACACAGTGCCAGGTAATGTGCCTGTTGGTCGTTTGTGTCTTGTAATGATGTACCCAGTATTTGTTTGTTTTCTGTTTGTTTTTCAAAGTCTGGTTGCTGCGAAGGCAGCACATTCACCTTCCGATCTGTCTGCAAGAGTTTGCACAGGTGGAAATCATGGTGCATACCTTATGAGGAGCCACTCAGCATCAAACATCTTCTTATTGAATGCTTGGACTTGCATGATGTGAGACATATGCACGGTACAGCAGACTCCTTTTCAAAGAC
This sequence comes from Monoplex corrugatus, assembly GCA_030674185.1. NCBI lineage: Eukaryota > Metazoa > Mollusca > Gastropoda > Littorinimorpha > Ranellidae > Monoplex > Monoplex corrugatus. Next base: position 9,095,504 of record JAPXFY010000026.1, on the reverse strand, counting down.
CTTCATTAGAGATGTTCTCACAGAATTCATTTTCACAAGAGATCAAATTTCATTGTGTGTGATAATATATATTGGAAAGATTTTTAAATGCTAACTGAGAGAATGCAAAATTCAGGTTTCAGTTTCAGTTTCTCAAGATGACGTCTCCGCGCTCGGAACAAATTCCATATGCACTAATGTCACAGGTGCCATGTGTATGGTGATCATGGCACAAGCCATAAGCCTGCACATAAACCCATGAGCTGGCCAGGTTCTGAGGACCTACCTAGACTGTGTTTTACCTAGTCTGTATTTTATACTGATATTTTATCAGCCTATCACTGGAATAATCTTGGTTACATGTAAATGACATGTGTATCTGTGTATCATAGATAGGTATGTAAGTAAGCGAGTAAGTATGTAAGTAAGTGAGTAAGTACATACATACATACGGAAGTAAGTACGTACGTAAGTAAGTAAGCAAGTAAGTAAGTGAGTAAGTAGATGAATAAGAAGTAAGTAGGTGAATAAATAAATACAAAATAAAGGAGTATATAGATAAATAAACAGGTAAGAAATGGAAATAATAAATAACAGTAAATACAAAATTCAGGTCTTTGAGACAAGTGCCTGAGGAACCTGCTTCACATATATCCTTACTCGATCATAAGACAGAATAAGATCAACACGTGGGGACCAGCATAAACAGCTTTGCCAACAATGAAATGACGCGAGTTTGGTTGGTTTGGTCACACACCGGAACAAACTGTCCATAGTCTTCCTTCTTGAAGGAAGTCGTTGCCAAGTTGACAGAGAAGAGCTGGATGGCAAATATCAAAGACTGGACCAACCTCAGTTTGCACAAACTGCTTAATGCTGTGTTAGGTACAAAGAAAAAGTGAAGATATAAAACCCATACGCTTGGTAGGACTTAACCCTTTGACTCCTGCAGCCTGTCCAACATCATCCTTCTTTGTCACCATGCTGGAAGAGCAAAAACTTAACCCTTTGACTCCTCACCCTATCCACCAGCTTCCTGCAGGAAGCTGGTGGATAGGGTGAGGAGTCAAAGGGTTAAGTTTTTGCAGTTGGTAGATAGGTGCAGGTGGCAAAGGGTTAAACCTTGCCAGCACGCTATGTTTTTATGCATGCTTATAGCTTATGCCATGAAATTTTTTTAGCTTTTCACATCATATGGTGTCTTTGGTGTAAGTGCATGTGGAATTCATTTGGAGTGTAGAGACATCTTGAGAAGCTGAGGACTGATGCTATACTCCAAAGGCAGGATGGAGGATTGTGTCTGTTGCTGTCATCACTTTCCCCCCAAGTGACCACACTAAGATTGAAAGAAGAAAAAAGATGTGTTGCACTGCAGTGAACTGAATTGAACTGTATTGTACTGTATTCTGTTGTACTGTTTTGACAGGAATCTGTCAGATGCCATCCAGTTTCATGTACAGGAAAGGCTGGATTGGTCGTTACCCAGGTGAGTCTAGAAGTTACGACTAGTTGCCGATGGTGTAGTGGTTAGTGCAATGGACTACCACTGGAAGGTTGTGGGTTTGAATCCCCATCAGTCCTTCAAAAATTTTGTGTGATTTTTCAGCTCTCACCGGCTCCTACCCAGAGTTGGGTGTGCTATGGGCTCATTGGGAAGACTGGGACCACATGGTCGAGTCTCGTCCACTTTATGGATGGTCATTGAGGATGTTGCT
>JAPXFY010000026.1:9073810-9081310 GCA_030674185.1 Monoplex corrugatus | reverse complement strand
ATTCCCCATAAAGTCAATAAAATGGTTGATATATCGACCAGTACGAAATACAGTGACTATGGAAAGATATTAAATTCCCCATAAAGTCAATAAAATGGTTGATATATCGACCAGTATGAAATACAGTGACTATGGAAAGATATTAAATTCCCCATAAAGTCAATAAAATGGTTGATATATCGACCAGTATGAAATACAGTAACTATGGAAAGATGTCTTGTTGTATTAAATACACGTTCTGATACTGTTTTTGTGTTTTTTCTGGTTCCCCATAATGTCAGTAAGATGGTTACGTCAACCGGTGCAAAATACAGTAACTGTGGAAAGATATTTAATTCCCCATAATGTCAGTGAAATGGTTGATGAATATTATGTCAATCAGTGCAAAATACAGTAACTGTGGAAAGATATTTAATTCCCCATAATGTCAGTGAAATGGTTGATGAATATTATGTCAATCAGTGCAAAATACAGTAACTGTGGAAAGATATTTAATTCCCCATAATGTCAGTGAAATGGTTGATGAATATTATGTCAACCAGTGCAAAATACAGTAACTGTGGAAAGATATTTAATTCCCCATAATGTCAGTGAAATGGTTGATGAATATTATGTCAACCAGTGCAAAATACAGGAACTGTGGAAAGATATTAAATTCCCCATATTGTCCAAAAAATGGTTGATATATCAACCAGTATAAACTACAGTGACTATGGAAAATACTAAATTCCCCATAATGTCACTAAAATGGTTGATGCATCAACCAGTACAAAATAATGTGACTATGGAAAGATACTAAATTCCCCATAAAGTCACTAAAATGATTGATATGTCAACCAATACAAAACACAGTAACTGTGGAAAGGTATTAAATTCCCCATAATGTCAATAAAATGGTTGATACATCAACCAGTACAAAATACAGTGACTATGGAAAGATATTAAATTCCCCATAAAGTCAATAAAATGGTTGATACATCAACCAGTACAAAATACAGCGACTATGGAAAGATACTAAATTCCCCATAATGTCAATAAAATGGTTGATACATCAACCAATACAAAACACAGTAACTGTGGAAAGATACTAAATTCCCCATAAAGTCACTAAAATGATTGTTACATCAACCAGTACAAAATACAGTGACTATATATATATATATATATGTATAAGTATATACATGTGTATAAATATTCATTCAGAACATCAAATACTTACCGTAAAGATCCCGTAAGTCATGTCAGTGTCCAGTGGTTTAACCCTTTGACTCCCATACCCTACCTACCAACTGCAAAAACATAACCCTTTGATTCCCTCACCCTGTCCACCAGATTCCTGCAGGAAGGTGGTGGTTAGGGTAAGGGAATCAAAGGGTTAAGTTTTTGCTTTGCTGGCATGGTTGACAATGCAGGATGCTGGTGGACACGGTGCGGGAGTCAAAGGGTTAAGGAAACAGTAAAGCACCCAGCAAGCACACCCACTGAAGATGAAGTATGCAGACTGTGCGGCAGTGTCCTGCCTGTGCAGTGTGGGCAAAACAGTGGTCATACATGTATCCAAGAATAATCAGAAAGCTAAGAAAGAAAGGAAAGGAAAGAAAAATTGTTAACTGGCTCTGTTGACAAAGCCATGGATTCAACATTTCATGTCTTTGAATTCAGCTCCAGTCTGCATCATAAGAAACCCTGGCTTTTCACTGCCCATCTTCATGCTACAATCATTCTAGTGTGTTGGTATTTGATAATTCGCTGCTCCCTGCTCCTTCTATCAAAGGTAGTCATCAGTTAAAACAAAGAGACTCCTTCTGTCAGAGATAGTTATCTCTTAAACTGAAACAAAGAGACTCTAACCATCAAAGGTTAGTTATCACTTAAACTGAAAAGGTAGTTATTGATTAAACTGAAACAATGAGACTAACCATCAAAGGTTAGTTATCACTTAAACTGAAAAGGTAGTTATTGATTAAACTGAAACAAAGAGATTCTAACCATCAAAGGTTAGTTATCACTTAAACTGAAAAGGTAGTTATTGATTGAACTGAAACAAAGAGACTCTAACCATCAAAGGTTAGTTACCACTTAAACTGAAAAGGTAATTATTGATTGAACTGAAACAAAGAGACTCTAACCATAGGTTAGTTACCACTTAAACTGAAAAGGTAGTTATTGATTAAACTGAAACAAAGAGACTCTAACCATCAAAGGTTAGTTACCACTTAAACTGAAAAGGTAATTATTGATTGAACTGAAACAAAGAGACTCTAACCAAAGGTTAGTTACCACTTAAACTGAAAAGGTAATTATTGATTGAACTGAAACAAAGAGACTCTAACCAAAGGTTAGTTACCACTTAAACTGAAAAGGTAATTATTGATTGAACTGAAACAAAGAGACTCTAACCAAAGGTTAGTTACCACTTAAACTGAAAAGGTAGTTATTGATTGAACTGAAACAGAGGTTATCAGTTAAACAAAGAATCGTTTTGTCAAAGGTAGTTATCAGTCAAACCGAAACAAAGATACTGTAACTATCAAAGCTTAGTTATCAGTTAAACTGAAATAAAGAGACTCTAACCATCAAAGGTAGTTATCAGTTAAACAAAGAGAGTCCTTCTGTCAAAGGTAGTTATCAGTTAAACTGAAACAAAGATACTCTAACCATCAAAAGCAGTTATCACTTAAACAAAGAGATTCCGTCTGTCAAAGGTAGTTATCAGTTAAACAAAGAGAGTTCTTCTGTCAAAGGTAGTTATCAGTTAAACTGAAACAAAGATACTCTAACCATCAAAAGTAGTTATCACTTAAACAAAGAGATTCCGTCTGTCAAAGGTAGTTATCAGTTAAACAAAGAGACTCCTTGTCAAAGGTAGTTATCAGTTTTAAACAAAGAGACTCCTTCTGTCAAAGATAGTTATCAGTTAAACTGAAACAGTGAAACTCCAACCATCAAATGTGGTCATAGATTCCTCAAGCATTGATTAAGCTGTGAAATAGACATAAGACAATGACACTGTATATTTTCTGTTTGTTTCTGCATTTGTTTCAGTTGAAAAATGTACGATACCCGACACCATTGTGGAGTTAGTGTCCAAGGGGCAACTTACGGCAGGTATTTGTGTGTGTGTGTGTGTATGTGTGTGTGTGTGTATGTGTGTGTGTGTGTGTGTGTGTGTGTGTGTGTGTGAGTGTGTGTGAGTGTGTGTGAGTGTGTGTGTGTGTGTGTGTGTGTGTGTGTGTGTGTGTGTGTGTGTGTGTGTATGTGTGTGTGTGTGTATGTGTGTGTGTGTGTGTGTGTGTGTGTGTGTGTGTGTGTGTGTATGTGTGTGTGTGTGTGTGTGTGTGCGCGTGCACGCATGCTCGTGCATGTGTGTGTGTTTTTATTGTTGTTGCTGCTGCTTTTTGGGGAGAGATTTTTGTTTGTTGGGGTGGTTGTTGTTTTTTTTAACTCTGATACCTCAAAATCTATTTAAAAATATATCTGGTTAAATTCTTCATCAGTGAGAAAAATCAGAAAAATCTATAAATATTTTGGATGAGGAGGTATTACTCGTCAGAGACGCTGGATACAAACCCACTCTCTCTCATCTACTGACCAGCTAAGCCCTTCTGCTTCAACCATCTTTGTAATAAGTATTTACACTGTGTGACTCCGGGCGACCATAACCAGTCTCACAAAATAGTTATGTGATTTGTATCATTTCATATTGTTGTTTGATACATCTAATATTACCTCATTGTGACAATGACGTATGAAGAGGATGAAGTATCCTTGACCAATGGATGGACAGGCAGGTGCATGTCTTGTGTGCACTGAGGTAAAGTCATAGGCCAAGGGGGCTCAGAGGCAGAGAGCTCCTGTCTTTCAGTCTGATGGAACAGGTTCCATTCTCCAGAATAAATTTGTTGTGCAGTAGCCTCCCGTCCATCCAGCTGTTAATGATCACAGGACCCTGTTCAGGATTGGTGAAGATAAAGCGGTGAGGGAGAGGAGATGATTACCACCTTTGTAATGGGACCTGGAGTTAAGTTGAGGTCTCTACCACCTCACTCTTCATACCACCTCAAGGTTATAGGTTATATTTTCACTGTTTGAAAATTAGGAATTAATGTACACTGATGATGATGATGATGATGATGATGATGATGACAACGACGATGATGATGACGATGACAATGACAATGATGGCGACGATGATGGCAATGGTGATGATGATGATGATGATGATGATGATGATGACAACGATGATGACAACGATGATGATGAAGATGATGATGATATGATGATGATGATGGTGATTTCCAGCCTTTGATGTACCTGTATTGACCTGTGAGGGTCAGATTCTGAAAGGAGAAGAAAACTTGGATGTGGAAAAGGTCAGAAGTATAAATTATGTTTGTCACACCCTTTTGTGTTTGTGTGTGTGTGTGTGTGTGTGTGTGTGTGTGTGTGTGTGTGTGTGTGTGTGTATGTGTAGTACATAGTGGCATGTTGGTTTATTATGTAGATGTGTGACTTTTTTCAGACTGCATATTATTTTGAGAGGATTCTCTGATATGTAAATAATTAATTATTTAAATAAAAACTGTTGCAGCGAGTGTGTGAATGTATAATGTGTTAATTCATGTATATTAAAGTATTCTAAGTGAGTTTTTATACCATTTTTTCTCAGATTTTTATTTTTGTTAGTTTGTTTATTTTAGTTTGTTTTTTGTTTTGCTTTAAAAATATAGGGAGACTATTACATTTTACCTTGAGGGACATGATTCTGTACTTTGTATGTCTGTGTGTGTGTGTGTATGTGTGTAGGGGTTCAGTCTGCCTGGTGGGTAAAGAGCGGAGATTTTCACATCTCCCAGTGCCTAAAACCCCTATGTGTGTACATTCATGCAGAACATCACATGTGTACGTCAAAAGATAATAATAATTACAATATTTATATAGCGCAAAATCTTGATAAAATCAAATCTAAGCGCTGAAGCAGACACACACGCAGGCACGCACGCTCGCACACACACGCACGCACACATACAGACACACACACACACACACACACACACACACACACACACACACACACACACACACACACACACACACCCACACACACGCATGGCTATAAATGGGGAGAAAGAATAAAAGCAATAAAAGCAAGAATAAAAGCAATGGAAAATTATAGAGAGCATAGCATACAATTATATATTATAACCATGTGATTCCCTCCGAGCGGAGACAGGCTGCAGAGGGGAGGGTTGAGTGAGGTTAGGATTTTATGCAGGAGAGAAAAGGTGAGTTTTGAGAGCGGACTTGAAGGAGACAAAAGTAGGTTGCTGACGGACTGAGAGAGGAAGTTTGTTCCAGGAGAGTGGACCAGAAACAGAGAAGGCTCGTGGACCATAGGTATTGAGCTTAGTGCGTGGAAAGCGAAGAGTCAGAGGATCAGAGGCAGAGCGGAGGGTACGTGAGGGAACATAGATCTCAAGTAGGCTTGACAGGTAATCGGGGGCTGCGTTATTGAGGCTTTTGTAGCACATGGTGTCTAGTTTGTACTGTATGCGCTTTGATACAGGGAGCCAGTGAAGTTGTGCCAGGAGAGGAGATATGTGGTCAGCTTTTTTCTTTTTGAGTACAAGGCGTGCAGCATTGTTTTGAATGCGCTGTAGGATGTGAATGGTGGAGGCAGGAAGACCAGACAGGAGTGAATTGCAATAGTCAATGCGAGACATTATGAAGGAGAGAACGAGTTTTGCAGTTGTTTCGACAGAGAGATACTTCCTGATCAGCTTTATACGATGGAGATGATAGTAGCAGGATCTGGCAGTTTGAGAAACAAAGTTGTTCATGGAGAGGGTAGAGTCAATGCAGACACCAAGGTTTTTAGCTGAATCAGAAATTGGGACTGATGTGTTACATAATGGGAGAGAAAGAGGAGGCAGCTGAGAAAGTTTCTGACGGGTGCCAATGAGGATAGCTTCTGTTTTGTCGTCATTAAGCTGAAGTCTATTGTGTGTCATCCAGTTCTTAATGTCCGAGTAACACTCAGTGGTGCGAGTCAACAGGCGCTGTATATTATCAGGTGAGTCACTGTCTTGAAGTTGGGTGTCATCAGCATAGAAGTGGTGTTTTATAGAATGGGAGTTGGTGATGGTGGACAGGGGGGAGGTGTAAAGAGTGAAAAGAACAGGGCCAAGGACAGATCCTTGTGGAACACCACAGGTCAGGTATGCAGGTTGAGAGTAAGTGCCATTGATGAGAACGGTTTGTTTTCTGTTTGATAGGTATGAAGTGAACCAAGACAGAGCAATGTCAGAGATGCCAAAAGTATGATGAAGTCTAGAAAGGAGAATACCATGATCAATGGTATCAAAGGCTGCAGACAGATCAAGGAGTGTGAGGAGAGAGACTTTGCCAGTATCAGTTGCAAGGAGGAGATTGTTGAGAATGTGTAGTAGGGCAGTTTCAGTGCTATGGCACTGGCGGTAGGCTGACTGGAAAGGATTGAGGAGATTGTTGGCAGACAGGTGAGAGTTCAGCTGGTTGAGGACGACTTTTTCAAGGAGTTTTGACAAGAAAGAGAGATTAGAGATAGGCCGGTAATTTTTCAGTTCATTTGGATCTAAATTGTGTTTCTTGAGGAGAGGGTGAACAATAGCAGACTTGAAAGAATCTGGGACAGTTCCAGTTTGAAGAGAAGTGTTGATGATGTCAGTGATGAATGGGAGGAGAGTAGGGAGACAGTCGGCGTAGACAGAACCTGGAAGAGGATCCAGTTCGCAGGTTTTGAACGACATGGATCTGATTGTGTTGAGAATTTCTTCTTGTGAGACTGGGGTAAAAGTAGTAAGAGGTGTGCCAGAGAAGGAAGGGTCAGGTGGGCATGGTTGACAGGGTGTCCTGTCAAGCCTGTCACGAAGAGTTTGTATTTTGGTGGTGAAATAGTTGGAGAATACAGATGGGAGTTCTTCATTTGTATGTTTTGTTGGGAGAGGTAAATCTTTTCGTGTGCCAAGGAGATGATTCATGGTTGTAAAGAGTTCTTTTGAAGAAGAGGCATTCAGGATTTTGGTTTGGAAATAGCTTGTTTTTGCTGATGCAATGAGGGTGGATACTTTTGTTTTAGAGGCTTGGAAAAGTTGCCTGTGTACAGTGAGTTTGGATTTGCGCCAGCGGCGCTCTGCTCTGCGGCGGGCACGTTTTGCACAGGCGATCTCATGAGTGAGCCAGGGGGTAGGGGGGCGGTCAGGTAAAAGACGGGTTGTGGCTGGAGCATGAGTGTCCAGAAGATGGTGGAGAGTAGTATAGAATTCATCGGCAAGGTTATGTGACTTTTCAGAAAGGAGACGGGAGGCATCAGATGAAAATGTGGAGAGGTCTATAGATTTGAGATTGCGTCGAGTCACTGTGCGCATGGTACGGGAAGGAGGAGAAATGTCGAGAGAACAGAGAATTGCAGAGTGGTCAGATGGAAGGGCTGAAGTTAGACGGGTAGAAAGAACTAAGCAG
>JAPXFY010000026.1:9056310-9068810 GCA_030674185.1 Monoplex corrugatus | reverse complement strand
TCGTGCATTCGCGCTTGAGAAAGGCGGTTGGCGAAAATTGCGCTGTCTTGTTTGTATTGAATACGCGTCTTTTTGGTTTTCTTGTTCTTTGGTCTGGTTGCTGGACGCGGGCAGTCACACTTTTTTGGATGACAGAGGGGGAAATAACATTATGTATTGTCAAGGTTTTAGTATAATGATGGGAGGGGAGATAAACTTTATATACTAGCGAGGTTTTCTGACAGATGGGAAGAGGAGATAAACTCTCTGAACTGTCAAGGTTTTGACATGATAAATGGAAGCGGGGGGAGAGGGGGGGGGAAACCCTATGTACTAGCAAGGTTTTTGACATGTCAGTTGGGGAATGGAATAAACCCTATGTATCACAAAGTTTTCATATGAAATACTAGGGAGACAGCGATCGAAATGTGAAGATGAGAGCAAATAAGCAGCTTTCATGTTGCGGCAGAGATTGAATTCAAGACCTGGAGTCCACAGCACTATAACCCTTTGACTCCCACGCCCTATCTACCAACTGCAAAACTTAACCCTTTGACCTCTGCACCCTGTCCACCAGCATCCTCCATTGCCAACCATGCTAGCAAAGCAAAATCTTAACCCTTTGATTCCCTCACACTATCCACCAGCTTCCTGCAGGAAGCTGATGGATAGTGTGAGGGAATCAAAGGTTAAGGTTTTGCAGTTGGTGGACAGGGTGCAGGAGTCAAAGGGTTAACCTTTTGATTCCCTCACCCTATCCACCTGCTTCCTGCAGCATGCCGGTGGATAGGGTGAGGGAATCAAAAGGTTAAGTTTCTGCTTTGCTAGCATGGTTGGTAGTGCAGGATGCTGATGGACAGGGTGCAGGAGTGAATGGGTTATAAACTGACCTGGCTATAAGGGACCAGTTTGCTTTGAAGGGCTCATTGCCAAGTAGGTGAACATCGGACTTCCAATGTGAAGGTCCTGGGTGCAGTCCTGCCAGGGTACCTCCACCTGCTAGATAAAGGATGGAGGATTTTCCAGGGTACCTCCACCTGCTAGATAAAGGATGGAGGATTTTCCAATGTACCTCCACCTGCTAGGTAAAGGATGGAGGATTTTCCAATGTACCTCCACCTGCTAGATAAAGGATGGAGGATTTTCCAATGTACCTCCACCTGCTAGATTAAAGGATGGAGGATTTTCCAATGTACCTCCACCTGCTAGGTAAAGGATGGAGGATTTTCCAATGTACCTCCACCTGCTAGATAAAGGATGGAGGATTTTCCAGTGTACCTCCACCTGCTAGATAAAGGATGGAGGATTTTCCAATGTCCCAGATCAACGTGTGTGCAGACCTGCCCTGTGCCTAAACCCTCTTCATGTGTATCATCATCATCAGGTGCCCTGCCGCATGGCGTTGGCGATCATGGACTTCCATCTGCCTCTATATCACGTTGCCCCTAGCATCTCCCCCAACCTCCTCGTCCACAGCCACTCTGCAAGTCTGTCTAGCACTCTCTCCCTGGGTCCACCCGGTGCCCTCTCTCCCTCCAGTTTTCCCGCTGTGACCAGGTGCTCCAAATCCCCCTTCCTCACAAAATGGCCTATAAATGTTGCCTGTCTTTTCCTAATCTTACCTTATGAGTGATCTACTTGTGTCTGTCTCCATCAAGACTGTCTCGTTTGTTTTCTTTGCTGTCCATGGAACCCTCAACATTCTTCTTAGAAACCACATCTCGGCTGCCTCAATCTTGTTCCGGCCATGCAAAATATTAGATATGATCGTTAACATCCTGTATATCAAGACTGTGTCCATTGGTATCATGGAAATATGAAAATGCCTCAGTATGTACCCCCCATGGAACCTGCAGACCATGCAAGTAGTCTAGTGGAGTGTGGTCAGGTGGCCTAACAGCTCGACATCTCCATTTCCCTAAGAGTTTGATTATGTGTAATGCATGTACAAAAGTAAGTGATTATGTGTAATTTGCAGTTAGACAAATCAGTTAGGAGAATAGCTCTATACATGAATAATTTGTCGTAGACTGTGGGAGTCATGGCTTGAAACCTGACAGCTACTCCTGGTTTAGCTGTAGGAAGTAAAGGGTTAAATTTATGTCATACAAGAATGATTTGTCGTAGACTGTGGGAGTCATGGCTTGAAACCTGACAGCTACTCCTGGCTTAGCTGTAGGAAGTAAAGGGTTAAATTTATGTCAGTTGTTTTTATTAATATTCCAAGTTATATGCGTAAGAATATGCATATAAGGATATGTATATTGTGTTGTGTGACATTTCATCAAATGGTGTTCACACACAGATAACAATACACTTGTATACATTCTTACCCAAGTTTCCCAAAAGTTGGAAAGCTACCAACTGGACATGGACCACAGAGGAAGGCATCTAAGCAGAGTTCAACTAAGACAATTTGACCTCATGATCAAAAAGAGAAAAAGAGATTTGCACAGCAGCGAAAACAATTGCACACAAGTCAGAGAGGAGGTGCACCTCAGCAAAAAATATGATACTACTGGACACTTTTGTTGGTTCGGTAACATGAAAATGTTCAGATACTTCTCTATGTTTCTGTTCTTCAATTTTGTTGTATATTGTACTGTGTTCATTGTTACATTATTGTCATTATTGCTTTCAGACAAATTTTATTGTATTGTGCTGGGTTCATTATTATATTGTTATTGTGTTCAGATCAGTGTGGTGTGGAGAATGATGTACTGACTACTGCCTACATTGATGGCTTAGACAACGTGGGTAAGTTAATTTTGGTTCATCGTTGAGTTTTTATGTGTCTGGGGGGGGGGGGGGGAGGGTTGTTGATATTATTGTTGTTGTTGTTGTTGTTGTTTTATGCTGGGGGTGGGGGAAAGGATCTGTCTGTCTGTTTTGTTTTTTGTGTCCCAACTTCTGCACTGTCAGTGGTGTTGATCCTGCACTGCTCTTTACAGCTCCACAAAGCAACAGCAGTCGAAGTCCCTATGCCAGGAAGTCCACAAGAGTCAAGATGTTAGTTATGCTGCTGTAGGGCCACTCACCAGAGGAAACCCTGCACTGTTGCTGGCTCACTTTGATGGGAGTTCAACGGTGCCTGGTCTGATCCAGCTTGTTAAGGATACTGCCTATTAACCCTTTGACTCCTGCACGCTATCCTCCAACTTCCACTTCTTAACCATTTGACTACCTTACCCTGTCCACCAGCCTCTTGCAGGAAGCTGGTGGATAGGGTGACGGAGTCAAAGGATTAAGGTTTTGCTTTGATAGCATGGTTGGCAATGCAAGATGCTGATGGACAGGGTGCGGGAGTCAAAGGGTTAATACAATACAACAATACAATATTTTATTTGTATAGCGCAAAATCTTGATAAAATCAAATCTAAGCGCTAAAACGGACATACACGCATACACACACACACACACACACACACGCACACGCACACGCACACGCACACACACATACACGCACACGCACACGGCTAAAATGGGGAGAAAGAATAAAAGCAATGGAAAATTATAGAGCATATTATATACAATTATCTATTACAATGTGATTCCCCTCCGAGTGGAGACAGGCTGCAGAGGGGATTGAGTGAGGTCAGGATTTTATGCAGAGGAGAAAAGGTGAGTTTTGAGAGCGGACTTGAAGGAGACAAAAGTAGGTTGCTGATGGACAGAGAGAGGAAGTTTGTTCCAGGAAAGTGGACCAGAAACAGAGAAGGCTCGTGGACCATAGGTATTGAGCTTAGTGCGTGGAAAGCAAAAAGTCAGAGGATCGGAGGCTGAGCGGAGGGTACGTGAGGGAACATAGATCTCAAGTAGGTTTGACAGGTAATCGGGGGCTGCGTTATTGAGGCTTTTGTAGCACATGGTGTCTAGTTTGTACTGTATGCGCTTTGATACAGGGAGCCAGTGAAGTTGTGCCAGGAGAGGAGATATGTGGTCAGCTTTTTTCTTTTTTAGTACAAGGCGTGCAGCATTGTTTTGAATGCGCTGCAGGATGTGAATGGTGGAGGCAGGAAGACCAGACAGGAGTGAATTGCAATAGTCAATGCGAGACATTATGAAGGAGAGAACGAGTTTTGCAGTTGTTAAGCCCCCTTGTAATACAGTAATCACTCAATCGTGGAGCGAGACCAATGCCAGTTTGTTTAGTTTTTGTTTTTTTGTTTTTTTGTGTTTGTTTTTCTTTCCCCTCCCATCTTCTGCTTCGTCCGTCCCATGGCATCTGTGGCATTAGTGCTTATGGAATTTATTCCCAGCAGAAACACACATTCCTTGAAAAACTGAAACTGAAGCTGAGAGGAAACAGAACATGTGTGGCAGGACCAGCAATCAGCCTTTTGTGTGAGAGGGTTTTTTTTTTTATTATTGTCGGATGTTTTACCAGCCTGTTTGGCTTCTACACACACTGAGATTGCCATGGTTCAGTAGGCAAGCTGGGGTTCAGCTCAATCTGTTCCCTGGACCATGGTGTAAGACTGAGACTGTTTCTTTGGAATGATAACTTGAAAGTCCTTTATGAACACGGAAGGTAATATTTTATGAGGGTGAAGGTTCATCATACAAACCTAAGTTTAGTTGTGTGTGTGTGCATGGTGTGTTTGTGTATGTATGTTTGTGTGTATGTGTGTGTGTGTATGTGTGTGTGTGTGTGTGTGTGTGTGTGTGTGTGTGTGTGTATGCTATGTATGTGTGTGTGTGTGTGTTGTAATTTATTACATGTATTTTTCAGAGTATATGAAAATAGGTTGCCGTGTGGACCTGATAGAGGGGCAGGCTGCCGTCACAGAAGACATGGTAAGATAGTTGCTCATGATACTGATGATGTTTACGTTGTTTTATAAACTTAGCTCATATGGGGAGTGAATTATTTGAAGGTGATAGAAACCCTGTCAAACTTGTTTGATGAAGGTGATACTCACTCTTTCTTGGTGCTTTTTCAGCGAGCATTTGTATTGCTAGATTTTATTCAGTTCTGTTCTCTATCAAGAATTTGATTTGTGTTTGTGCTAGTAAAGTTTTATTTTAATGTCTAGTCCATTGTGTGATTTTAGGGAAGAGGAAGGAAGATGAAATGGATGCTTCATGTATTATATAAAGTTCAAATTAGAGCTTCAAATGAAATGTTTCCATCTGATGATTTGAAAACTGCTTGAACAAACTGAACAAGACAGTGTCTTTGTTATACAAATACATATTAGTTTGAAAATGTCGCATGATGTAAAACGTTTGAAAAGATGTGAGTGATTATTATCCATTTGACTGTTCAAGCTGCTTTACATTCAAATAGCCTTAAACACACACATATATTTCAAGATCATGAGTAAGTGGAAGAGAGATAGCTTGTTCATGTTCTTTTAACAGAAATTTATTATTTGCAACATTAAAGAAAGAGAAACTGGTCTGTTCACTGCCCGTCATAATGGTCCAGTCATTCTAGTGGTATAGCTTCATGTATCAAAGGTTTCCTCCCTTCCCCTCCCCATTTCAGCATCTTGCCAGGGCACAGGGTTTTGCAAAGGCTTGATTAAATCCCTTTGACTCCCCACCCTTATCCACCAGCTGTGAAAACTTAACCCTTTGATTCCTCACCCTATCCACCAGCTGTGAAAACTTAACCCTTTGATTCCCTCACCCTATCTACCAGCTGTGAAAACTTAACCCTTTGATTCCCTCACCCTATCCACCAGCTGTGAAAACTTAACCTTTGATTCCCTCACCCTATCCACCAGCTGTGAAAACTTAACCCTTTGATTCCCTCACTCTATCCACCAGCTGTGAAAACTTAACCCTTTGATTCCCTCACCCTATCCACCACTGTGAAAACTTAACCCTTTGATTCCCTCACCGTATCCACCAACTGTGAAAACTTAACCCATTGATTCCCTCACCCTATCCACCAGCTGTGAAAACTTAACCCTTTGATTCCCTCACCCTATCCACCAGCTGTGAAAACTTAACCCTTTGATTCCCTCACCCTATCCACCAGCTGTGAAAACTTAACCCTTTGACTCCCCACCCTATCCACCAGCTGTGAAAACTTAATACTTTGATTCCCTCACCCTGTCCACCAGCTTCCTGCAGGAAGTTAGTAGATAGGGTGAGGAAATCAAAGGGTTAAGTTTAAGAAGCTGGTGGGTAGGATGAGGGAATCAAAGGGTTAAGTTCTTGCTTTGCTATCATTGATGACAATGTAGGATGTAGGGATAGGGTGAGGGTTAAGGAGTACTAAATGATTACTGGTGAGGGGAGTTAAAGGGTTAAGGAGTGCTAGATGATCACTGGTGAGGGAGTTAAAGGGTTAAGGAGTGCTAGATGATTACTGGTGGGGAGTTAAAGGGTTAAGGAATGCTAGATGATTACTGGTGAGGGAGTTAAAGGGTTAAGGAGTGCTGGATGATTACTGGTAAGGGAGTTAAAGGGTTAAGGAGTGCTGGATGATTACTGGTGAGGGAGTTAAAGGGTTAAGGAGTGCTAGATGATTACTGGTGAGGGAGTTAAAGGGTTAAGGAGTGCTAGATGATTACTGGTGAGGGAGTTAAAGGGTTAAGAGTGCTGGATGATTACTGTTGAGGGAGTTAAGGAGTGCTGGATGATTATGGTGAGGGAGTAAAGGGTTAAGAAGTGCTAGATGATTACTGGTGAGGGAATTAAAGGGTTAAGGAGTGCTGGATGATTACTGGTGAGGGAGTTAAAGGGTTAAGGAGTGCTAGATGATTACTGGTGAGGGAGCTAAAGGGTTAAGGAGTGCTGGATGATTACTGGTGAGGGAGTTAAAGGTTAAGGAGTGCTGGATGATTATGGTGAGGGAATTAAAGGGTTAAGGAGTGCTAGATGATTACTGGTGAGGGAGTTAAGGAGTGCTAGATGATTACTGGTGAGGGAGTTAAAGAGTTAAGGAGTGCTGGATGATTACTGGTGAGGGATTAAAGGGTTAAGGAGTACTAGATGATTACTGGTGAGGAAGTTAAAGGTTAAGGAGTGCTGGATGATTACTGGTAGGGAGTTAAAGGGTTAAGGAGTACTAGATGATTATTGGTGAGGGAGCTAAAGCGTTAAGGAGTACTGGATGATTACTGGTAAGGGAGTTAAATGGTTAAGGATGATTCCTAGCAGACTTGTGTTGCATATGTGATGGTGCGTGGTAAGGTAAGGGTGAATGATGAAGACTGGAGGCAGAAGAGCAGAAGAGCGCAGGTGGTAAGGCAGCCTGACAAAGAAGACCCAGGGAAGGCAGAGCTGGTGTTTCTCTCTTTATTCCGTCCTAACCGTTCACGACCAGACCAGACCATAGGAGAAAGGCATACATGGCACTCACACTCATACGCTTATATTCTCAGCATGTGAACAGGTGAATTGACTCTGGGGCCCCTCAGGGGCCAGATTTGTGTTTCTTCATGCAAGCTCAACGGTGCTTATCTTGTGGTCCACATAACAAATATCATCATATTATACATCAGAAAAATCTACACAGCACACAGATTGTCGTATTCTATATCGTTTTGCACAATACTCACTTAGATCAAAACTATAAGTGATTTAAGTTGCTGAAAGGGATTTTAGCGGTATTTTTACATATTTAATCAAGTAATGTTAATCCATGAAAAATGTCAACAAATGAGTAAATAAACGATAACCGAGAAGTTTATGTGGACATATTTTGAATAGGTAAATCAACCTCAGTCAGAAATTGATAGTGAATAGGCAATAGAAAACAAATGATCCTAATTTAGACATGCGCAGTTCGACCTCAATATGGAATGCCAGAATCTCTTCTAATACCTTACTGCTTAGCAACATTTTATTGCAGTATCAGTTTTATTTATAAAGGGAGCAAAAATGTTTTTGAATTGTATATTCTAAGTCAGATTTTAAACATTAAGAATTCGATTCTACATCCCGGCAAGATGGCGGTCATTTTGGCGGTTTGCTGCACCTTGACTTGGCCTGAACTTTCTTTAATGCAAGCTTGAATATCTAATGTTTAAAGATGTGGTGTGGTTCATTGAAAGATTAGAATACCAACATTCTAATCGTGATCTTAAAATTTCCACAATTTATTTCATTATTTTACAATTTTCCGATTATCGTCACAGCTCACTGGTCGGAAATTTGAATATACCGAACGATTGAACAACAAAATTACTGATTTCAGGAAAACAAGGGAAATTTCACCTCGAGGATATTCCCATAGAAAAACATACTTTTCTGCTAAACTAGAATGCACAAATTACTCATTTCCTAGCTTTTAAGGGTTTAAATAATAGAATTTCCTAATAAATTTGAGAATCACTGAACCAGGGGAGGTAACGTACTCATGGTCGTTTGAGAAGAAAAGGTGTCTGCTACACACCTTTGGGTGTGCATGGCTACAAGTACATACGAACTGCCTGAGTATGATGAATGTCTCTTGAACAAACTCCAAACCCCAAAACCTTTCCAAAGAAATCCTGCCGTTCTGCCAAGTATTGTCGCCTTGCAGATCATCGGCTCATGGCGCAGTGTGTACCAGTCCAAACGGTCAGAGTCGGACAGACCAGAGGCCAGCATGGAACTCCACTTCACAAAGACTTCTAAGGGGCCCATCTCTCTGTTGTATCGTCTGTACAGGTGGATGGTTATCTTCTGTGTCTGCTTGCTGTTGTTGCTTACTTTCTGGTCTTTTCTTCTCTGTCTGTCTGTCTGTCTCTTTCTCTCTGACTGTCTGTCTGTTTGTCTGTCTGTCTGTCTGTGTCTGTCTGTCTCTTTCTCTCTCTCTGTCTGTCTGTCTCTCTCTCTTCCCAGCTTATGTGACAGTAAACGATAGAAGGGGACAATGTGACAGAGTTCACTGCAGTTTGATAGTAGAACTTGAATGAATGCATAAGAAAACCCGAACCCCTCCCCTCCCCTCCCCTTCCCCATGCATGTATTGTGGCCTAAGGCTGATGTACAATAAACATTTTCTAAGTTCTGAGTTTCTCTCTCTCTCTCTCTCTCTCTCTCTCTCTCTCTCTCTCTCTCTCTCTCTCTCTCTCTCTCTCTCTCTCTCTCTCTCTCTCGTTCTCTCGTTCTCTCTCATTCTCTCTCTCTTTCTTTGTGTGAGTGAGTGGTGTGTGTGTGTGTGTGAGTATGTGTGTTGTGGTTTTGTGTGTGTGTGTGTGTGTGTGTGTGTGTGTGTGTGTGTGTGTGTGTGTGTGTGGTGTGTGTGTGTATCCTTTTTCTCCTTTTTCTATCAATACTTATTTTCTTGTGAGTGTCGGGGGGGTGGGGGGGGGGTGGTCATTATGTCGTTTGGTTGGTTAGGTGGTTGCTTGCCTGTCTGTTGTTTCATTCATTTGTTGGTTCGATGGTTCACTGTCTGTTCATCTTTGGCTACTGTCTCAGATGCTTCAGGCAAAAATCATTTTGTGGGGTTTTTTGTTTGTTTTGTTTCTTACTGTAAATGTAACATCTTTGTGGTTCCTTTAAGTTCCCTTTCTGAGTTGTACTGGGCAAGGTGCTCCACTTTACCATTATTGAAATCTGAGTGGTGGTGGTGGTAGTGTGGTGGGTGACGACGACGACATTGATGATGAGGAGAAGGAGGATGAAAATAGATATGATGATGATGATGATGATGATATGATGATGGTTGTTGTCATTGTTGAAGAGATGATGATGGTGGTGATGATAATTATGGTGATGACGATGATAACGTCAATAATGAAATTGACTGTTTTGTTGTTATTGCTGTCATTATTATTATAAAAGATTTCATGTAATGTAAAATGTACCTTTTGATGATAATGCTACAATGATGATAATGATGGTGGTGATGATGACTGTTTTATTATTGTTTCTGTTGTTATTGTAAAAGCGTTGATGCACATGATGATGACGATGATATTGATAATTGTCATCATTGTTGTCGTTCTTATTCTTGTTGTTATAAAAGGCATGGTAATGATATTGATGATGATAATGATTGTTGTCATTGTTGTTGTAATTGTTGCCTGTGTTACAAGTTTTTTTATGTACAGAGTTGACGTATGACTACTTGCTGTGTGTAGCCCAGACACAGAGGAATGTCTGCCGAGCCGAGTGCTAGAAATGAGGCGAGACGGTCGGAAGTCCGGCGTGCTTTCCAGCTGCGGTATTGTGAAAGTGACACTCCTTATGGTGAGTCTGAGACAGGTGGTAAAAGGTGAAAGCCGTCCCCAACCCTGAACCTTTATTTGAGAGTGAGGTCTCAGAGAGCTCAGTAGTTTCTCTTTGGCCCGGTGGGCAGTGGCCATCTCCTTGTTTTTGCTGCTTCGCTTTCCTCATCTCTAAAGACTGACAGGTACCATTAATCTAATTCCTGATAATGGCTCTTTGCCTGTCACTGTCTGCGTGCCTTCCTGGGTGTGGAGTCCTTGAGTTGGCTGTTAGCTCTAGTGGGATTCATCGCGCTCTGAAGATTCCGTATGAAGATGATAAAAAGAAGAAGAAAAAGAGAGAAACAGAGAAAAAGAGATTATGTGTGTGGCAGAGAAATGACAAGTTGGATCAAGGGTCCTTCACCAAACAGGTTTGAGTGTATTCTAGCTCAGCATTCTGTGTGTGTGTGTGTGTGTGTGTGGTGTTTGTGTGTGTGTGTGTGTGTGTGTGTGTGTGTGTGTGTGTGTGTGTGTGTGTGTGTGTGTGTGTGTGTGTGTGTGACAGAGGAAAGATGATGGCTTGGGTCAGGGGTCACGTGCCCTACTTTTGCAATTCACTCCTGTCTGGTCTTCCTGCCTCCACCATTCACATCCTATATAGCGCATTCAAAACAATGCTGTACGCCTTGTACTCAAAAAGAAAAAAAGCTGACCACATATCTCCTCTCCTGGCACAACTTCACTGGCTCCCTGTATCAAAGCGCATACAGTACAAACTAGACACCATGTGCTACAAAAGCCTCAATAACGCAGCCCCCGATTACCTGTCAAGCCTACTTGAGATCTATGTTCCCTCACGTACCCTCCGCTCTGCCTCCGATCCTCTGACTTTTCGCTTTCCACGCACTAAGCTCAATACCTATGGTCCACGAGCCTTCTCTGTTTCTGGTCCACTCTCCTGGAACAAACTTCCTCTCTCAGTCCGTCAGCAACCTACTTTTGTCTCCTTCAAGTCCGCTCTCAAAACTCACCTTTTCTCCTCCGCATAAAATCCTAACCTCACTCAATCCCCCTCCCCCCCCCCCCCCCCCTCTGCAGCCTGTCTCCGCTCGGAGGGGAATCACATGGTTATAATATATAATTGTATATGCTATGCTCTCTATAATTTTCCATTGCTTTTATTCTTGCTTTTATTGCTTTTATTCTTTCTCCCCATTTATAGCCATGCTGTGTGTGTGTGTGTGTGTGTGTGTGTGTGTGTTGTGGTGGTGTGCTGTGTGCGTGTTGCGTGCGTGCGTGCGTGCGTGTGTGTCTGCTTCAGCGCTTAGATTTGATTTTATCAAGATTTTGCGCTATATAAATATTGTAATTATTATTATTATTACTTCAGTCCTGCCTTCTCCCACCCAGTTTGCACATGGTTTGTGCTCTGGAGATTTGGTCGTTGTTGGTGATTGCTTTGGTGAATGGTGGAAGTGTACACCTTGGTTTGATTCTTGAATCAAGATTTGGCACCTTATACATATTATTATGATGATTATGATTATTATTATTGTTGTTGTTGTTGTTGTCATTACTAATTATTATTGTTGTTGTTGTTGTTATAATTTCATTTGTATAGTGCAAACAGTCCGTGTTATAAGCGTGCTTGTTGCACTTCACAGAAATAGAACATTACATATTAAACTTTCAATCAAGTAAAAACATACACTGACAAAACATAAAGTGAAACGTAAGTATTAGGAACTGTCATTACAAAGAGGATCAAAAAATATAAATGAATGCAAGTTTTCACACAAACACACACACACACACACGCACACACACACACACACACACACACACACACACACACACACACACACACACACACGCCACACACAGCCACACACAACACACACCACACGCACACGCCACACACACACACACACACACACACACACACACACACACACACACACACACACACACACACACACACACACACACACATAGGATGCAGAGCTAGTGTATACTCAACCCATCAGGCGTGTGACCATTGATCCAAATTGTCATCCTCTCTCCGTTTCATCTACACACGCACGCACCACACACACACACCGAACCACACACACCACGCACGCACGCACGCACGCACGCACGCACGCACGCACGCACCACACACACACACACACACACACACACACAGAGGATGCGGAGGTAGGATACATTCAGCCTATTAGGCATTTGACCCTTGACCCAGGTTGTCATCCTGTCTCTAACTAGATGGCTTGTTCTAGTCGTAGACGATATACAATCCACCCAAATCTGGCCACAGTTTATAAACTGTGGCCCTATCTGAAGGTCGAATGCATGACCCTGCACTATCAGCATGCTGCTCTAAAATTGCTTGCATTCGACCAAAAACTAAACCTTGTTGCT
>JAPXFY010000026.1:9023810-9051310 GCA_030674185.1 Monoplex corrugatus | reverse complement strand
TCGGCCAGCCGGGTTCAAAGGTTTAATGGCCGTAGAAGTTGGCACAGTTGTTACAGTGTGATGATGATGATGTCGATGAGGATGATAATCATGATGCTATGGAGTTCCATGTAGGACTGAGACTGCATGACAGGGCTGTACTCTACGCTTACGATTTTAATATATCCTGATGTTAGCCAGGCCTGAGAGATACAGACACCTGTGGTGTTGGTCAGAAGATTTGAGCAATACCCTCTATGACGCATCAGTGAAGTCTTCACAAACACTTAATGCATATGTGTAGTTGGGTGAAAGGATGATATGTTGAATGGTGTTAGCAGGACTCATCTGCTCCTTACATGGATTCTGTCATGGATATGAAAAGCACAGTAGACGAGGAGCAACTGCTGACGCCATTCTAAAGATGCACCTGCTGAGGCTGTTCTACACATGGCAGTCACTGTATATGTGGAACTATGATCACAACAGGCAAGATAATGGGGAGATGATTGCAAACACCTTCCACACTTTAAACGTTTCCTGTGGTCATCATGCATACAGGCAAGGGGAACAACAAGGTGTATGATCGTCAGCTATGACAAAGTCCTGCAGCAACTGAGTAGTGATGGTGGACAGGTAGAGGGTACTGCTACATGTTTCTAGCTATGATTCTTCTCATAGGTGATTCACTTCAGCTTGTTTGGGTCCGTTGTTGGACATAAGCCTTCCTCATCGCATGCCACTGTTGTCGGTTAACTGCTGTTCTGGTCCACTGTTTTCGAACTTTTCTAGATCGTCTTGACATTTGGTTCTCTGGTGACCTCTGTTCCTTTTTTGGCTTTGAGTGCGTCACTTTGGTGACCCATCTGTTGTCAGATCTCCTAATGATTTGACCAGTCCAGTTCCACTTTCGTTCACAAACTGTGTCTTTTACGTCTTGGACCTTCGTTTTTCCTCTTACCCATGCCGCTGTTTTCCGGTCCTTCCAGGTGATTCCCATCATGATCTGTTGCATGGTCATAGATGATTAGGGGGGGATAATCTTTCAGTGTAGACCTGAGGCAGACACAGTGTTCGCATCCTCCCACAACAACAGAGCAGCCCATTCCACCATCAAAGGTTTCTGGCGCTTCACCAGTTCCAACCAGGAGGTCAAGAGTGGTAATGAATTCTGCTACTTGGACAGTACAATGAGCAGCAGTGAGTCTCTTGATGCTGAGATGGTGCTGCATATCTCTAATCCATGCTCTGCCGTTTGAAGGCTGACCGAGAGATTATGACAAGACCATGGTTTCAGGCTGACCACAAATATTGCTGTGTGCAAAGCAGTGGTCCTCAATACCATACTGCACTGCTGTGAGACCTGGACTACCCACCAAGCGATAAGATGGAGTGTCAGGCCTTTAAGTTGTGAAGAAGCGTGGCTTGCCAAGCATAGTGTTTCTGTATCAGCTTGGTTGATTAGGTCATAAGGGTATGACATCAGCACATGCTGAGCCACAGGATATGACATCAGTATATGCTGAGCCACAGGATGCAACATGAACACATAAGGCAACATCACTACACTTTGTCTCAGCAAAGTCCAGTACATGTATGGTTGACTCTTACTGCCTAAAGCAAGGCAAAGTGGAAGAAAATTTCACAAATACAAACACGACATTAGTAAGAGGTTTTCATCCTCACATCCATGCATGCAGTAAGTCCAGTACATGTATGTTGACTCTTACTGCCTTAAGCAGCAAAGTGGAAGAAAATTTACAAATACAAACAAACATTAGTAAGAGTTTTCATCCTCAATCTATGCATGCATGAAGTCCAGTACATGTATGGTTGACTCTTACTGCCTAAAGCAAGGCAAGTGGAAGAAATTTCCAAATACTAACACAGCATTAGTAAGAGGTTTTCATCCTCACATCTATGCATGCATGTAAGTCCAGTACATGTATGGTTGACTCTTACTGACTCTTTCAGCGCTTAGATTGATTTTTTCGAGATTCTGCGCTATATAATATTGTAATTATTATTATTAAAGCAAGGCAGAGTGAAAGAAAATTTCACAAATACAAACACGACATTAGTAAGAGGTTTTCATCCTCACATCCATGCATGCATGTAAGTCCAGTACATGTATGGTTGACTCTTACTGCCTAAAGCAGGCAAAGTGGAAGAAAATTTCACAAATACAAACAGACATTAGTAACAGGTTTTCATCCTCACATCTATGCATGCATGTGCACACGTTTATACACACACATAACATGGTTCATGTGCTGTGTGTTGTCAGCGGATCAGGCTCATGTCAGCCAACAGAGCTGAGGTTGCTGAGGGCTTTGGGAGATGGTCATTTCTTCTTCACCATCAACAACACCCAGGGTAAAACACTGCTTTCTCTCTGTCTGTCTGTCTGTCTGTCTGTTTGTCTTTGTCTATCTGTCTGCCTGTCTCTCTGTCTGTCTGTCTCTCTGTCTGCCTGTCTGTTTGTCTCTGTCTATTTGTCTCTTTCTGTCTGTCATTCTGTCTGTCTGTCTATCTCTCTCTCTCTTTCTGTCTCTCTCTCTCTCTGTCTCTGTCTTTCTTTCTCTCTCTCTCTCTCTGTCTGTCTGTCTCTCTCTCTGTCTCTGCCTTTCTCTCTCTCTCTCTGTCTCTCTCTCTCTGTCTTTGTCTCTGTCTCTGTCTGTCTGTCTCTCTGTATCTGTCTGTCTCTCTCTCTCTCTCTCTTGTCTCTCTATCTATCTATCTATCTATCTATCTATCTGTCTATCTATCTATCTGTCTGTCTATCTGTCTATCTGTTCTCTCCCCCTCTCTCTCCCCCCCTCTCTCTCTCCCTGTCTCTCTATCTCTCCTTCCATGAGTGTGTGTGCTTGCATGTGTGTTGCCTTGTGTCTTTGATAAGGGATGTGTGTGTGTGTGTGCGTGTGTTGTGTGTGTGTGTGTGTGTGTGTGGTGTGTGTGTGCATGTGTGTGGGGCATGTGTGTGCGTGGCTGCCACATGCTTGCAAAGGGGGCTGTCTACAGGAGAGCAAGTATACCTATCATGACACTGCTGAAAGTAGATACAAAATGGAAAAGCAGAATGTTAACACTGATAATAGTTATGTTAAATTCCAGGTAGACTGTTTGTCTTAATCCATTCTATTTGACCTCTTGGATGAAACTTGAACAGTTTTGACTCAAGTCTCACATATTCAACAACCAGAAAATTATGAAAATAGAGTCAGAACGCATATTTTAACACAACCAGACAAGACAGGGGCAATTTTCGGCCTACTGGCCTTTAGGACGAAGCGACAGGGAAGTGTCAGTCATTTTCTCCTGATTTTTGTGTTTGGTGTTTGTTTGTTGTAATCTTGCGTTCACGCTTGACAAAAGCCAGTCGGCCAAAAATTTGCGCCTGTCTTGTCTGGTTGTTTACATACACGTTCTGATTCTATTTTTGTGTTTATCTGGTTCCTGTTTGTTTGAACGTGGACAGTTGCACTTGTTTCGGATCACATATCATCATCATCAGATGCCTTGCCGCATGGCGTTGGCGACCATGGACTTCCAACCACCATCTCTATCTCTCGTTGCCCCCAGCATCTCTCCCACCCTCCTCATCCCCAGCCACTCGCAAGTCCGTCCAGCATTCTCTCCCTGGGTCTACCTGGTGCTCTCTTTCCCTCCAGCTTTCCCATTGTGACCAGGTGCTCCAAATCCCCCTTCCTCATAAAATGGCCTACAAATGTTGCCTGTCCTTTCCTAATCTTCCTTATCAGTGATCTACTTGTGTCTGCCTCCATCAAGACTTTCTCGTTTGTTTTCTTTGCTGTCCATGGAACTCTCAACATTCTTCTGAGAAACCACATCTCGGCTGCCTCAATCTTGCTCTGGCTTTGCTTGCTGACTGTCCACGCCTCGCATCCGTACAACAGTATTGGTTCTATATAACATTCAAGGACTCTCTTTCTGATGTTAATTGATAGGCATTTGTTGGTAAGAATGCTTGTCATCTTCTTGAATGCTGTTTTGGCTTGGCCGATTCTGCCAGCTATTTCCGATGAGCATCTGCCGACTGATGAAATGACCATTCCCAGGTATTTGAACTTATTAACCTGTGTCAAGGTTGTGCCATTTGCTGTTATTTTGCATGAGGGGATTTCATGTTTTTTACTGATCACCATGACTTCAGTCTTCCTGCTGTTTAGTTCCAACCCCTTACCTTTGCTTTCTATTTCTAGTATATTCACATAACATTTATTTGTACAGATGACTGTACAGTTCTCTTTGTATTGTATACTTCACACTAATAATGTCAGTGGGTTGCTTAGCTGACGTGACTTAATTCATGCCTGACCTGTGGCTCTAGAATTTGTGTGCGTATCTCTTAAATTTGTGTGTTCCTTTATTCCTATATAAATAGGCAATTATTTGTTTAGACTAAAGTGTTCGATGTTTGTGTGAAATGACAGCGGCTCACTAGGTACAACTGAAAAGACGTTTATTCAAATCAACACAAAGATTACATACAGATAGATAGATCAATGTATACATATGTGTGTGTATATATATATATATATAACACACACACACACACATATATATGTATTCAGATTATACTCATGCATGCGAACAGATATAGACAACAATTCATGTATGAAGGTGCATGTAAGCACATTTTTCAAGAATATGTATGTATTGGTTTTAATGTCATTTGACCCTATTTCCCTCCATTTTCTTTCATATTTTTAAGTTAGATTTTGGGTGGTATATTGATTTTCAGAGCCACATGTAAGATCTCCAGTTTCTTTCCTATTTTTAAATCAATTTGTGGGTGATTTATTCATTTTCAGAGCCATATCCAGTTCCAGAAGGCATTGATCTATCAAGGCATACAGCTGACTACCAGACTGGTAGGTCATTTTTCAGTTTGATCAGTAACGAATGAGATCCCCACCCACACACCCTCCAAAAATTAGATAAAATATTTGATCACAAATGCATAAAAATGAATACACATATTCGTGTTAGTATGTGTGTTTTATGTGTGGTGTGTGTGTGTGTGCATGTGTGTTTGCGTGTGCATGTGAGTTCCAAATAGAAATACACAACCGCTTCAGGGCACTTCTGGAAGACTGGTCAGCAAATGAGACAATATAATAATGGAATAGGGGAAGAAAGAAAAAAAGTATTCACAGAAACCGCAGAAAGGAACCAGAAAGACACAAAAATAGAAATATGTATTAATACACAAAACAGTAGATGGCCCAGAATATGTATTTAATACACAAAACAGACCATATGTATTTAATACACAAAACAGTAGATGGGCCCAGAATATGTATTTAATACACAAAACAGGACGACAAAACCAGTAGATGGGCCCAGAATATGTATTTAATACACAAAACAGGACGACAAAACAGTAGATGGGCCCAGAATATGTATTTAATACACAAAACAGTGATGACAAAACAGTAGATGGGCCCAGGATATGTATTTAATACACAAAACAGGATGACAAAACAGTAGTGGGCCCAGATATGTATTTAATACACAAAACAGGACGACAAAACAGTAGATGGGCCCAGAATATGTATTTAATACACAAAACAGGACAACAAAACAGTAGATGGGCCCAGATATGTATTTAATACACAAAACAGGACAACAAAACATAGATGGGCCCAGGATATGTATTTAATACACAAAACAGGACGACAAAACAGTAGCTGGGCCCAGCTGAAGACTCTTCCCCCCCCATAGAGATGCCGGGGTCTCTTTCAGTATAAATAGTATCCCCACCTGGAAATTCTGTGCTAGAAATGTCCTCTTTTTCTGTCACTCTTTTTGTTTCTGTCTTGTTCCTTTGCTTTCTGTCATTTCTTCCTATCATTTTCTGCCTTGCTGGTCCATTCACCTGTATGTATTCGATAAAATCTTACGCACTTTCTCTTAGGATTAATAATTGGGTACATATATGGAGTGCATTTTTGGCTCTAGGAGGTGACATATGCGGAAGCAATTTTAGGTAATTTATGCCCGTTTTTATATGTTTTGGTATCCTTAGGTATGCTTAGATTTGTATTCAGGTATGTTTTTTTTAAAATCCCCTGTACGATAAATTGGACAGAGTGGTCAACGCCGGTGGCATGTCCTTAGATTATGTGCGCGAATGCATTGATATGTGTACTTAATTTTCTTTTCTTCTTTTTTTCTTGTTGAAGTTTTGTATGTTTTTTAGCGGTTATATCCCTGATATGGCTGTATGCAGTCGCTGGGCTTTAAACCATAATAACAACAAGCCGAAGACTCAGTTGGATGTGGAACAAGGTGGTTCTTGAGCAGTAGTCCTTGGTACAGCTGACACACGTGAAGACTGATGGCTGTGGCTGGGTGGTTGCGAATAAAAAGACTTCTTCGCTTATATAGGGTTTCGGCGGTTTGTTTGTTTTCCTTCCCAATTTGTTGTTCTTCTCTCTCTTCTGTCTGACCACAAAGAAAAATTGAACTGAAAGGTGTGTTTTTATTGCAGGTATAATGAAAGTGGCATGGATGGACAAGGACAGAGCAGTGACCTACTGGTGTTTTGACGCCGCCACTGGTGACCCCTACTGTCCCAACATGCATGTCTCTCTGTTGTCACGGCAGCCAGATTCTGGAAATGGCGGAAACTTATCTGGAGAGTTACGGTCCCTGGTTGCCGATCTGTGTGTTTCTTCAGAAGAGTTTGTCATGGTTGAAACAGGTATAGAGCAAGACAGAAATATTGTGGCTTTTTTACTGAACATTTTTTCATTTGTTTCTGGATGAATGTTTGCCAGATTTGCGCCATAAGTCTATTTCAGTGAATAGTCACAATTAGAGATTTTTTGTTTTTTTGTTTGGTTGTTTTTTTTTTTTTCTTCTTCTTTCATAATCATGGGCTGTAACTCCCACATACACTCATATTGGGTGAGAGTTTACATGTATGGCTGGTGTTTTTGTGTGTGTTTGTTTGTTTGTTTGTGTGTTTGTTTGTTTGTTTGTTTGTTTGTTTGTTACCTCACTTTTTAGGCAGCCATACTCCATTTTTGGAGGGTGTGCATGCTGGAGTTTTTTATGAGTAACATGGCTCACAGGATCTTAACATGTGAGTTGATGTTCTTCTTGGGTGTACACTCAAAGAAGGATTCAGATCTACACGTGTATTGACCAGGGAAATCAGAAATATTGCCTCCCATTACCCACAGCAGATTCAAACCCAGAGTTTTCAGCTGGAAGGCCAGTGTCCTAACTATTCAACTGTCCACAACAGTTATGCATATGTTTCAAAGGGCATGACTTTTAGGCAGTTATCCACAAGACTAAATTACATTTCAGCTAGTATCCTGCCAGTCTCTAGGCAGAGTCTGTTCAAAGGTGCGAAACAAACACTTACAAACTCTAACAATTCAAGTATATTCATATTTTGTTCAAATGTGGTAAACGTGTGAAATATACTCTCAGGAACTCCAGAGTATTTCAGTGCATTAAGTCATGTTTAGTGAGTTATCATGTGCATATGTTGTAAAGGTGTGAAACAGATACTTAGGAACTCTAAAAGTCTTAGTGTTTAAACATACTCTTGAGAACTCCAGATGTTTTAAGCATATTGAGGCATATCATGTTTAAATGTTGAAAAGGTGTAAAATAAATACTAAGGAACTCATGAGTGTATTCAGGTATTGCTCATTTTCTGGGTCACCAGGCATCAGTCTGCCCTCGCAAAATAGTAAAATTTTAACTCTCATTTCTGGAAAATAATTCCCACCTCCCACCATTTGTTCACCTCTTGATAAACCTTTATTGAATCTGGTGTCATATTCATGTTTACCTAGAATAGTTCACCAATGGGTCGTTATTAGATTTACCTAGAATAGTTCACCAATGGGTCGTTATTAGATTTACCTAGAATAGTTCACCAATGGGTCTTTATTAGATTTACCTAGAATAGTTCACCAATAGGTCTTTATTAGATTTACCTAGAATAGTTCACCAATGGGTCTTTATTAGATTTACCTAGAATAGTTCACCAATGGGTCTTTATTAGATTTACCTAGAATAGTTCACCAATGGGTCTTTATTAGATTTACCTAGAATAGTTCACCAATGGGTCTTTATTAGATTTACCTAGAATAGTTCACCAATGGGTCTTTATTAGATTTACCTAGAATAGTTCACCAATGGGTCTTTATTAGATTTACCTAGAATAGTTCACCAATGGGTCTTTATTAGATTTGTATCACCTGTCACCTGTCACCTGTCACCTGTCGGCGTCACCGGGAACAGTGTTGGCCGCTGCACATGATGTCCTCACAAGTTGCCTCCAGCACTCTCGATCTTGGCTAAGTCTGACCACCTCCTGGAGTTTCCTGCCACTGATGTTTGTGATGTTTCTAGCAAGTGATGCAGGTGGCCGTCCTCTGTTTCTCTTTCCTTCCACTTTATCTTGGAGGACAGTGGACATCAAGTCTGTTCTCTCATTACGGATTGCGTGTCCAACATATTTCAGTCTCCTCCGTTGTATGAGTACTAGGAGCTTGCGTGTAGTACCCAACTCATTCAGTATGCTTTCATTTGAGTGCCTATCCGTCCATTTGACCCTCAGCAGTCTTCGGTAAAACCACAGCTCTGCTGCTTCCACTCGTCTTTCATCCTCTTTCTTCATTGTCCATGCCTCGCAGCCGTATAACATCACTGGCCAGACAAGACATTTTAAGAGTTTTATCTTAAGGTCTGCTGTTATGCTGTGGTCTTTCCAAATATTGTTCAATTGAACCATACTGTTCTTGGCCATTCCAATTCTCATCTTTATGTCTTTTGAGCATGTTCCATCGTGTGTCTCTCTCTAGATTTGTATCACATCACCTTAAAACAGATCACCCATGGTCCATTATTAAATATGATTCATACTTACCTTAGAACAGCTCACCATTGGACTTTTGTTAAGTTTTTGTCATGTTTATATTTACCGTAGAGAACATTACCTATAACTACATAAATATTCGCAGATTTGAGCCAAAGTCATATTATGGGAACAGTGTTAAGAGACACACACAGACACACACATACACGCACATGTATGTACACATATGCGCACACTCGCGGATACATGTATACGCATGCTCACACACACATACACACATACATGTACACACACATACACACACTCATACACTTGCACACGCATGTACGATGTACACACACACATGCATGCACACACATACACACATGTCCATTCACACATACACACAGACACAAAGTCACACACACGTACACACACATATACACACACATGCACACACACAAACATATATACACAAACACACACATACACATATGTGCACACACACACACACACACACACACTCTCTCTCTCTCTCTCTCTCTCTCTGTGTCTCTCTCTCTCTCTCTCTGTGTCTCTCTGTCTCTCTCTCTGTGTCTCTCTCTGTCTCTCTCTCTCTCTCCCTCTCTCTCTCCCCCTCTCTCTCTCTCCCCCTCTCTCTCTCTCACCTTCCACCCCAAAATCAACAGTGTATATGCTTTGACATCACATTGTCTTTCTTTGCTTCTTGTTTGTTTGTTTGTTTGTTCGTGTGTGTCACTGTGTGTGTGTGTGTGTGTGTGTGTGTGTGTGTGTGTGTGTGTGTGTGTGTGTGTGTGTGTGTGTGTGGACACTTTTTGGATTTTGTATTATTTCTGATATAATGCTGTTTCTGATTTCAGAGTCATGTACTATTCCTGATGAGATTGTGCAGGCCGTTGAGGATGGTAATGCTGAAGGTGAGTCTCTTTTATCTCTCTTTTGTGTGTACATATCACTGGAAAGTGTACATTCTGCTGATTATTTTGGTACTTGAATAAAGTTTGTACTCAAGAAAAATGTAGAAGTTATGTATTCTTTAAAGTCATTAAGTTGTATGACGGCCATTTTGAGAAAACTGCCTCTAAAGTTTTTGTGTGCTCTCCTAGACATTTTCCTTAAATTTCTTTATTTGGTGGCTTTGACCCAGTTTGTTTCTAATCATCGCTGTCATTTACTGAAAGGTGCACCAAAGAGCTTTCCATCACATTACATGTGTGGGTACTGTACAGGTTACAGTTCATAATAAGAGACAAAAATAGGTACTTTTGGTAGAAAATTGCGTTCTTTCTGCTGCGATCAGTGCATTAAAATACCGATTTAAATTAATTAATAATATTTTTTCGAGAAAAAAATTTCTGTGGGGGATAGATTATAATCTACAGAAATCAATTTTGAGAAAAAGTCAAAACATCCCAGATAGACCCTCAGTCACCTTTTCAGCTCCTAGTGCTGTTCGACTGACTGCGAGTTAAGACTGATTTCGTGGTGGGAGGTCACACACACACATATATATATACATAATATATAAATATAATCTATATTATATATATAATATATATATATATGTGTGTATGATGGATGAGTGTGTGTGTGTTTGTGTGTGTATGCTTGGGCTGTGTCTGGAGCATTGTGCCTGGCCATTTTCACAGCTGTTCAAACAACCCCTTGTGGTTGAAGTAAGACAATGTTTGGATCTTTCAGCTGCTAACAGTCGAGACTATTATAGTAAGGGGCAAAGATCTGGCAGCTATGGAAGCTGGTGGCAGGGCAGGCTCCCAAAAGAGAGATGTTAACAGGCAAAATAGACCAGTGATGAGACGTAAGGGTGATAGACTTTTTCTGTTAAAGGTCTGGATAATTGCTGAAATTATAGCACATTTTAGCTAACAGGGAGTTGCAGATTAAAAAGCATTCAGACATCATCGTGTGCTTTTTCAACCTCAACCAGTGCTGTGGGGAAGACCACATGTCAGGTCTCTTCAAAGTCACAAATATGTGATTGAGCATGTTGTTCAAATTTCCTGGCTGACACTGCAGGTGTTTGTATATCTTGGGCCTGGTGATGGGCAGAACATGAGAGACAGTGAAGAGAACACCATATCACATGGTTTTAATGCAAAATGGAACCCCAAAACAATGTTTTTACCATTCCCGTTCTCAGATGTCATTGTACCATTGTGGAAAATGGTCACAGATTCCGTGACCTTTCATGCCCTGCTGTCATAGTGACCTCAGTTTTTGGTGTGTGTGTGTGTGTAGGTGTATTAGAGAGTTGAAATGAGTGGTGTGGGGCAGTGATGCAAAGGTGGTACAAAGAATCAACAAGAGAACGAGGCCCCTGTGATGATATGTCCCCTTTGAAAGTAACTGGTATGTTATGTTAAACTTATCAGAAAGATAATGGTCTGTGTGGTTGATTGTCTTGTTGTTTCTTTTCAGTCAAAGCTTCTTTCTCCATCGTCCAGTGTGCCCAGCAGTTTGTACCTGCCGTCAACAACTTTGATATGACACAGGTAGGTGTCACATGCGTTCGTTCTTTGATTTAATGTCTTTTCACTTTGAGTAATATTAAATGAGAAAAAAAAAAAGAAAAAAAGAGAAAGAAAAATGTGAACCAGAAAGTTTCCTAAGACATGTGTGCGGGTTTGTGTTGTGTATGTGTATGTGTGTGTTGCGTGTGCGCATGCGCATGCGTGCATATGTGTGTGCGCATGCGTGTGTGCATGCGTGTGTACATGTGTGTGTGTGTTGTATGTGTGTGTGCACACATGCGCATGTATGTGTATGTGTCTGTCTGTGTGTGTGTGTGCATGTGATTATGTGTTTACTCACTTCATGTGTTTGTGCATGTGCGAGTAGTTCTCAGGTGTGTGGCACACGGTGCGTCAGACTTCCTTCCTGTGGGGCAATTCTACCTGGATTTCCTTGATACGTAGTTTTGTCGTCCGTGACAACGACACTGCTGTCATGGCCTTCACTGGACATCCGTGAGTCTGTGTGTGTGTGTGTGTGTGTGTGTGTGTGTGTGTGTGTGTGTGTGTGTGTGTGTGTGTGTGTGTGTGTGTGTGTGTGTGAGTGTGTGTGCGTGTGTGTGTGTGAATAATTACATGAATTACATGAAATATGTAATGAAATAATCTGATTATAACAGTCATACTTGAACAAACAAATTTGGATCAGAAATACACCCAAGAGCAAATACACACACACACACACACACACACACACACACACACACACACACACACACACACACACACACACACACACACACACACACACACACACACACACACACCACACATACACAAAGAGGCATGTAGTTAGGGTGTGCATATTTGCTTTGGGGTGTCTTTCTGATCCACACTTTTTTTTTGTTATTAAGTTTGGCTGATCCACATTGTTGTCATCAAATATTGATAGAATTGATTACTTGAATTACATGGAATATGTAATGAAACCCGTAATATGATTACCATCACCATTATCATCATCAGTGTTGTCATCATCATGATTGTTGTTGTTGTTGTTATTGTTGTTGTTATTGTAGTTATTGTTGTTGTTGTTATTGTTATTAATATTGTGTTATCATCGTTGTTGTTGTCAGTGTTGCTGTTGTTCATCATTCTTGTTGCTATTGTTGTCATCATCACCATTATCTGTGTTGTAGGTTGTTATTGTTGTAACTGTTTAGTCATTGTTGTTAATGTTGTTGTCATCATTGTTGTTGTTGTCATCATTGTTGTTGTCTTCATTGTTGTTGTAATCTTTGATGTTGTTGTCATCACTATCATTGATTCTTTTGTCATCATGTCATTGTAGTTGTTATTGTTTAAAACTGTCGTCGTCATCATCATCATCGTCATTGTCATTGTCGTCATCATTATCATCATTATCGTTGTTGTTGTTGTTGTTGCTGTAGATGAATTGACACAGCACTTGTGTGTGTTACAGTCCCGGAGAGGGTCACTGTGTGCCCATGGACATCCGAATGCTGACGCTGACCAACCAGACAGGGCAGTGGACGTACAGCGAGGGCACAGACACAGGTCTCAGCTGTTGGTCATCACACCTACACCCATATAACCCCACACATTCCCTTGTACATCATCATCAAGTGTCTTGCTGCATGGCGTTGGCAATCATGGCCCTCCACACGAGTCTATCCCCTGTCGCTGCAAGTACATCTTTCCACCCACCCTCTTTGTCCTCAGCCACCCTGCAAGTCTGTCCAATGTTTTCTCCCTGGGTCTACCTGGTGTTCTCTTTCCTTCCAGCTTTCCTGTTGTGACCAGAGTGTTCTAATTCCCCTTTCCTCATATAATGGCCTATAAATGTTGCCTCCTTCAAGACTGTCTCATCTGTTTTCTTTGCTGTCCATGGAATTGTTAACATTCTTCTTATAAACCACATTTCAGTTGCCTCAGTTTTGTTCTGACGTCCAGATTCCTTTTTTCACATTACTGCCTATTTATATAGAATTTTTTTTTGGGGGGGGGGGGGGATGACAGAAGAGTGGCAGAATGTTCAGACATTCGTCTGCTAATGACTAAACTCGAGGTTCCATGGTTTGTTTTCTTCTGAGGCCTTGACTTTTCTCCTCAGCTTGACTGGAAAATTGAACTGAACGTCTAGTCCTTCGGAAAGGGATGAAAAACGAGTTGACCCATGTGCCTTCTGGCCTGTGCACATTAAAGATCCTCTGGCAGTTGAAAAATTGTGAAGTGCAGGGCTTTCACCTGGCTGCCCTGGTATTTAACATAGGAGACATTGGTTGATTTCCCAGGTCTCTGGGGAATATTGGAGCGATAGGTTGATTTCCCAGGTCTTTGGGGAGATAGGTTGATTTCCCAGGTCTTTGGGGAGATATTGGAGAGATAGGTTGATTTCCCAGGTCTTTGGGGAGATATTGGAGAGATAGGTTGATTTCCCAGGTCTTTGGGGAGATATTGGAGAGATAGGTTGATTTCCCAGGTCTTTGGGGAATATTGGAGAGATAGGTTGATTTCCCAGGTCTTTGGGGAGATAGGTTGATTTCCTAGGTCTCATGGGGAGATATTAGAGAGATAGGTTAATTTCCAGGTCTTTGGGGGAGATATTGGAGAGATAGGTTATTTCCCAGGTCTTTGGGGAGATAGGTTGATTTCCCAGGTCTCAGGGGAGATATTAGAGAGATAGATTAATTTCCAGGTCTCTGGGGAGATATTGGAGAGATAGGTTAATTTCCAGGTCTTTGGGGAGATTTGGAGAGATAGGTTGATTTCCCAGGTCTTTGGGGAGATAGGTTGATTTCCCAGGTTTTGGGGAGATATTAGAGAGATAGGTTAATTTCCAGGTCTTTGGGGAGATATTGGAGAGATAGGTTAATTTCCAGGTCTCTGGGGAGATATTGGAGAGATGGGTTAATTTCCAGGTCTCTGGGGAGATATTAGAGAGATAGGTTAATTTCCAGGTCTTTGGGGAGATATTGGAGAGATAGGTTAATTTCCAGGTCTCTGGGGAGATATTGGAGAGATAGGTTAATTTCCAGGTCTCTGGGGAGATATTAGAGAGATAGGTTAATTTCCAGGTTTTGGGGAGATATTGGAGAGATAGGTTGATTTCCCAGGTCTTTGGGGAGATAGGTTGATTTCCCAGGTCTCTGGAGGAGATATTGGAGAGATAGGTTAATTTCCAGGTCTTTGGGGAGACATTGGGGAGATAGGTTGATTTCCCAGGTCTCTGGGGAGATATTGGGGAGATAGGTTATTTCCCAGGTCCCTTCCCGTGAAGACCAATTAGCCATCTTGCCTTTCTAAAATATTGGTCAGAAAAAATTGGGTGGTGTTGCACTGCAGCAACTTACGCGTTCTCAGGATTTGGTAAAAATCCATCCAGAAACAGCTAAGAAAGTCTTGCTAACACATTTTTGTCACAGACACACAAACTCACACCTCACTCTGGTCAGTATGAAAGTCTTTTTTGTTTGTTTCTTTGTTTGAAAAAGGGAGGAAAATTATATGAAATGTAATGTATAAAAGCAAAAAAAACCCCACTTTTTTTAAGATACTTGACCATCTTTTGGGTTTTGGTTAATTGGTAGTTTTTTTTATTTCTTTTTTTGATTATTGCTGTTTGGTTTTTCTTTTGTTGTTGTGTAGTCCCAGTCTTCCCACTGACCCCATAGCATGCCCAACTCTGGGTAGGAGCCTGTTAGAGCCGAAAAATGACACTATGATATAGTTTTGAAGGGACTGATAGGAGCCGTATTAGAGCCAAAAAATCTCACTCTGGTATAGTTTTGAAGGGACTGATGGGGATTCGAACCAACAACTTCCAGTGGGTAGTCCGTTGCGTTAACCACTACACCACAGCGACTGGTTTACGTGTGTATTTGATATTGCTGTATTCCAGATTGTGACAGTCGCTTTCATTCAGAATCTGAATTTCAGTGACGGTGAAAATGGTATGGACAGACTACAACACCTCTGCCCTGCTCTACGCCTGTGTGGGGGAGGTGGGGGATGATGGGAGGTGCCCTAGCAACAGCCTGCAGGTGGAGCTGCTCTCCCGCACTCCCACCCTCCTGCCCCAGGCAGCGGAGATCATGACAGACATGCTGCCCATGTTGTGTGTGACGGAAAACAAGGTGGAGGCTGTTGAAACGGGTCAGTTTGTGCCGTTATGTTTGTCTTAGTGTGTTTTCAGCTTGGCCTTCGTGTTCTTTCATTTCTTTGTTTTAAATGAGATTAATCAAGATGTGGTGTGTGTGCTTGTGTTTGTGTTGTCTCTGTCTGTCTGTCTGTCTGTCTGTCTGTCTGTCTGTCTGTCTGCCTGCCTGTCTATCTGTCTGTCTTGTTTATAGTGATTGTGTGGCTTAGTGGTTAAATGGTTTATAAAGCTCCTACCTAGGACCACACGAGAAATGCAGGTTCAAATCCTAGGTAGATAGGGATCTCCCCTACTCCTTCTTGTTAATCTAGATGCTAGTTTTCACATGAGATGATGAACTAGTTTCATCTGCAGAACGCATTTAGTGCATGTTATTTTCACATGAGATGATGAACTCAGTTCTCATCTGCAGAACGCATTTAGTGCATGCTTAAGATTCCCACGGCAGCAAGGCCATTGTCCCTGGCAAAATTATGTAGAAAAATCTATTTACACAAGTAAACAGAAATTCGTGCAGCAATGGACTTGTTCTTGGCAAAATTATGTAGAAAAATCCATTTCTGTAGGTAAACAGAAATATATGCATAAAAAAGAAAAAAAAAACAAAAAACAAGAAAATGGGTGGCACAGGTTAATCTGTTGTGACCAAAAAAAAAATGAAACAAACTTGAATGAATACAAACACATTTCTATATAGATCGTTGCACTGAGACAGTTTCTTGTGTGCTTACTTTTTTTGTCCCATTTTCTCCGCCACTTTAATTACCACAGAAGCTGGGACATTTTTAACAATGCCATGATGATGATGATGGTGGAGAAGATGATCATAATGCTGTGGAGTTCCTTCTAGGATTGAGACTGCATGACAGGGCTGTACTCTATGCTTACTATCATAATGTATCCTGGTGTCAACCAGGCCTGGGAGATTTAGATGCCTGCAGTGTTGGTTGGCAGATTTGAGCAACATTGTCAGTGATGCAACAGTGAAGTGGATGAGACTCAACGGTGTGGTCCCAGCCTTCTCAGTGAGTCCATAGCATGCTGAACTCAGGATAGGAGCTGGTTGGAGTGAAGACTCCTGCAGTGACTTTGACAGGACTGATAGCGATTCAAATCCACAACCTTCTAATCAGTAGTCTATTATGCTAACCATTGCACTATGGTGACTGGTCAATACAATTACATCTTACCTGTGTCTCAGAAATGTGAAATTTGTTCAAAAGTGATTGATTACTCTTTGTGTGCTACAGCCAGATCTGCCTATGATAATACCGTAAAGACTTTTTGAACATATGCATTTTTTTTATGTGACAAGACTTTTGTAAATAGATGGGTGTATAAGTTATAACATCTGTATATGTGGGTATGTAGTATCACTTATGTATATGTATGTTATTCATTATTGCATAGAATGTTGTTTTAGTAAAGTATGTGTAAACTTAATTATCTTAATGTATTTCTGTAATGGAATTATCATGACATGAAATGATTATTTTGTTATCATTTGTGCATTAAGATATTTCTAATTTCTTTTTGATATGTTTGTTCTTTTGTTCAAAACTCCTCAGCTTAGTAGCTAAGTGTTTTATTCATATTCTTACTCATTACTCTCACACTTGTTTTATTTTAGCTTTATCAATTTGATTTTAGTGACGGCAGTTATGGTAAACTGACCGAACGCTGTTGTGTTGTGTCATTGTCTGCACCATTGAAAAATAAAGATTAGTCAATCAAAATGATAATAAAACTTTGATATTCTGTATGAAACCAAACTCGAAGTTGACACTGCCAAAGGGATTGATATGTTATAACTGGCATGTGAAAGCCAAGTTTTTTTGGTTCTGGGTTAGGATTGATGTCACAATATCAGATTGTAAAACCATTTACCCCCTTGACTACCAGTGCTTTTTGACATTTAATGTTTTCTGTATGATGAGGACGAAAGTTGCATCACTATTATGTACACTAAAACTACTGCAGCTTCCATATTTGTGAGAGTCTATGCATGGAATTACACACAATGATGCATTAGGCAAATTCTACTTTCAGATGATTTGTTTAGTGATTTCTTGACATTCATATGTGTTTATAACCTTTTGTGACTTTTTTTGTGCAAAAAATGCTCAAGTACTCATCATCAGAACATCTGACATAGTTTTATTCTAAAAGCATTCATAACACAATGTGAATGACCACTTACAGGCCAACCAGTGACTGCTATCCTAAAAACAGAGGCTAATAGTGCACAGAATAGCGTGACTGGGTCACACCGATCAAGTACCTCGACCCACTTCCATCATCTTATTCCTTCCCTTCCTTCCTGACATACAATTTTCCTGTGGTGAATGGTTTTCACATATAGTGCAGTGATGAACAGGACTGCATATGCCATGGAGTTGTTGGCTGGTTGCCAGAATGGACAATAGCCTCAAACCCTTCATGAATGGGCTGTGTGCAAATCAACTTTCAGTGTCTGTTCTGTGCATTGCACATTTTTCATCAGCACTGGGTAACAGCCACTGGTGTCAGCCTCTTCTTTGTCAGAAGTATCTTTTGAATCATCGTCATATTTTCTGCAAGCCTCTCAAGTGCTGTCAAAAGTCAGAAACGTGCACAATTGCGAGAAAGTCCTGGCATCACCATGTAAGGGAAACAAAACATTTTTATAAGCCCTTTCGTAGGCTAGGAACCAGAAAAAACACGAAAGAAGAATACGAACGCGTATTTAATACAACAAGAAAAGACAGGCACAAATTTTCGACCAACTGGCCTTTGTCAAGCGTAAGATTACAAACAAACAAACACCAGATACAAAAATTATGAGAAAAAGACTGAAACTTCCCTGCTGCTGTGTCCAATTTTAGTCAGTTTATACCTTTTCTTACATTGGACACAGCAGCAGGGAAGTTTCAGTCTTTTTCTCATAATTTTTGTATCTGGTGTTTGTTTGTTTGTAATCTTACGCTTGACAAAGGCCAGTTGGCCAAAAATTTGCGCCTGTCTTGTTTTGTTATATTAAATACGCGTTCATATTCTTCTTTCGTGTTTTTTCTGGTTCCTGTTTGTTTGAATGTGGGCAGTCACTCTTGTTTTGGATTTCCTTTCTTAGGCTGTCAGTGGTTCTCTCCCATTTACGTTATGCTGAAATGTGCTAGAAACTACCTCCATGTATTCTTCATTTGAAGGCATCACAGAAGGCTTTGTGTGCTCTGTAGTTTTTCATGTTGACAGCAGTCAAGGGGTTAACCCACATTATCTGAAGAATATGATGGATCACCTTGATTTTTGTTTGGTTGATTGGTTGTGTTCCGAGCAGTATCTGGTCATATGGGTATGTGCATGATGTCTGGATGGCTTGGCCCACATTGTGCAGGCATTATATCACTGCACAGTCTGCATGCTCTGTCTTTGGTGGGCTACCCTACCATGTAAATAATCATACTTCTTCTTTTTTTTTTTTTTTTTTGGAGGGGGTAGGGGAAGGAGGGAATATGCTGGATATTTTCGTTTTTCAAAACCACCAAACTCTGACATGCTTACAGGGTTTTTTTTCTTAAATTTTTCCTAAGCAAGGTGATACTCATGAAGGGGGTTGGACACTAGCAGGTCTGCACATATGTTGACATGGTACCCAGCCAGAGTCAAACCCAAACTTGTGTTTGGAAATGAGACGTCCTGACCAGCTTGGCCATCACATCCATCAGCGTCAAATCAGCTGCACGTTTTACCCATGTCTGATCTCTGTTTACCTTATCTTACCTATAAGTTTGTTCCCGCTACAGATTGGTACCTGCATAGAGATCAGTATGTAGACTCCATATGTTAAGTAGAATCTCCAGGCTGTGTAAGGTTTAGGTGTAGGCTTGCGGCTTGTGCCATGATCATTTGGATCTTCGTCTATCATGTGGCATTTTGCTATGTTAGTACATCAAAAGAGGAGTCAGACAGGGTTGTGTTTTGTCACCAGATCTGTTTTCACTATATAGCAAAAACATCATGAGAAACCTAGAAGAAGACATTTCACCAGACGGCAGATGCACATCAAAAATAGCCAGCAGAATCGGCCAAGCCAAAGCGGCATTCAAGAAGATGAAAAGCATTCTTACCAACAAATGCCTACCAGTTAACATCAGGAAGAGAGTTCTTGAATGTTATATAGAACCGATAATGTTACACAGTTGTGAGGCGTGGACAGTCAACAAGCAAAGCCAGAACAAGATTGAGGCAGCCGAGATGTGGTTTCTCAGAAGAATGTTGAGAGTTCCATGGACAGCAATGAAAACAAATGAGACAGTCTTGATGGAGGCAGACACAAATAGATCACTCATAAGGAAGATTAGGAAAAGACAAGCAACATTTATAGGCCATTTTATGAGGCAGGGGGATTTGGAGCACCTGGTCACAACAGGAAAGCTGAAGGGAAAGAGAGCACCAGGTAGACCCAGGGAGAGAATGCTGGACGGACTTGCAGAGTGGCTGGGGATGAGGAGGGTGGGGGAGATGCTGGGGGCAATGAGAGATAGAGATGGTTGGAAGTCCATGGTCGCCAACGCCATGCGGCAGGGCACCTGATGATGATGATGAGTACATATGCAATTTTTTCATAGCATAGGGATGCTACCTTGAGAAAACTTGATATTGAAACTATCTAGCATGCCTGTGGTCAGGTGTCTGTTAGGTCACCTGTGTGCCTTACCTTTGTCAGATCTGTGTCATGTTATCCGTATATCTTAGTTGTGTGCCAGTTTCACTTTCAGTTTCTCAAGATAGCGTTTTAGCACTCAGAATAAGTTCCATAGCACTAATGCCTCTGATGCCATGTGATAGAGAAGATCGAAAATGTGACCCATTCTCACAAAAGGCACAATTAGTCTCAGTTTAGGCATTTTCAGGTTTTGTTATCATATAAAGTTTAGAATCTCAGCTTTCAAATGGTCCTGAAGTTGAGTTTCAGGATACAAAAACAAAAAAGTTATGGGCTTTCAAAGATGACAGTGTTCAAGTCAGCCATTTTGAGAAAAACAGTGTTGAAGAGAATAGGTCTGAATTGAAAAGGTATGGTCAGAAATTCCTTAGCAACAAGCATTAAATATCAACCAAATCAGCTGAAGTTCCATACTTCCCTTGTTTACTTAATTGTCCATCCATCCGAAACAACAAAAAGAAAACTAGATTTAAGAAAAGCGTACTTTAATCACCAAAATG
This sequence comes from Monoplex corrugatus, assembly GCA_030674185.1. Classification (NCBI taxonomy): domain Eukaryota; kingdom Metazoa; phylum Mollusca; class Gastropoda; order Littorinimorpha; family Ranellidae; genus Monoplex; species Monoplex corrugatus. The sequence continues at coordinate 9,030,606 of JAPXFY010000026.1, read as the reverse complement.
GGGCGATCGGGCAGCTTTCAGCGGCCAGATAGTAGCACTTACCACACATTAAAACACAAAAATGATACTTATCGATTAAATTTGACTTTATTGTATTAGGACATCGTGTAAAAGTGGTTATAGAGCATGAAAATGCAGAAAACTCAAAATTGATAAAATTGTCCCTGTTCAGAGTTTTCAGCCCACAGCAGCAGAAGGCCTCGCCCGACTTATTGTACCTTTAGTCAGAGCGGGTCACAAATGGTCTTGGCATAAGGCATAAGCCTGCAGATAAACCCTGTTCATTGGCAAGATCTTGAGGTCCTGTCTAGCAAATGTGTTTTACGTCTATTTTTGTATCAGTTTGTCACTAAAACAGCCTGGGCTATACTCTAGTGAAATGTATGTGTGTCAGGTGTTATACTACATATGTAATTGTGTTGGAGATGTCTCCGGTCATCTTAACATTGAATGTGTATTAGATCATCTGTGTACTTGTCTTGTGTGCCAGGTATGTGTCAGATTACCGAGGAGCTAGAACATCTGGTCGGTGGGTCCAGTGGGGGAGGTGTGGCTGAGTCAGTGACCTCATGTCGAGTACGGGACATTCCACTGGAGAAGAACTTCACCTTGCCTAAGGTGAGCTGTCAGTACAGGTGACCTGCAATGTTGAGACTCTCAGGACCATACAGGTGTGATGGGGTTGTGGTAAGGATTGAAGACAGAATGCATAAGGCTGAAGAGCATAGGTGGTAAGGCAGCCTGACAGTGAAGACCCAGGGAAGGCAGAGCTGGTGTTTTTCTCTTTATTCCATCCCAACTGCTCACAACCAGACCAGAGGAGAAAGACACACAGCATCCATGCTCACCCACTTATGTACTCGGCACGTGAACCGCAATGATGACACTGCGAGTCTGCAGGTGAATAGACTCTGTGGAATCCCTCAGGGGCCAGATTTATGTTTCTTCAAACAAGCTTAGCAGTGTTTATCTTGTGGTCCAAGTAACTTAGTTACAATCATAGCGCACGGCTACACAGGTATCTGTGATGTACAGACTCTCAGGACTGTACAGGTAATCTGCGTGTTCAAACTCTCAGAGCTAAACAGGTTATCTGTGATATTAAGACTTTCAGGACCATACAGGTAATCTGTAATGTTCAGACTTTCAGGAACATACAGGTAATCTGTGATATTCACTCAGGACCATACAGATAATCTGTAATGTTCAGACTCTCAGGAACATACAGGTAATCTGTAATGTTCAGACTCTCAGGAACATACAGGTAATCTGTAATGTTTAGACTCTCAGGACCATACAGGTAATCTGTGATATTCACTCAGGACCATACAGGTAATCTGTAATGTTCAGACTCTCAGGACCATACAGGTAATTTGTAATGTTCAGACTTTCAGGACCATACAGGTAATCTGTAATGTTCAGACTCTCAGGATCAAACAGGTACTCTGCAATGTTCAGACTCTCAGGAACATACAGGTAATCTGTAATGTTTAGACTCTCAGGACCATACAGGTAATTTGTAATGTTCAGACTCTCAGGATCATACAGGTAATCTGTAATGTTCAGACTCTCAGGAACATACAGGTAATCTCTGATATTCACTCAGGATGATACAGGTAATCTGTAATGTTCAGATTCTCAGGAACATACAGGTAATCTGTAATGTTTAGACTCTCAGGACTATACAGGTGATCTGTGATATTCACTCAGGACCATACATGTAATCTGTAATGTTTAGACTCTCAGGACCATACAGATAATCTGTAATGTTTAGACTCTCAGGACCATACAGATAATCTGTAATGTTTAGACTCTCAGGAACATACAGATAATCTGTAATGTTTAGACTCTCAGGACTATACAGGTAATCTGTAATGTTTAGACTCTCAGGACTATACAGATAATCTGTAATGTTCAGACTCTCAGGACTATACAAGTAGTCTGTAATGTTTAGACTCTCAGGACCATACAGATAATCTGTAATGTTTAGACTCTCAGGACTATACAGGTAATCTGTAATGTTTAGACTCTCAGGACCATACAGGTAATCTGTAATGTTTAGACTCTCAGGAACATACAGATAATCTGTAATGTTTAGACTCTCAGGACTATACAGGTAGTCTGTAATGTTTAGACTCTCAGGACCATACAGGTAATCTGTAATGTTTAGACTCTCAGGACTATACAGGTAATCTGTAATGTTTAGACTCTCAGGACCATACAGGTAATCTGTAATGTTTAGACTCTCAGGACTATACAGGTAATCTGTAATGTTTAGACTCTCAGGACTATACAGGTAATCTGTAATGTTCAGACTCTCAGGAACATACAGATAATCTGTAATGTTTAGACTCTCAGGACTATACAGGTAATCTGTAATGTTTAGACTCTCAGGAACATACAGATAATCTGTAATGTTCAGACTCTCAGGAACATACAGATAATCTGTAATGTTTAGACTCTCAGGACTATACAGATAATCTACAATGTTTAGACTCTCAGGACTATACAGATAATCTGTAATGTTTAGACTCTCAGGACTATACAGGTAATCTGTAATGTTTAGACTCTCAGGACTATACACATAATCTGTAATGTTTAGACTCTCAGGACTATACAGGTAATCTGTAATGTTTAGACTCTCAGGACTATACAGGTAATCTACAATGTTTAGACTCTCAGGACTATACACATAATCTGTAATGTTTAGACTCTCAGGACTATACAAGTAGTCTGTAATGTTTAGACTCTCAGGACCATACAGATAATCTGTAATGTTCAGACTCTCAGGACTATACAGGTAATCTGTAATGTTTAGACTCTCAGGACTATACAGATAATCTGTAATGTTCAGACTCTCAGGACTATACACATAATCTGTAATGTTTAGACTCTCAGGACTATACAGATGATCTGTAATGTTCAGACTCTCAGGACTATACACATAATCTACATGTATTATATTCAGACTCTCAGGACTATACAGATAATCTACATGTATTATATTCAGACTCTCAGGACCATAAGGTGATCTGTGGTGTTCATTCTCAGGACTGTAAGATAATCTGCAATGTTCAGACTCTCAGGACTATACACATAATCTGTAATGTTCAGACTCTCAGGATCAAACAGGTAATGTGCAATTTCAGACTCTCAGGACCATACAGGTAATCTGTAATGTTCAGACTCTCAGGATCAAACAGGTAATCTGCAATGTTCAGACTCTCAGGAACATACAGGTAATCTGTAATGTTCAGACTCTCAGGATCATACAGGTAATCTGTGATATTCAGACTCTCAGGAACATAAGGTGTTCTGTGGTGTTCACTCTCAGGACAATACAGGTAGTTTATAATAATTATTCAGACTCTCATGACCTTACAAATAATCTGTGATATTCAGACTCTCAGGACTATCCAGGTAATCTGTTATATTCAGATTCTCAGGACTATCCAGGTGATCTGATATTTTCAGATTCTCAGGACTATACAGGTAATCTGCATGTATTGTATATCTGTGTGTTTGTCTGTGTGTGTGTGTGTGTGTGCATGTGTGTTTGTCTCTTGTGTGTGTGCAGATGAGAGGCACATGGTTTGAAATCGCTCGCACCAGGTTCACGTTCAACACCATGGAATCGGTCATCTCAGTCTACGACTACAACCCTGACAATGACAACCTTGAGGGTCTCTTCATCGGCACTCTGTGAGTTTCTTTTTCCTCTTCTGCATTTGTTGAGTGACAGGACTTTTTCTTGTATAAATATTGTCGTTTTTCTGTGCCCCACCATGTAGGCAGTTGTACTACATTTTGGGGGATATTCTGTGTGAGTGTCATTAGTTTCACAGTTGTCTGTCTGAAGTTCTTGTCTCAAGATGGTGGGGAAACAGGGGGGGGGGGGGGGGGGCTGGGGGAGCAGGGAGAAAGAGGCAGTCAGTGCCAGACAGGACCACACTGTCCAGAGCACGTCCTACAGTTTTGCACATTGTTCAGAAATACATGAAAGACAATCATTGCACAGAATTTTTCCCAGATCATCGTCAGCAATTTTAACTGTACAATGACTGATACATGTTGACAACTTACGTTACAAAAATATGAAGCCCATCATATTTTCCAACCAGAGTACATCTTGATCACTGTCTGATCTCACACCAAGGTACACGCATTTATGCATACACTTATTTTCCTTCTCTTCTCTCTTTTTAAACATTTCAAGTTTCCTTGAAGTCTTCATAAAAATGCCAATTCATTGAAAACTTATCAAGCTCGTAATTGATAGCAGCGATGTATTTTTCAATTTCATATCTTGTTTTGAGAAATGTTTGAAATAGTAAAGAGATTGGTTAACTTTTGTTAAATTTACATGCATACATAAAAATATTCTCAAGTAACAAAATGTAATCAAAAGTTTTGTCGGACTGGTAATTTGCATAATGTCTAAAAAGTATGATTGATTTGTTTAAGAACATTGACGATATATTTGCACATCTACTGTTGAACATATTTGATATTCTTTATGCATATGCACACGAAAGGGGTTTAGGCACATGGCAGGTCTGAACACATTGATCCAAGAGATCACACAAATCTCCACCCTTTACCTGCAAAGCAGAGGTATCCAGATGGATTGGACTAGGACCATCTGACTGGAACTCCAACAACATTTACTTACTTGATACCTACTAAGAAGGGAGAAGAGTGGCAGAATGGTTCAGACGTTCACCTGCCAATAACTAAACTCGAGGTTCCAGGGTTCGCTCCCTGTAGAGGCCTTGACTTGACTTTTCTCCTCAGTTTGACCGGAAAATGGAACTGAACGTCTACTCTTTGGGAAGAGGATGAAAAATGAGTTGGACCTGTGTGCCTTCTGGCTGGGCACGCTAAAGATTCCATGGCAGTCAATAATCGTGAAGAGCAGGGCATTGCCTGACTGCCTTGGCAAAAAGCATTGGAGAGACAGGTTGATTTCCCAGGTCCCACCCCTTGAAGACCAAATAGCCTTCTTGCCTTTCTGAAGTCTTGATTTAAAAAAAATGTGAATATGAATGTGAATTTGAAACGAGGAAGAGGGGATAGGCCTCGCCCTTATGGTGCTGGCCCCGGAAAAGTTGAGGTTTCTGTCATCTCACTCCCCTACGACTCCAGAATTCTGGAACTATCTAGGTAGGACCTCAGGACCTGGCCAGCTCGTGATTTATGTGCAGGCTTGAGGCTTGTGCCGTGATCATTCTGGATCTTCTCCATCACATGGCACCTGTGACGTTAGTGCGTATGGAATTCATTCCGAGCGCAGAGATGTCATCTTGAGAAATTGAAACTGAAACTGAAGCTACCTACTGAAGGGTCTATTTTGTATTATTACTGTATGTTTAAGTTTGTTTGTCCGTGTTTTCATTATATTTTTATGTGTTTCATTTTGTTTATCTCCCCAGCCATGAGCAATGCCAGAGCCCCCTACAGAGCATCACCAAAAAGAAGTTTGCTAATGGACCAGACTCCATCATTGAAGCACGTATTCAGGCTGGAGAGAGTATCTTCCCTTGGAGTGAGTCACGACTGTGGTCATTTAACCCTTTTCGTGTGAAAGAAAACCAGCTTGGCCAAATTAACCCTTTCTTTCCTGCACCCAGTCCACCAGTTTCCTTCAGGTTTGGTTCTAACACCCTCCTATCCGGAATTGAATGTGCTATCGGCTTATTGGGAAGACTTGGATCACTCAGTAAAGTCACATCGTGGGTGGGTCATTGAGGGTTTTGCCCAGTTCTGCTGACCAGTGCCAATGGTGTCTGTATCTCTCAGGCCTGGTTAATGACAGGATGTGGTATGAAAGTAAGCTTTTTTTCTCTTTTTTGCTGTCCTATTTCATATGCCACATTACTGGCTGAGACAATTTTTCACAATGCTATGATGATGAGGAGGAGGAAGATGATAACTGTGACGTTATTCCATGTAGGATTGAGACTGTATGACATTGTGAGTAAATGCTTTGGTGAATGATGAGAGTGAGCGCTTTGATTTGATTCATACATCAAGATTTGGCACCATACAAATGTCATTATTAATATTATCCTTAATATTATTTAGTAGTAGTAGTAGTAGTAGTACTATTAGCAGTAGTTCTATTATTAGTATTATCATTATTATTATGGTTGTTGTTGTTGTGGACTTTTCCTTTTGTTCATCGTGTACAGGCCACATTTGGCAATTCCTGTGGCCTTTTTTCTAGTTCTTGCTGGTAGCCATGGGCATGGTGTTCAGAGGAGTTGTAGTTTCTCACATTCCCCAGTGTGACAAGACAGGCGGGAGAAACCTCATTGTAGGTGAGGGTGGATCCTGTTTAGGTCAGGACCCAGCACTGCTCTACCATGAAGGGACCTCGATGGGAGAGCATCATTCTAGTCTGATATCAGTGACGAAGTAGGTAAATAATTTTTACGTTATTGTAGTTTCAGTTTCAGTTTCAGTTTCTCAAGATGACGTCTCCACACTCAGTATGAATTCCATATGCACTATCATCACAGGTGCCATGTGATGGAGAAAATCCAGAGTGATCACAGCACAAGCCTTAAGCCTGCACATAGACCCACGAGCTAAGGTCCTGAGATCCTACCTACATGTATATACTTCTATATCCCTGAGGTCATAGGGGAGTGAGATGACAGAGACCTCAACTTTTACTGGGGCCAGCACCATGAGGGCAGCGCCCATCCTCTCTCCCTCAATTCAAATTCATAATCATATTCACTTTTTTTTTAACCAAGTCTTCCAAAAAACTAATTGGTGTTTAAGGGGTGGG
>JAPXFY010000026.1:9001310-9013810 GCA_030674185.1 Monoplex corrugatus | reverse complement strand
AAGGAATCAAAGAGTTAACTTTTCATTTACTGTCACAGGCCGGTCCTTGCTTCAACCAAGGTCACGCATTCTGCACAGCAACCCGGAGGTTCTAAACCTTCCTGCTTAACTGCTGTGCAGGCCTCAATGTCTCCATTAGGCTTGTCCCCGGCAGTGACCGGCCCTGTGGTGCAAGCACACAGACCGGACACTCAGGGAACGTATAGTGCCCACTGACACAGTTGGCCTTCTGGGAGCTCCTCAAATTTCCAGTCACCCCCGCGCTCGCAGTGGGCCAACTACCATGGCCTTCTTCGTCGGGGAAAAACCTTTTGTCCTCCTCAGTTAAGGGACGCAGGGCAGCCATCTGCAATAGCATCAGCCAGTCGGGTAGTCCTTCATTCGCGGACAATCCTGTCCTGCTGGATATTGTCGTAGGGCTTCCCTTTGGGAAGCCTGACTCCCCGCGGCACCCGGCCGAGGATCTCCTTCTCGTCCTCTCCTCCCTGGGACTTTCGCCTTAACGAGCCCATCAGGGAGTGTTCTCCCAACTTCCTCTCATTTCGGACAGCCTTTTCGGACGGCCTTTCTACTCACTCTAGCGTTGGGGAGGCACTGTAGCGAAGTGCATGCTCTTGGCGGACTCCCCGGGGATGTTGCTTTTGAACCGGAGGGCTCAATGTCTCTCCGCCTACTCCCGGACTTCTTGGCCAAGAACCAGTCGCCAGGTTCTCCTACTCTATCTCCATTCATCCCCTGACATCTATCCTTGCTCCGGATGACGAAATCTTCTCGCCAGAAGCAGCACCACCTGTTTCTCTCTTACAACGAAAGTTATAAGAAGGCCATTAGCCACGCATCCCCCTCTCAATGGCTGTGAACAGTCATCAAGGATGCGTATGCCAGGCCGGGCTCAGATTCGGCTGTTTTCTCCCTGAGGCCCCATGAGATTGGAGCATGGGCCTTGTCACTGGCGTTCACTCAGGGCCAGCCCCCTGAGTGTCCTGGACACCACGCATTGGCGTTCTCTGGGCACGTTCATTCCATCCTACCGGCGCGATGTATACCATCTGTGCGACGATGGATCTAGGGGTATTGCTTCCGCTGTGGTGGCTCAACACCCCATCTCTGCTGCACGCCCTGACTTGTCTCATTCCTCCAGGCGTTAACCAGGTAAGCCCTCCTTCCGGGTAGTGCTATTCTGCATTAGTGAGCCACGGTATAGTATGTGTAATTAAAAGGAAATTTTCCTTCTAAAATTACGTTTAATCTAACATACTTACCGTGGCTCACGCAGAGTCCCTCCCGTCCTCCCCGCCTTCCTGGTTCCTTCCGTTCACAGTCAGGGTCTTGGTTTCCTCGAAAAGAGGAAGAGCACATGCGCATGCGCAAGACATGGATACTCTCAGAGTTATGGTCCCTTCGGACTTTATTGTTTATGAGGCAGGAATGGCAAATCGCTGCCGCTTATTGCATTAGTGAGCCACGGTAAGTATGTTAGATTAAACATAATTTTAGAAGGAAAATTTCCTTTTGCTAGCATGGTTGACAATGCAAGGTACTGGTTGACAGGGTGCAGGAGTCAAAGGGTTAATGGTAATGTTGCAAATTTATTAATGGTGTTGCACCTACTTATCTTTTGCGACCACCTCTGAATGTATACGTTTTGCCCAACTTCTCCATTCTGCTTCAGACACTTCTTGTGTACAAATTCCTCAGTATATATGTTCAACAATCTGTCGCCACTTATTTTCTGTGTCTGGTCTATACAGCTGGATGAGCTTCCCCTGTAACTTCAACAGTCTCACACTCTGTCTTCCTGCACATCCTTTCTTTAAATTTTTTTTTAGGATCATTACATTCAGTGAGGTTACCTTTGTGCTCATCTTCCCCCCCCCCCCCCCCCATTCCATTTTCTGTGCCACCTGAATGGTCACAGAAGCTGGCACAGTTTTTATAGTGCAGTGATAATGATATCAGTGACGCTGATGAGGATGATAACCATGATGCTGTGGGGTTCCATCTGGGATTGAGACTGCGTGACAGGGCTGTATTCTATACTAACTATCATAATATGTCCTGGCATCAACCAGGCCTGAGAGATACAGACACCTATGGTGCTGGTCAGAAGATCTGAGCAACACCCTCACTGATGCATCCGTGAAGTGGATGAGACTCGACTGTGTGGTCCCAGTCTTCCCAATGAACCCATAGCACGTCCAACTCTGGGTAGGAGCCAGTTAGAGCCAAAAAATCCCACAATGATTTTTTGAAGGGACCAATGGGGATTCAAACCCACAATCTTCCTGTTGGTAGTCCATTGCGTTAACCGCTAAACCACTGGTATCTTCCTGTAAGTCTAATTTCCTTTATCTCCTCAACAGTCACACACTGTCTTCCTACAAGTCTAATTTCCTTTGTCTCCTCAACAGTCACATACTGTGTCTTCCTGCAAGTCTAATTTCCTTTGTCTCCTCAACAGTCACATACTGTGTCTTCCTACAAGTCTAATTTCCTTTATCTCCTCAACAGTCACATACTGTGTCTTCCTACAAGTCTAATTTCCTTTATCTCTTCAACAGTCACATACTGTGTCTTCCTGCAAGTCTAATTTCCTTTATCTCCTCAACAGTCACATGCTGTGTCTTCCTGCAAGTCTAATTTCCTTTATCTCTTCAACAGTCACATACTGTGTCTTCCTGCAAGTCTAATTTCCTTTATCTCCTCAACAGTCACATGCTGTGTCTTCCTGCAAGTCTAATTTCCTTTATGTCCTCAACAGTCACCCACTGTGTCTTCCTGCAAGTCTAATTTCCTTTGTCTCTTCAAGAGTCACATACTGTGTCTTCCTGCAAGTCTAATTTCCTTTGTCTCCTCAACAGTCACCCACTGTGTCTTCCTGCAAGTCTAATTTCCTTTGTCTCCTCAACAGTCACATACTGTGTCTTCCTGCAAGTCTAATTTCCTTTGTCTCCTCAACAGTCACATACTGTGTCTTCCTGCAAGTCTAATTTCCTTTGTCTCCTCAACAGTCACATACTGTGTCTTCCTGCAAGTCTAATTTCCTTTATGTCCTCAACAGTCACATACTGTGTCTTCCTGCAAGTCTAATTTCCTTTATGTCCTCAACAGTCACATACTGTGTCTTCCTCAAGTCTAATTTCCTTTGTCTCTTCAACAGTCACATACTTGTCTTCCTACAAGTCTAATTTCCTTTGTCTCTTCAACAGTCATATACTGTGTCTTCCTGCAAGTCTAATTTCCTTTGTCTCTTCAACAGTCACATACTGTGTCTTCCTGCAAGTCTAATTTCCTTTATCTCTTCAACAGTCATATACTGTGTCTTCCTACAAGTCTAATTTCCTTTGTCTCTTCAACAGTCACATACTGTGTCTTCCTGCAAGTCTAATTTCCTTTATCTCTTCAACAGTCATATACTGTGTCTTCCTACAAGTCTAATTTCCTTTGTCTCTTCAACAGTCATATACTGTGTCTTCCTACAAGTCTAATTTCCTTTGTCTCTTCAACAGTCATATACTGTGTCTTCCTACAAGTCTAATTTCCTTTGTCTCTTCAACAGTCACATACTGTGTCTTCCTGCAAGTCTAATTTCCTTTGTCTCTTCAACAGTCATATACTGTGTCTTCCTGCAAGTCTAATTTCCTTTGTCTCCTCAACAGTCACCCACTGTGTCTTCCTTCAAGTCTAATTTCCTTTATCTCCTCAACAGTCACCCACTGTGTCTTCCTGCAAGTCTAATTTCCTTTATCTCCTCAACAGTCACCCACTGTGTCTTCCTTCAAGTCTAATTTCCTTTATCTCCTCAACAGTCACCCACTGTGTCTTCCTGCAAGTCTAATTTCCTTTATCTCCTCAACAGTCACCCACTGTGTCTTCCTTCAAGTCTAATTTCCTTTGTCTCCTCAACAGTCACATACTGTGTCTTCCTGCAAGTCTAATTTCCTTTGTCTCCTCAACAGTCACACACTGTGTCTTCCTGCGAGTCTAATTTCCTTTGTCTCCTCAACAGTCACATACTGTGTCTTTCTGCAAGTCTAATTTCCTTTGTCTCTTCAACAGTCACATACTTGTCTTCCTACAAGTCTAATTTCCTTTGTCTCTTCAACAGTCATATACTGTGTCTTCCTGCAAGTCTAATTTCCTTTATCTCTTCAACAGTCACATACTGTGTCTTCCTGCAAGTCTAATTTCCTTTATCTCTTCAACAGTCACATACTGTGTCTTCCTGCAAGTCTAATTTCCTTTATCCCTTCAACAGTCACATACTTGTCTTCCTACAAGTCTAATTTCCTTTGTCTCCTCAACAGTCACATACTGTGTCTTCCTGCAAGTCTAATTTCCTTTATCTCTTCAACAGTCACATGCTGTGTCTTCCTACAAGTCTAATTTCCTTTGTCTCCTCAACAGTCACATACTGTGTCTTCCTGCAAGTCTAATTTCCTTTATCTCCTCAACAGTCACATGCTGTGTCTTCCTGCGAGTCTAATTTCCTTTGTCTCCTCAACAGTCACATGCTGTGTCTTCCTGCGAGTCTAATTTCCTTTGTCTCTTCAAGAGTCACATACTGTGTCTTCCTGCAAGCATAATTTGAAGACATACCGTTTGTCCAGCAGTGATTTCCCACTTTATTCACCCTCCCCTTCATTCCACTCTCCTGCTGTCCTTGACCCTTTCTAAGTATTGCACATATTTCTTTGTAGGCTTAATTTTGTTTCTCTTGTCATTGTGTGTGATTGTTTAATGAATAGTGAGAGTGTGCACTTTGATTTGATTTATACATGTATATCAAGATCAAGTACCAAAAAAATCAATTCTTACTGTTGTTGTTGTTGTTGTTGGTGTTGTTTGTTTTGTTGTTGTTGATGATGATGATGTTGATGATGATGATGATGATGATTGTTGTTGTTATAGTTATCATTGATATTGTTATTATCGTTATTATCATTTTCATTATGATTATTGTTATTGTGATATTTTTACAGCCACTTTCAAGATTCTCCGTTTAGAAAGGGAGCTAATGCTGGTATACTCATGCACACGAGAGACAGACGAAGGAATATGCTTGCCGGAAGGGATCCATGTGGACCTGTTGGGACGATCCATCAATGTTGCCCTGGACGATGTGATTCCTTTGCTGGATGCTCTCCCTTCAGTTTGTCTCAAACCTGAGTGGATCAAGTCCATTACATCAACCAGTGAGTTGTCACTGTGTGTGTGTGTGTGTGTGTGTGTGTGGTGTGGTGTGTGTGTTTGTGTTGTATAGAGGGACTGCATTTGTCATAGAGTGTGACACCCGGTTCTGATATAGGATAGAGGGACTGCATTTGTCATAGGTGTGACACCTGGTTCTGATAAGATAGAGGGAACCATTTGTCATAGAGTGTGACACCTGTTTTGATATAGGATAGAGGGACTACATTTGTCATAGAGTGTGACACCGGTTTTGATATAGGATAGAGTGAACACATTTGTCATAGAGTGTGACACCCAGTTTTGATATACGGATAGAGTGAACACATTTGTCATAGAGTGTGACACCTGGTTTTGATATAGGATAGAGGGACTACATTTGTCATAGAGTGTGACACCTGGTTTTGATATAGGATAGAGGAACTACATTTGTCATAGAGTGTGACACCTGGTTTTGATATAGGATAGAGTGAACACATTTGTCATAGAGTGTGACACCTGGTTTTGATATAGGATAGAGGATACATTTGTCATAGAGTGTGACACCCGTTCTGATATAGGATAGAGTGAACACATTTGTCATAGAGTGTGACACCCGGTTTGATATAGGATAGAGGGAACACATTTGTCATAGAGTGTGACACCTGGTTTTGATATAGGATAGAGTGAACACATTTGTCATAGAGTGTGACACCTGGTTTGATATAGGATAGAGGGACTACATTTGTCATAGAGTGTGACACCCGTTTTGATATAGGATAGAGTGAACATTATAATATAATATAATTAAAATATAATAATAATAATTATAAGATAAAATTATAATAGTTATATAAAAATTTAAATATAATAAGATAATTAATATGTTTAAAAGTACACATTTGTCATAGAGTGTGACACCTGGTTTTGATATGTATAATTGAGGGAATCTATAGAGGTGAACACATTTGTCATAGAGTGTGACACCTGGTTTTGATATAGGATAGAGGGACTTACATTTGTCATAGAGTGTGACACCTGGTTTTGATATAGGATAGAGGACACATTTGTCATAGAGTGTGACACCTGGTTTGATATAGGATAGAGGATAACATTTGTCATAGAGTGTGACACCTGGTTTTGATATAGGATAGAGGGATTACATTTGTCATAGAGTGTGACACCCGGTTCTGATATAGGATAGAGTGAACACATTTGTCATAGAGTGTGACACCGGTTTTGATATAGGATAGAGGGATTACATTTGTCATAGAGTGTGACACCTGTTCTGATATAGGATAGAGTGAACACATTTGTCATAGAGTGTGACACCTGGTTCTGATATAGGATAGAGGGATTACATTTGTCATAGAGTGTGACACCCGGTTCTGATATAGGATAGAGGGACTACATTTGTCATAGAGTGTGACACCCGGTTCTGATATAGGATAGAGGGACTTCATTTGTCATAGAATGTGACACCCGGTTCTGATATAGGATAGAGTGAACACATTTGTCATAGATGTGACACCCGGTTCTGATATAGGATAGAGGGACTACATTTGTCATAGAGTGTGACACCGGTTTTGATATAGGATAGAATGAAACACATTTGTCATAGAGTGTGACACCAGACGGTAGATGCATATCAGAAATAGCCAGCAGAATCGGCCAAGCCAAAACAACATTCAAGAAGATGACAAGCATTCTTACCAACAAATGCCTATCAATTAACATCAGGAAGAGAGTTCTTGAATGTTATATAGAACCAATACTGTTGTAGGGTTGCGAGGCGTGGACAGTCAACAAGCAAAGCCAGAACAAGACTGAGGCAGCCGAGATGTGGTTTCTCAGAAGAATGTGAGAGTTCCATGGACAGCAAAGAAAACAAACGAGAGACAGTCTTGATGGAGGCAGACACAAGGTAGATCATCATAAGGAAGATTACGAAAAGACAGGCAAGATTATAGGCCATTTTATGAGGAAAAGGGAATGGGAACACCTGGTCACGACAGGAAAGCTGGAGGGAAAGAGAGCAACGGGTAGACCCAGGGAGAAGATGCTAGACGGACTTGCAGAGTGGCTGGGCACAAGGAGGGTGAAAGAGATTCTTGAGGCAGCAAGAGATAGAGACAGATTGAAGTCCATAATCACCAACGCCATGCGGCAAGGTACCTGATGATGATGATGATGATGATGATAGAGGGACTACATTTGTCATAGAGTGTGACACCCGGTTCTGATGTAAGATAGAGGGACTACATTTCTTACAGAGTATGACACCCTGCTGTGATGTGAGATAGTGAAACTGTATATCTCACAGTGTGTTTTGACTTGCTGTTGTGGTGTGGTGTACACCAGTCTGTCCAGTGGATTGTCATACGTGTATACAGGTCTGATGTGTCTGACTTTTTCATGTTTGTTGTCTCTCTGACAAATTGCTGTACTTTTGGCTATCCTGTCTGAAATAACACATCTGACTTTTCTGTCTGTGTGTGAGTGAGTGAGTGTGGTGTCGTGTGTGTGTGTGTCTGTGTGTGAGTGATGTGATGTGTGTGTGTGTGTGTGTGTGTGTGTGTGTGTGTGTGTGTGTTGTGTTGTGGTGTGTTTCTCTCTCTGTCTCTCTCTCTCTGTCTTTCTGTCTCTGTCTCTCTGTCTCTTTCTCTCTGTCTGTCTCTCTCTTTGTCTGCCTCTCTTTCTCTGTCTGTCTCTCTCTCTTCCTCTCTGTTACTATCTCTATCTCTCTCTCTTTCTCTCTCTCTTTCTCTGTCTCTCTCTGTCTCTTTCTTTCTCTTCCCCTCTCCCTCTCTCTTTCTCTGTCTCTCTCTCCCTCCCTCCCTCTCTTTCTTTCTCCGTCTTTCTCTCTCTCTCTCCCTCTCTGTCTCTCTCTCTCTGTCTTTCTTTGTCTCTCTCTGTCTCTCTTTCTCTCTCTCTCTCTCCCTCTCCCTCTCTCTCCCTCTCTCTCTCCTCTCTCTCTCTCTCTCTCTCTCTGTCTGACAAATTGATGTATACCCTTATCTACCATGTCTGAAGTTAACATCTGTCCTAACATCTGTATATAAGTACAAAAAAGTTAAGGATCATATGATAAACAGGTGGTAATTAACTCAGTTCGCTACTGTTTTTTTTCAGTCACAGCCAATTGTTATGAATCTGTTCAGTGTAACGTGGCTGGCGATGTTGTGTTAGTGCGAAAATTGCACGGGATTCTCTACTACTGAGCTTGGCAGCAAACGGAAAAGCGGAAACTTGCGAAAAAGGACCTTGATTTGGACCGTTCTGCCTGAACACATTGCACAAGCCAGATGGAAAAACCATTATGCACGTGCAAGCACTGCTGTTTATGTGTGAGATGCTGTCTCTTGCTTGGCTTTATAAGAAGACATTCCACCAGTAGTAGGCCTGATCTGACAATGCCTCCACGACGAAAATTGAGCGAGTTTGAGAGGGGACGAGCTGTTGCATGGTTCCAAGATGGTGTTCCCAAGCGAGAAGTGGCCAGGCGACTTCAGGTGTCCATCTCGGTCATTGTCAGACTGATTCAACGCTTCACAGCCACTGGGAGGGTCCATGAAAGACGCAGATCTGGTCGACCGAAGAAGACAAACCCACGTGAAGATCGTCTCATTGAACAAGCCCTGCAGACAAGAACAGCCTCTTCCAGCATCATTCGAAGGCAGCTGAGGGTGGCTACTAACATCAACATCAGCCAGCAGACCATACGGAACCGCCTTCATGGGTTTAACCTCCGTTCTCGTCGCCCAGCTGTACGGCCACGCTTAACTCCAGCCCATAGGGCAGCACGCCGCGCCTTCTGCAGACGTCACGTGAGGTGGACACGTCAGCAGTGGTCCCAGGTCCTGTTCAGTGATGAATCACGCTTCACCATGAACCACAACGACGGCCGACTGAGGGTCTGGAGGCGCCCAGGGCAACGCTTTATTGACACCACTGTCCAAGAAAAGGTGGCCTTTGGTGGAGGTTCTGTAATGGTCTGGGGGGCCTTCAGCCTTCACCACAGAACACCCTTGTATCATGTACAGGGTAACCTGACTGGCCTCCGATACCGGGATGAGATCCTTCGACCGCTGGCTGTGCCTACACTGCAGCAGATGGGACCGACGGCTGTCTACCAGGATGACAACGCTCGCCCCCACAGGGCAAGGGTGGTCAACGACTTCCTGCAGCAGTCTGGAGTCAACAGAATGGAGTGGCCAGCATGCAGTCCCGATCTCAACCCGATTGAGAACCTCTGGGATGAGCTGGATCGCAAAGTGAGGAGCAACCATCCCCCTCCCAGGGATGCCCAACACCTCTACCAGATGCTGCAGGCTGAGTGGCAGGCGCTTCCACAGAGGATCTTCACCAACCTGGTCAACTCGATGAGGACTCGCTGCGTCGAGTGCCAGAACAGCCATGGCGGTTACACGCATTACTGAACTTTTGGGAGCATCAGAATGCCCTGTCTTGTGATTTCAATGACTTTGGGAAATCAAATTTCGATACGTACCCACTTTGATCAAATGTACACACCAAACGATTGCTCGAAATTGAAGGCAATTGTGTATCGTTATCACTAAAGCATGGAATTAAATGTTTGCCAAACTTCAACGCATTGGCTTTCTTATTTTGAAAGTTATGAATTTTTGTGCAAGTGATCCTTAACTTTTTGTGCGTAGTGTATATATATATGTATTTTGTGTGTAGCGGAGTGCAACAGCCTGGCATCAAAGAGCGTTGAAGTGATAGAGACGTCGGCCTGCGCGGTGGACAGGTTGCCAGCCGTTAGTGTGGACCACAGGTACTGAGACTACATTTCGAGTATACACCACATTTGTGTTTTATTTTTTTATTTTCTTTTATTTCGTTTATTCTTTCTCTTTTTTTTTCTGTCTATTTCTTCTTTCCTTTTTTTTTTCTGTTTTTTTATTATTTCTTTCTTCTTTTTTATTTTTTTATTCTTCTGTTTTTTTCTTTCTGCTTATTTTTTTTCTTTATTCTTTCTTTTTTATGTTTATTTCTCGTCTTTTTCTCTCTTTATTTCTGTTTTTTATTTCTTCTGTTTTATTCTTTCCTGTTTTTTCTTTCCTGTTTTATTTTTCCTTTTTTTTTCTTTATGTCTTATTTCTTCTGTCTTTTTTATTTCTCTTTTCTTCTGTCTTTTTTTATGTCTGTCTTTTTCTTCGTCTTTTTCTGTCTATTTCCTCTTTTTTTTTTCATCTTATCTTTCGTTTTTTTTTCTGCTTATTTCTTTCGTCTTTTTCTTTCTCTTTTTTTTGTTATTATTTTCTGCTTTTTTTTCGTCTTTTTTCTTCTGTTTATTTTTTTCGCTTTTCTTCGTCTTATTCTTTATGTTTTTCTGTTTTTTTTCTAGTTACCAGTCTTTATTTCTTTCCGCTTTTTTTATCGTTCCGTCTCTTCATGTCTTTTTTATTTCGTTCCTGTCTTTTTTTCTTTCCTGTCTTTATTTTCATTTCTTTCCTGTCTTTATTTCTTTCCTGTCTTTTTTTTTTATTTCTTTCCTGTCTTTTTTTTCCTGTCTTATTTCTTTCCTGTCTTTTTTTATTTCGTTTCCTGTCTTTTAATTTCTTTCCTGTCTTTTATTTCTTTCCTGTCTTTATTTTCTATTTCCTGTCTTTTTTTTCTTTCCTGTCTTTATTTCTTTCTGTCTTTTATATTTCTTTCCTGTCTTTTATTTCTTTCTTCTTTTTTTTTATTATTTCTTTCCTGTTTATTTCTTTCTGTCTTTTATTATTTCTTTCCTGTCTTTTATTATTTCTTTCCTGTCTTTATTTCTTTCCTGTCTTTTTTTTATTATTATTTCTTTCCTGTCTTTTTTCTTTTCTGTCTTTTTTTATTTCTTTCCTGTCTTTTTTCTTTCTGTCTTTATTTCTTTCCTGTCTTTTTTTTAATTATTATTTCTTTCCTGTCTTTTTTTTAATTATTATTTTTTCTGTCTTTTTTTAATTATTATTTATTTCCTGTCTTTTTAATTATTATTCTTCTGTCTTTTTTTTATTATTGTCTTTCTGTCTTTTTTTAATTATTATTTTTTCCTTGTCTTTATTTCTTTCCTGTCTTTTTTTTTTATTATTATTTTTCTTAGTCCTGTCTTTATGTTTTCTTTCTGATCTTTTGTCTTATTATTATTGTTATTTCTGATCCTGTCTTTATGTCTTTTCTTTCTGTTTTTTTATTATTATTTTTCTGTCTTCTGTCTTTATTTTGTTCTTTCTGTCTACTCTGTTTGTTTTTATTATTATTATTTTTCTTCCTGTCTTTATTTTATTCTTCCTGTTCTTTTTTTTAATTATTATTTCTGTCTCTGTCTTTATTTTTATTATTTCTTTCCTGTCTTTTTTTATTATTTATTTTCTTTCCTGTCTTTATGTCTTTCCTGTCTTTTTTTTTATTTTTCTTTTCTTCCTGTCTTTTATGTCTTATCCTGTCTTTTTTATATTATTCTGCTGTCTTTGTCTTTCCTGTCTTTTATGTCTTTCTCTGTCTTTTCTTTTATTATTATTTCTGTCCTGTCTTTTGTTTTTCTGTCTTTTCTTTTTCCTGTCATTTCTTTAAGAAAATATTGTCTTCACCTAGTTGATAGACAGCTGAGCATTTGGGCATTGATTGGGTGGGGGGGGGTGGGGGGGGCGGTCTTCGCGTGAGACGTTTATACAGAATACTAGTTGTGTTGTGATTCAGACCTTTAATTATTTATTTATTTGTTTTATATATATGTTCATTTTTTGAAGGTAAGATACACACACACATGCCATTTACATGTAACCAAGATTATTCCAGTGGTAGGCTGATAAAATACCAGTATAAAATATAGACTAGGTAAAACTAGTCTAGGTAGGGCCTCAGGACCTGGCCAGCTCACAGTTTATGTGCAGGCTTAAGGCTTGTGCCACGGTTACCATACACGTGGCACCTGTGACGTTAGTGCATATGGAATTCATTCCAAGCACGGAGACGTCATCTTGAGAAACTGAAACTAAAACTGGCCGTTAGGAGTCTTTCCTGTCCCTTTTTCTACACCACCTTGGTGGCCACAAGATCAGGGACTGTTTATCACAGGGCTGTGATGATGGTGGTGGTGGTGGTGATGATGATGTGATGCTATAGAGTTCCATCTAGGATCGAGACTGTTTGACAGGCTGTACATTAGGCTTACTGTCCTAACATATCCTGCACCAACCAGGCCCGAGAGATACAGATACCTGCAGAGAAACTCAAGATGTTGATTTGTCCTTTACGAAACAGGAAGTTAATCTGGTTTTCACACACATGTGTCATATCGTGTTACACACACGCATGCACAAATGTAC
>JAPXFY010000026.1:8916310-8996310 GCA_030674185.1 Monoplex corrugatus | reverse complement strand
TCTTTACTGTCAGCAAAAACACTACCAGGTGCAGACTGCAACAGTGACCACAATCCGGTAGTGGGAAGGTTTAGGCTGAAATTGAGGAAAAGGAAACAGACCAAAAGCAACATCAAACTAAACCTTGGACTCTTGAAGACAGATGAAATGATACGTCAAAAATTTAATGCACATGTTCAAAACAAATTCAGTGCTCTGGAAGAAGTTGATGACAGTGAGGAACAATGGACAAAGTTGAGAAGTTCTATAAATGAAGCTTGTGAGGAAATCCCTAAGGCAAATAGAAAAGCAAAAAAGAGCTGGATGACTAATGAAATTTTGGGCCTGATGGAGAAAAGGAGGAAGGCAAAGAGAAACGAGGAGATATACAGGAAGATAAACAAAGAAATCAGGTATAGGTGCAATGAAGCTAAGGAAGCTTGGCTGAACACAAAATGCAAAGAGATAGAAGAACGACACAAAATGGATCCTCAGGGTATGTACAGACGAATTGAAGAAATTGTTCACAGGAAAAATACATGCACATCAACTGGTTGCTTAAAATCAAAAGATGGTACGCTTATCATGGAAAAAGACAAGGTATTAGACAGATGGGGAGAGTACATTAAAGACCTTTTTGAGGATGACAGAAACGAAGAACACATTATAAAAAAGAACTTTGAAGGACCACCCATAATGAAAGATGAAGTCAGAGCAGCACTGAAAAAGATGAAACCAGGAAAAGCCCCAGGACCAGACAACATTACTACAGAGATGATTGAAGCCCTGGAGGAATTTGGCATAGAAAAAATAACAGTCCTCCTAAATGAAATTTATGACACTGGAGAAATCCCCAAAGATATGTCAAAATCAATTTTCATTGCACTTCCAAAGAAGACAGGGGCTATAGAATGCGAACTCCATCGCACAATCAGTTTGATGAGTCATGTAACAAAAATCCTGTTAAGAATAATCATGATGAGGACAAGGAATAGAATCAAAAGAGAAATAGCAGAAGAACAGTGTGGATTTGTGGAAGGGAAAGGAACTATTAATGCCATATACATCCTAAAAACTATTATAGAGAGGTCAGTTGAGATGAATAAGGATTTGTATTTATGCTTTGTTGACTATACCAAGGCTTTCGATCGGGTACGACATGAAGAATTGATCAACCAACTGGAGAGACTCAATGTCGATGGAAAAGATCTACCAATAATCAGGAATATGTACTGGGAACAAACAGCTGCAATGAGAATAGAAAACAATATAAGCTCTTTTCAAAACATCAAAAGAGGAGTCAGACAGGGTTGTGTTTTGTCACCAGATCTGTTTTCACTATATAGCGAAAACATCATGAGAAACCTAGAAGAAGACCCTGGATTAAAGGTTGGAGGGAAAATGATAAACAACATTCGGTACGCAGATGACACCGTACTAATTGCAGAAAATGAAAGGGACCTACAAAACCTTGTGAATATACTAGAAACAGAACTCAAAGGTAAGGGGTTGGAACTAAACAGCAGGAAGACTGAAGTCATGGTGATCAGTAAAAAACATGAAATCCCCTCATGCAAAATAACAGCAAATGGCACAACCTTGACACAGGTTAATAAATTCAAATACCTGGAAACGGTCATTTCATCAGACGGCAGATGCACATCGGAAATAGCTGGCAGAATCAGCCAAGCCAAAACAGCATTCAAGAAGATGACAAGCATTCTTACCAACAAATGCCTATCAATTAACATCAGAAAGAGAGTCCTTGAATGTTATATAGAACAAATACTGTTGTACGGATGCGAGGCGTTGACAGTCAGCAATCAAAGCCAGAGCAGGTTTGAGGCAGCCGAGATGTGGTTTCTCAGAAGAATGTTGAGAGTACCATGGACAGCAAAGAAAACAAACGAGACAGTCTTGATGGAAGCAGACACAAGTCGATCACTGATAAGGAAGATTAGGAAAAGACAAGCTACATTTATAGGCCATTTTATGAGGAAGGGGGATTTGGAGCACCTGGTCACAACGGGAAAGCTGGAGGGAAAGAGAGCACCGGGTAGACCCAGGGAGAGAATACTGGACGGACTTGCATAGTGGCTGGGGATGAGGAGGGTGGGGGAGATGCTGGGGGCAACGAGAGATAGAGATGGTTGGAAGTCCATGGTCGCCAACGCCATGCGGCAGGGCACCTGATGATGATGATGATGATGAGTATCCTTCCTTCAGCTTTCTATACGTAAGTATCTATATAATATAGTATCTTCAGTGCCTGGACAGAAGTTAACATTTTGGTCCCTTTTTATCCACTGGACGAGGCGGCAGGGAAGTTTTTAGTCCTCTTTTTATTATTCGTTGTTTGTGGTCTGTTTGTGACCGTGCATTCGCGCTTGACAAAGGCCGGTTGGCCAAAAATTTGCGCTTGTCTTGTCTTGTTGTGTTGAATATGCGCTTGCTTTGGTTTACTTGTTCTTCTGGTTCCTTAGAAGTTAACATATTCAGTTGTGTCATAGCATGTGACGTAAACAAACCAAGCAAGCATGTGTCCTCTCTGTTGCCTGGAGCAACTCCTGTGGGACCACCAAGGTGTTGATTTTGTTCCACGTGCACTTAAGGATCTTCATATCAATAATGAAAATATGTAAAACCTTTTTTCTTTTTTAGGATCATCGCACTCATGGAGTTTACCTTTGTGCTAACTTTTTTTTCCAGTCCCATTTTCTACGCCAGTGTAATGGCCACAGAAGATGGCACAGTTTTTACAATGCGATGATGATGATGTTTATGAGGATGATAATCATGATGCTATGGAGCTCCATGTAGGATTGAGACTATGTGACAGGGCTGTATTCTATACTAACTATCATAATATGTCCTGGCATCAACCAGGCCTGAGAGATACAGACACCTGCGGTGCTGGTCAGAAGATTTGAGCAGCACCCTCAATGATGCATCATGAAGTGGATGAGACTCGACTGTGTGGTCCCAGTCTTCCCAACCAGCCCATAGCACGCCCAACTCTGGGTAGGAGCTAGTTAGAGCCCCAAAAAACCCACAATTATATGTTTTTTAAGGGACTGATGGGGATTCGAACCCACAACCTTCCAGTCTGTAGTCCGTTGCGCTAACCACTACACCATGGCAACTGGTCAAAATATGTAAAACCTTGTCTGGCAGCTCCGGGGCAGTACTTGTACTCAGACAACAGCTCTTTGATTGGCCTGAGCTGCATGGATGAGCAGAGAGATGGCAGTTGCTCCCCTCACGGTCTGAAAATTCACTTCCTGTCACGTGACCCTAAACCTGATGCTGACCTGCGGCCACGCTTGTACACCATCTTGAAAGGATTGAACTGCTTCGATGGAATTCCTCTGGAGGATGTACATCATGATGGTGAGCTTGTCTTTGCGTCTTTGTGTTCTGATTGATCTGGTGGAGGGTGTGTGTGTGAGACTGACCATATATGTGTGTGTGTGTGTGTGTGTGTGTGTGTGTGTGTGTGTGTGTGTGTGTGTGTGTGTGTATGTGTGTGTGTGTGTGTATGTGTGTGTGTGTGTGTGTGTGTGTGTGTGTGTGTGTGTGTGTGTGTGAGTGTAGTGTGAGTTTTGATCATCCAAGCTGAACAAGCTGAAAAACACAGGCCAGACACACACCAACCCTTAGTCCTCCGTGTTGGGGGTGAGGCACTGAGCTATTATTAGTATTAACGTAGTCCCATAAATGAAACTCAGTAGCTGCAGAAACTGTAACAGCATCACCACAACGTAAATGGTTATCCATATCCAGTATATTTGCTGGATATACTAATTAATTTTTATTTCTTATTAAATGGTTATCCATATCCAGTATATTTGCCGGATATACTAATTAATTTTTATTTCTTATTAAATGGTTATCCATATCCAGTATATTTGCTGGATATGCTAATTAATATTCAAGGTATAGAGTATCCAGTAATTGAGACCAGCCGAGCCATGGCCAGTCATCATGCAACCCCTGCACATGAGTGCTGCATCTAAGAGTACCATTGGCAGAGACTGAATACCAGTCCATAAACGTGGCAATCAGAACAGTCGGTCGTTTCAGTCATCGAGTGCTTTGCTGAGTTTGATCTATGCCACCATGCTGTCTGGAACAGAGCAGCTATGCATGCATATTTGTTTTTTGTTCTCCCGCATATGTACTCACACCTACACACATGCACATTCACTCACCTACCGATATACAAATGTGACCCCCCCCCCCCCCCCCCCACCGAAATCAGTCTTAACTAGCATTTTGGGCATTTTGAGATATACATATCACTGGAAAGTGTACATTCTGCTGATTATTTTGGTACTTGAATAAAGCTTGTACTCAAAAAAAAAAGTAGAAGTTATGTATGTTTAAAGTCATTAAGTTGTATGATGGCCATTTTGAGAAAACAGCCTCTAAAGTTTTTGTGTGCTTTCCTACACATTTTCCTTAAATTTCTTTATTTGGTGGCTTTGGCCCAGTTTGTTCCTAATTTTCGCTGTCATTATCTGAAAGGTGCACCAAAGAGCTTTCCATCAGTATATTACATGTGCGGGTACTGTACAGGTTACGGTTCATAATAAGAGACAAAAATAGGTACTTTTGGTAGGAAATTGTGTTCTTTCTGCTGCGATCAGTGCATTAAATACCAATTTAAATTGATTAATAATATTTTTTCGAGAAAAAAATTTCTGTGGGGGATAGATTAGTCTACAGAAATCAATTTTGAGAAAAAGTCAGAACATCCCAGATTGACCCACAGTCACCTTTTCAGCTGCTAGTGCTGCTCGACTGACTGCGAATTAAGACTGATTTCGTGGTGGGAGGTCACAAATAACCACTCCCCACACTCCTGCCAAAAACACACAACCCTCCACCCCCAACTCCCTGGTCAATCTGAAGGAGAAGACAGGAAACAGATTACATTTCTCTCCCTCTCTCACATACATATGCTGCACAGATACATATTCACCCCTCCACAAAACCACACATTATGGGATGGCTTGATGTATACTGTGTGTGTGTGTGTGTGTGTGTGTGTGTGTGGTGTGTGTGTGTGTGTGTGTGTGTGTGTGTGTAGTGTGTGTGTGTGTGTGTGTGTGTGTGTGTGTGTGTGTGTGTGTGTGTGTGCGCGCGCGCGCGCGCATGCATTCATGCCTGTCTGTGCATGCGTAGAGGGAATGACTGCATGTGCATGCATATATGTGCACGAATGCATGAAAGGGATGGTGGGTTGTGTGTGTTACGGCATCCGTATGATGGTGGCACACTGAAGCTTGGTTCTGTGATTTCAGGTCCCTCATGCCTGCACAAACTGGATCCTGTCATGGCTCCAGCAGCTTAGGTCCAGTTGTCCACCATCATCTCCACCTTCCTGACATGTGCTCGTTTCTTATTTGTTTATTCAGAACTTTCTTATATGTCTTTGTTGTTATTCATTATATGTACTATAAATGATGTTTAATTTGTTTATATTTATACTTTCCTACACATATTTTTGTTATTCATTCTGTATTCTATAAATCATTATGTTAACATATGTTTATTCAGTACTTTCTGTCCAATTTTTTGTCACATGTATATTATTTTTGTTGTTAGGTTTATGTGTATTGTAAATAATAATGTTGTTTCTTTCATTATCAATACGATGGAAGAAGCTTGTGGATAGAGAGCGAGAGAGTGAAAGGGGTTAAATAGTGAACACCCTAGTCAGACAGTGCAGCGGTAAAAGGAGCAATGTTGGTTATTTCATTGTTTCGTAGATTTTCTTTGTTTGTTTTGACAATATTCGTGTTGAACAGGTTCTAGTCATTGTCCATACGACAGTCAAATAATCCTGTTGAATACTCTCAACCAGTATTTGTCTTCTCATCCCATGACCAGCATGGTCGATGGAGAGACTCAGAAGATGGAACAGCAGGCACCATTCTACATCTCTTGTCAATGAAGTGCAGCAACTTTAGACTTCAGGCATGCTGAGGTTGGTCCAGTCTTTGGTATTAGCCATCCAGCTCTTTCTCTGTCGACCTCAGCAATGGCCTCTTTGCATGGTGCCCTGGAGGATGGATGGTTTTAGACAATGCGTGTTATGGCATACTTAGTAATGTGGAATGTTATGGCACACATAGTAATGTGGAGTTGGTAATGGCACATAGTAATGTGGAGTGTGCTATGGCACACATAGTAATGTGGAATGTGCTATGGCACACATAGTAATGTGGAATGTGTTATGGCACATATAGTAATGTGGAATGTGTTATGGCACACATGATAATGTGGAGTTGGTTATGACACATAGCAATGTGGAGTATATTATGGCACACATAGCAATGTGGAGTATGTTATGGCACACATAGTAATGTGGAGTGTGCTATGGCACACATAGTAACGTGGAATGTGTTATTGTACAATGTGGAGTATTATGGCACACATAGTAATGTGGAGTATGTTATGGCACACAGTAATGTGGAGTGTGCTATGGCACACATAGTAATGTGGAATGTGCTATGGCACACATAGTAACGTGGAATGTGTCATTGTACAATGTGGACTGTGTTATGGCACACATAATGTGGACTGTGTAATGGCTCATGGTAATGTGGAGTGTGTTGTCACACATAGTAACGTGGAGTATGTTACGGCACACATAGTAACGTGGAGTATGTTACGGCACACATAGTAATGTGGAGTATGTTATGGCACACAGTATTGTGGAGTGTGTTATGGCACATAGTAATATGGAGTGTTATATCACGCAATAAATGTGGAATGTGTTTTGGGCACACATAGCAATGTGGAGTGTGTTATGGCACACAGTATTGTGGAATGTGTTATGGCACACATAGCAATGTGGAGTGCGTTATGGCACACATAGCAATGTGGAGTGCGTTATGGCACACATAGCAATGTGGAGTGCGTTATGGCTCACAGTATTGTGGAATACTCTAGTCAACATCTGCAGCCTTCATCAATATCAGTTTGTACATTTTTAGTCACACCATGCTGGTATAGGAGGCAGTCACCAGATCAGTATGTTTTGTTGTTATGTAGAGTTAGTTTGGCTGTGAATGGGAACCTGACTTTCTTCAACATCAGGGAAGGTAAAGCAGTGAGAGAGAGATGGGCACAGCTCTCATCATGTTGGCTCCCAAACAAGTTGAGTTCTCTACCTCCTCTATAACCTCAGTGTTGTGGGACAACCTTTACCTTTAACCTTTTCACGACGGACCGGCCACCTGAAGCCGGTGCCGGAAAAAGTTCCCTCCTGATGGATTGTACCCCTGGTGCCGGTAAGGTGTCTGTTCCCTACAGACGGACCGGCCACGTAGTGCGGGTCATGTTTTTAAAAATTATGGCAACTTTCAAAGTAAAGAATGTCTGGAACAATTACCGGTACTGTTTAACAAAATGTTTTAGCTAAGGGACAGAGTCTGTTTAGTTGGTGTAGCTTTACACTTGATGCTCTGACTGATAAGGGAATAAAGTGACCCCTGACCAGGAAATTCCAATGCCATGTGTTAGGTCTGTACTATCTTCCTTGGTACTAGGCGTGGAAATTCACAAGTTATTATAAACCGTACCATCTAAGTTGACTGCTTTCTATCTCTCTCTCACTCACTTGCTCTGTATGTGTTGTGTGTGAGAGAGAAAGAGAGAGAAGAATGAGAGAGAGAGAGAGAGAGAGAGAGAGAGAGAGAGAAAGGAGAGAGAGAGAGAGGTTTCAAAGGTTCCTCTAGACTTCTGTACAATTACTACTGAGACGTGAGCAGGCGTCTAGTTTATACTCTGTGACCTAAACTGTTCTTGTCGTAACAGTGCGTGTAAGTGTTGGGAATTCTTGTTTGAAAATAGTATGCCCGCAGAGATCATGATTTGAGCTTTCCGGTAATATCAAATACTTCGCCATTAATCATTCTTTAGCAGCTGTAAAATAAAATGGAAAAGCAGTAAAAATGGTTCATCAGCAGGGAAGAAAAGCCGACGGCTCGGCAGCAGGGAACTTGCCGCCGTGCACACTGTCCGTCATGAAAGAATTAACTTAGAACTTTTTCACTTCTTATAGTGTAGACTTTGAGGTCTGGTTGGCGCAGAGGTGGTAGGAGTGCTTGTCTTCAGGCCAGCCCGCTATGAACATGTACCCACCCCTCTTCTTCAGAGTTGGAGAAGGTGAAGCAGTGAGAGAGAGGAGATGGGCACAGCCCTCATCATGCTGGCCCCAAGAAAAGTTGAATTGTCTATCACCTCATTTCTCTATGACCTCAGAGTTATGGGACAACTTTTTAACTTCTTTTAGTGTAGGCTTTGAGGCCTGGTTGGCGCAGAGGTGGTAGGAGTGCTTGCCTTCAGGTCAGCCAGCTGTGAACATGTACCCACCCCCTCTTCTTCAGAGTTGGGGAAGATAAAGCAGTGAAGGAGAGGAGATGGACTCCAGATTCATAATGCTGGCTCCTTGAAAACTTCACGTCTCTGCTACCTGACTGCCCAGTGACCTAAAGGTTATGGGGTAACTGTACCTTGCTGTATCAAGTATCACTGTGTAACTGTGACCTTAACACCACAGAACGCGTCGCTTGTCACCACGCTGTTTGCCACAACCAGCTGAAGTAGGAGGAAGGGAGATTTCGTTTTTAACTGATATTGTAACTCTTTCTGCACATGCTGCTATGTGTAAATTCCTAATACTTTTAATATTTTGATGTTTTCCTTATTCAAATGTTATTTGAAAACACCTATACCAACAGTTTAAAGGCAGGTTTTTTTTAACCAGAAAAATCTTCTGAATGCCTTTTTTCAACAACCAGTTACCTCATCAGTTTCTGCAATAAACCACGCAAAAAAGGTGTCCCCTTACGTAAAGATTGAGTCTGGTTGCTAAAGAAAAGTTTTCGTTGAAACTGTGATCGAGTTTTCCTTGATTTTCTCAAAATGATGAATCAGAAGGGTACCATCTTCCCAAGCCCATATTTAGAAAATAAACATCCGATTTTAAAACTTTTCACCATTAGAAAGAGCATGAAAATTGCACTGTATATTCTGCAATGACCATGTTGTGACAAGCAACTCCTTCCATTATGGAAGGTCACGATTCTCCATTGATTAACTCATAACCTCAAAGACAAACAGTACAGAGTCTGTGCCTTATGTGAATAGTATTGTGGCCAGTGCAGCAGATGACTATATCATTTATCTAGGCAGCTTGTATTGTTACATGATTTTACACACTGGCCTTTTTGAATAATAAAATACAACTGTTAGTGTCAAGCTCGCTCTTTATGCGTTTGTGTGTGTGAAAGAGAAATTGAAGAAGGAATGATAAAGAAAACCAAAAATTATGTGCTTTACTTTTTGCCCTTTAATTCACTGAACTAATTCCTAAGTTTTTTCAACAAAATCTTAAATCAGCAGATACATACAAACATCACACATTAAAAATTGTACACATTCAAATTTTTTTTTAAAATGGTTATTTCCTAAATTCTTTCAATGAACATAACATCAGATTCCTATCAACATTATTTATAAAAAAAAATTGTATACTCTCATTTTAATTCAACTTCATTTCAGTTTGAAAGTTAATTCAAGTTGATTAATAAAAGTCAGATCAATTTCTTGCACCTTACCATCAGTTGTTAACACTGAATAAACCTGTTCCATGCAAGGAGAAAGAGACTTGGCGGACAGAGGGGAAGAGACATTACTAGACAGGTATATTTTCTGTTATTGTTGCTTAAAGCCCAGCCGACTGCGTAAAGCCATGTCAGGGCTATAACCATTTTAAATCATAAACAATACTTCAACACTGTTATTTCTGTCCAAAGTCCAGCCAACCATGTAGAACCATACCATGGCTATAAACATCTCAAAACATATGCATCACTTCTAACAGGAAAAAAAAGGAAAAGAAAATCAAGTAAACCTATTGATGCATTTGCGCACACAATCTAAGGAGATGCCTCTGGCACTGACTACTCCGTCCAGTTTATCGCACACACCTCACTACAAATTGAAACATAACTAAGGACACTAAAACATATGTAAAAACAGACCTAAATTACTTAAAATTGCTTCCACATATCTCATTTCCCTAGAGCCAAAAATGCACTTAGTACATGTACCCAATTATCAATCCTAAGACAAAGTATATTAGACTTTATTGAACACATAGAGGTGAATGGACCAGCAAAGCAGAAATCGATAGGAAGAAATGACAGAAAGCAAAGGAACAACGCAGAAACAAAAGAGTAACAGAAAAGAGGAAATTTCTAGCACAGAATTTCCACAAGGTGGGGGTACTATTTATACTGAAAGAGCCCCTGGCATCATGGGGTAGGTGTACTGTGTATTTTGATGTACACACAGTACCAAATATGAAAACTGGGGGGTACTATTTATACTGAAAGAGCCCCCGGCATCTCCACGGGGGTAGGTGTATTGTGTATTCTGATGTAATACAGTACCAAATATGAAAACTGCCAGTACAATTTATACATAATACAGCCTGAGAACCCACAAATACACAGCACCCCTAGGTACCAGCTTCGGCTTCAGTTTCTCAAGATCATGTCTCCACACTCAGAATGAATTCCATAGACACTGATGCCATCTGATGGACAAGATCAAAATGATCATGGCACATATCCTAAAATAGGGATTTGAGAAACTTCAATATTTCTGAAAAAAATAAAACACAGAAGGGGTCAGGGATGAATACCTTTAAAAACACAAAAGGAGGAGAGAGAGAGAGAGTGACATGGTGATTCATCATCAGGTGCCCTGCCGCATGGCGTTGGCGACCATGGACTTCCAACCATCTCTATCTCTCGTTGCCCCAAGCATCTCCCCCACCCTCCTCATCCCCAGCCACTCTGCAAGTCCAGCATTCCCTCCCTGGGTCTACCTGGTGCTCTCTTTCCCTCCAGCTTTCCCGTTGTGACCAGGTGCTCCAAATCCCCCTTCCTCATAAAATGGCCTATAAATGTTGCTTGTCTTTTCCTAATCTTCCTTATGAGTCATCTACTTGTGTCTGCCTCCATCAAGACTGTCTCCTTTGTTTTCTTTCCTGTCCATGGAACTCTCAACATTCTTCTGAGAAACCACATCTCGGCTGCCTCAATCTTGCTCTGGCTTGCTTTGCTGACTGTCCACGCCTCACATCCGTACAACAGTATTGGTTCTATATAACATTCAAGGACTCTCTTCCTGATATTAATTGATAGGCATTTGTCGGTAAGAATGCTTGGTGATTACCTTTAAAAAAAGAACACAGAAAAGAAAGGGAGGGGGATTGATATAATTCAGCAAAGATGTATGCATGTTACATCATGGACACCAGTCCCCATGTGGGGATGCAAATGGCTCTTTCAGTATAAATAGTATCCCCCTCCTTCTGGAAATTCTGTGCTAGAAATTTCCTCTTTACTTCTTTCTTCCTCCTTAAGCATTCTGTAATTTCTTCCTATCATTTTCTGCCTTGCTGGTCCATTCACCTGTATGTATTCGATAAAGTCTTAACTACTTTCTCTTCGGATTGATAACTGGGTACATAAGTGCATTTTTGGCTCTAGCGATATGAGATATGCGGAAGCAACTTTTATGTCCTTAGTTATGTTTAAATTTGTATTCAGGTATGTTTTTTTAAAATCCCCTGTGCTATAAATCGGACAGAACGGTCAATGCCAGGGGCATCTCTTAGATTGTGTGCAAATGCACTGATAGGTGTACTTAATTTTCTTTTTTTTATTTTTCCTGTTGAAGTATTGTGTATGTTTTGAACTGGTTATAACCCTGATATATCTACGCAGTCGGCTGGGCTTTAAACAACAATTACAATAACAATAACAATGGACACCAGTCACAGTGGCGCAGTGGTTAGCACAACGGACTACCGACGGGAAGATATGCATTCAAAACTAATTAGTCCAGTCAAATTCACCAGGAGATTTTCCGGCCCTCACCTACCAAGAATTAAGTATGCTAGAGGCTCACTGGAAAGATTTGGGACAACACAGTCAAGTTATTCATTTCAATGATACATCACTGAAGGCATTGCTCAAATTTCTTGACCAACACCACAGGTGTCAGTATCTCTCAGGCTTGAAGCAACTGAAGATGAACTTCATTTCCTGGTCAATCATACACACACAAAAAAAGTGACAACATTCAGGGAGAGTTTTGTAAGAAGTGAAGCAATAAAACAGATGTTTTCACACACTGTTGTTTCTTGTTTCCATTAAACAATTGTTGAAACTTAATTCAAAAGTAGTAACTAACAGCATAAAGACTAGCAGCACAGACGTCTCACTGTCACAATGGCATGTCTGGGGTGGTCTGGTGTAGTCACAAGCTCTCAGCCTCCTTGCCTCTTTGTAACGGCACCAACAACAGGAAACTCTGAAGATAACACTTCTTCATAAAAACCAACAGACGCACGGGTCCAAGCTGCCTAAGAACTGCCTGATCATCATGAAATCTAAAACACAAAACCATCGATGGAATCATCATCAGAGTCCTCATCCACACCCCCTGCTATCCACCTGCTGTCCTCCCGCATTTCAGACTGATTTATCTCCCTGCCTTCATGATGACTTTCCCTCAGTGACCAAGCTCCCAGGTCGGCAGAGAATGGGGGAGAACAACCTGGCTGGTAACTGGCCCCTTGCTCTGCTGGCAGAGCACGTCCTACGTTAACGTGTGGTTGGTAAAATGCTGTTTCAGGTGTGTCAACGGTATGGCCACTCTTTACCGCAAAGCTGGTCTTTACAGAAGGGTCACTCTTTACAGCAGGTTCACTTTTTACAAAGCCACCTTTCAATGCCAGGTCACTTTCTGCAGGACCCAATGCAGCAGTTTGTGGAGGAGCCCGTGCTGTCAGCACGTACTCAAACTGATCACAGACACGGTCAAAGTGAGAGCCGTGCCAGAACACTTTCCCACAGGTGGCACAGACGTAGAACTCCTTCACCTTCTGTAGGATGGGCACAGGCACCTTGTCCACCTCGATGGCTGCTCCGCTAACAGACACCGTCACTGTGTCATAACGGATTCCTTCTTCTGCAAAAAAGGCAGACAGTCTGCTGTCTGGATGTTCAGATGGCTTTGCTGCTGCTTCAGATATGTGTTGCTGTCGTTGGTGTAACTGCTGCATTCTCTCCCCTGACAACATGATATAGTTGTCCCCATTACAGGTCTGTTGACAAAGAATTAATACATTTGCCCATTAAAACAATTTTTTTGACCAGACAGTTTATATGTATATATACACATACATATATAGTTTTCCCCATTTCACCATCTCAACATGTATGCAAATCTGCCGGTGCTTAAACCTCTGCCCAATGTGTAAGTGCATGCAGACTTTTGAATACGCACATTGAAAATGCTTTTTGTCATGTTAGTGTGCGCTGAATTAAGAAAACATGACAACTAGCAGGCATGCCAACGAAACATACACACCTGTAATAACATAGTGGATTATGGTCAGTTCACCTAACAGTTTCAGTTCTGTATGCTCCACAAAAAAGGTCAATTACATGTAATGCACAGTGACTCGCAGTAAGTTTACAGAACATACAAGAATTATTTACAAGAATTCATCATCACCATGTGCCTTGCCACATGGCGTTGGCGATCATGGACCTCCATGTGCATCTATCCCTTGTCGCCGCAAGCACATCTTCCACCCTCTCTGTCCTCAGCCACCCTGCAAGTCCGTCCAGTATTTTCTCCCTGGTGCTCTCTTTCCCTCCAGCTTTCCTGTTCCTCATTTTTCTTGCTCTGGCTGGCTATGATTTATCTTGAGAGAATTCGATGGTAGTTTCCTGTTGCCTAATAATAATAATAACAATAATCTGATGGAACAGCTGGAAGGTTGTTGGTTCGAATTCCATCAATCCTATCGAAATCACTGTGGAATTTTTTCAACTCCAACCAGCTCCTACCCACAACTGTGTGACTTTGGGTCCACTGGGAAGACTGGCACCACACAGCTGAGTCTAATCAATTCTACATATGCATCGCTGAGGGAGTTCCTCAAATCGTCTGACCAATACTGCAAGTGTGTGTATCTCTTGGGCCTGTTTGACACCTGGATATATTATGATAATAAAGCACAGAGTACAGCACTGTCACGCAGCCTCAATCCGGAACAGAATTCCATGCAACATGACTACTGTTGATCTCCACCATCATCATCATCGTCAGCATCATGACATTGTGAAAAACTATCCCAGGTTCTGTAGGACAGCAAAGAAAATAATAAAATGAAATAATAAGTACCTGGCAGACTCCTTAAGCCTGCCCAAATTCCTGTTTGCTGGCAATGTCTTGGAATGGGTATGGGTGAGGGAAGAGGACAGGAAACAGAACTTATGAAACACTATGCAGGAAACATAAAAAAACACGAAAAAAGAATGATAACACATATTCAATACAACAAGACAAGACAGGCGCAAATTTTTAACCAACTGGCCTTTGTCGAGCGTAAGATCACAAACAAACAAATACCAGGTACAAAAATTAGGAGGAAAAGACTGAAACATGCCCTGCTTCTTTTCTCACACTGGAAGGAGCAGAGGGATGCTTCAGTCTTTTTCTCCTAATTTCTCGTACCTTGATTTTGTCTTGATGTTTACCTTTTCTCACACTGGAAGGAGCAGAGGGATGTTTCAGTCTTTTTCTCCTAATTTCTGTACCTGGTGTTTGTACCTTTTCTCACACTGGAAGGAGCAGAGGGATGTTTCAGTCTTTTTCTCCTAATTTCTGTACTTGATGTTTGTACCTTTTCTCACACTGGAAGGAGCAGCAGGGATGTTTCAGTCTTTTTCTCCTAATTTTTGAACCTGGTGTTTGTTTGTTTGTGATCTTATGCTTGACAAAGGCTGGTTGGCCGAAAAGTTGCGCCTGTCTTGTCTTGTTGTATTAAATACGCGTTCTAATTCTTTTTTCGTGTTTTATTCTGATTCCTGTTTGCTTGAACGCGGGCAGTCACACTTGTTTTGGATTACGTATTACTATGCAGGAAAACCAGAATGATCGAAGTATTAACCCTTTGACTCTCACCCTATCCACCAGTTTCCAGCAGGAAGCTGGTGGATAGGGTGGGGAGCCAAAAGGTTCAGTGTTTGCTTTACTAGAATGGTTGACAATGCAGGATGCTGGTGGACAAGGTGTGGGAGTTAAGGGGTTACAATGGGCACCAAACAAACTAGTTTTTAGACTGCAGAATGGGAATAAACAGGAGATATCAGATCTTAAGTTCTTCTTCATCATCATCATCAGATGCCCTGCCGCATGGCGTTGGTGACCATGGACTTCCAACCATCTCTATCTCTCGTTGCCCCAAGCATCTCCCCCACCCTCCTCATCCCCAGCCACTCTGCAAGTCCATCCAGCATTCTCTCCCTGGGTCTACCTGGTGCTCTCTTTCCCTCCAGCTTTCCCGTTGTGACCAGGTGCTCCAAATCCCCCTTCCTCATAAAATGGCCTATAAATGTTGCCTGTCTTTTCCTAATCTTCCTTATGAGTGATCTACTTGTGTCTGCCTCCATCAAGACTGTCTCATTTGTTTTCTTTGCTGTCCATGGAACTCTCAACATTCTTCTGAGAAACCGCATCTCGGCTGCCTCAATCTTGCTCTGGCTTTGCTTGCTGACTGTCCACGCCTCGCATCCGTACAACAGTATTGGTTCTATATAACATTCAAGGACTCTCTTTCTGATGTTAATTGATAGGCATTTGTTGGTAAGAATAATTGTCATCTTCTTGAATGCTGTTTTGGCTTGGCCGATTCTTGAAGCTATCAAAACAGCCAGCCTGCAAACAGTACGCAGGTTCTGCAGCAACACGTGTTGTCTACACAATGTGAGCCAAGAGTACACAGACAGTACAACAATGTTCCTTGTGCTTGCTATATGGGGTCAACCCCCCAAAACAACATTATCATTATTATCATTATCATTGTGCTATATGGGGTCAACCCCCAAGAACAACATTATCATTATTATTATTATCATTGTTATTGTTATTATTATCATCATTATTTACTATTATGATTGCTTTTATTGTTGTTATTACCATTACCATCATCATTAGTATTATCATTATTACTGTTATCATTATTATTGTTGTTGTCTTTCTTGTTTGAAGCCTATCTGACTGCTTTAAAGCCATGTATTATTCATATCTCAAAAAAAACAAACATATACATCTAGACTTAGCAAAAAAGAAAAAAACCCTGGTAAGAAAATTAAGTATGCATATCAATGCATTCAAACAAATTATCTTAGGATATGTCCCTCACACTGGCTATTCCACCAGATTCTATTACCAAGGATCCACCAGATTCTATTACCAAGGATCCACCAGATTCTATTACCAAGGATCCACCAGATTCTGTTACCAAGGATCCACCAGATTCTATTACCAAGGATCCACAAGATTCTATTACCAAGGATCCACCAGATTCTATTACCAAGGATCCACCAGATTCTGTTACCAAGGATCCACCAGATTCTATTACCAAGGATCCACCAGATTCTATTACCAAGGATCCACCAGATTCTATTACCAAGGCGATTAAAAAAACAACAACTTGAATACAAATGCATAAGCAGAAGTATGTGCACAAAAACGTACCCAAAAAATTGACCTGTACTACCTAAAATTGCCACAAAGCATTTCACATCTCCCTAAGGCTAAAAATGCAATTAATATATGTATATCAAACAGTTTCATTTTTCAAGATAAGACCTCTGCACTCAGAATAAATTCCACATACACTGACGCCAGTGGTGCCATGTGATGGAGAAGATCCAAAACGATCATGACACAAGCCATAAGCCAACAAATAACAGGGCTTAAAACAGGAGGAGGAAAAAAACACTGAAACTAGGGGGGGGGGACGGGGCAAATCAGGGGCAATAACTTGCGTGCTGTTGCTATGAACACTTGCAAGCCGATCACGGACGCCTTGCTCCTTTCGTTTTTTTGTTTGTTTGTTTTTTTCCTTTTTTTTTTGACAAACCGAAATCGCGGAATTCCGCCCACACGCGGAACGTTCTAAACCCTGAAATAAGCTCCATGAGCTGGCCAGGTCCTGAGGTCCTATCCAGAGTACATGTATGTAAGGCTTTATGGAAGACACAAAAGCAAATGAACCAGCACGGCAGAAAAAGACAGGAAGAGATGACAGGTGGAAATTTCCAGCACAGAAAGAGTCCCTGGCGTCCCCACTAGGGAAGTAGAACAACTGAACTCACCTGACACCTGGAGAAGATGTCATCCTGAGTGAGGTACACATTGAAGACAGTCAACACCTCCAGCACCTGTTCACGCATACCCTGACTCATCACCTCATAGCACCTGTACTTCCCAACATTAGCCTCAATCTGCACATAAGGACATGACATCCTTTTAAGAACCACGAAAACATGAAAAGAATAGGATTGGTGATATTAATACTACCTCTCATAATAGCATGAATACAGTATTTTCAATGATGGAAGTACTACCTCTCATAATAGCATGAATACAGTATTTTCAATGATGGAAGTACTACCTCTCATAATAGCATGAATACAGTATTTTCAATGATGGAAGTACTACCTCTCATAATAGCATGAATACAGTATTTTCAATGATGGAAGTATTACCTCTCGTAATAGCATGAATACAGCATTTTCACAGATGCAATTACTACCTCTCGTAATAGCATGAACACAGCATTTTCATAGATGGAAGTACTACCTCTCATAATAGCATGAATACAGTATTTTCAATGATGGAAGTATTACCTCTCATAATAGCATGAATACAGTATTTTCAATGATGGAAGTATTACCTCTCATAATAGCATGAATACAGTATTTTCAATGATGGAAGTACTACCTCTCATAATAGCATGAATACAGTATTTTCAATGATGGAAGTACTACCTCTCATAATAGCATGAATACAGTATTTTCAATGATGGAAGTACTACCTCTCATAATAGCATGAATACAGTATTTTCAATGATGGAAGTACTACCTCTCATAATAGCATGAATACAGTATTTTCAATGATGGAAGTATTACCTCTCGTAATAGCATGAATACAGCATTTTCACAGATGCAATTACTACCTCTCGTAATAGCATGAACACAGCATTTTCATAGATGGAAGTACTACCTCTCATTATAGCATGAATACAGCATTTTCATAGATGGAAGTACTACCTCTCATTATAGCATGAATACAGTATTTTCATAGATGGAAGTACTACCTCTCATTATAGCATGAACACAGCATTTTCATAGATGGAAGTACTACCTCTCATTATAGCATGAATACAGCATTTTCATAGATGGAAGTACTACCTCTCATTATAGCATGAACACAGCATTTTCATAGATGGAAGTACTATCTCTCATTATAGCATGAATACAGCATATTCACAGATGCAAATAGGCTACTATTCTTGTAATGGCATGAATACAGCATTTTCACAGATACAAATAAGCTACTACCTCTCGTAATAGCATGAATACAGCATTTTCACAGATACAAATAAGCTACTACCTCTCGTAATAGCATGAATACAGCATTTTCACAGATGCAAATAGGCTACTACCTCTCGTAATAGCATGAATACAGCATTTTCACAGATGCAAATAGGCTACTACCTCTCGTAATAGCATGAATACAGCATTTTTACAGATGCAAATAGGCTACTACCTCTCATAATAGCATGAATACAGCATTTTCACAGATGCAAATAGGCTACTACCTCTCATAATAGCATGAATACAGCATTTTCACAGATGCAAATAGGCTACTACCTCTCGTAATAGCATGAATACAGCATTTTCACAGATACAAATAAGCTACTACCTCTCGTAATAGCATGAATACAGCATTTTCACAGATACAAATAAGCTACTACCTCTCGTAATACAGAGCTGAATTCTAGGAAAAAAAAAAGAGGAAACTTCTAGGGATCCGGGGGCACGCTCCCCGGAAAATTTTAAAATCAAGACTAAATCTGTGCATTCGAGGCATCTGGAGACAAATTTAAAGGCATCTAACACACTGAAATCACAATGAATATCAGTCAAAAGAGTATTTAATAAACATTGGGCACAAGATCAGGATCCATCATACACAGCAGATCGTTTCAGTGTGTTCAAACACAATATTCATCAAAACTAGCTAGAAGGCTTATCCAAATCAGATTTTTTTTAATGCGAAAAATATTTTTTTTGCGCGATTTTCGATTTTGATTTTCGCGGAAATCCTCGTTTCCGCACGAATTCCAGCTCTGGTAATAGCATGAATACAGCATTTTCACAGATACAAATAAGCTACTACCTCTCGTAATAGCATGAATACAGCATTTTCACAGATACAATAACTACTACCTGTCAATAGCATGAATACAGCATTTTCACAGATACAAATAAGCTACTACCTCTCGTAATAGCATGAATACAGCATTTTCACAGATACAAGTACTACCTCTCGTAATAGCATGAATCATTGATATCCTTGGGTTCCAAAGTGGTTTGGCCACTCTGTTCTCGTCATCCCTCAGTTCCAAAGTGGTTTGGCCACTCTGTTCTCATCATCCTGAGTTCAAAGTGGTTTGGCCACTCTGTTCTCGTCATCCCTGAGTTCAAAGTGGTTTGGCCATCTGTTCTCGTCATCCTGAGTTCCAAAGTGGTTTGGCCACTCTGTTCTCGTCATCCCTGAGTTCCAAAGTGGTTTGGCCACTCTGTTCTCGTCATCCCTGAGTTCCAAAGTGGTTTGGCCACTCTGTTCTCGTCATCACTGAGTTCCAAAGTGGTTTGGCCATCTTGTATCTTGTCATCCTTGAGTTCCAAAGTGGTTTGGCCATTCTGTTCTGTTCTGATCCAAGTGCTTGCCACTTGTTCTGTCATCCTGAGTTCCAAAGTGGTTTGGCCATTCTGTTCTGTCTCTGTCATCCTGAGTTCCAAAGTGGTTTGGCCATTCTGTTCTCGTCATCCTGAGTTCCAAAGTGGTTTGGCCATTCTGTTCTTGTCATCCTTGCATTCCATAAGTGGTTTGGCCATTCTGTTCTCGTCATCCTTGAGTTCCAAAGTGGTTTGGCCATTCTGTTCTTGTCATCCTTGAGTTCCAAAGTGGTTTGGTCAATTTGTTCTCGACATCCTTGAGTTCCACAGTGGTTTGGCCATTCTGTTCTCGTCATCCTTGAGTTCCAAAGTGGTTTGGTCAATTTGTTCTCGACATCCTTGAGTTCCAAAGTGGTTTGGCCATTCTGTTCTCGTCATCCTTGAGTTCCAAAGTGGTTTGGCCATTCTGTTCTCGTCATCCTTGAGTTCCAAAGTGGTTTGGCCATTCTGTTCTCGACATCCTTGAGTTCCAAAGTGGTTTGGCCATTCTGTTCTCGTCATCCCTGAGTTCCAAAGTGGTTTGGCCATTCTGTTCTTGTCATCCTTGAACTCCACAGTGGTTTGGCCATTCTGTTCTTGTCATCCTTTGAGTTCCACAGTGGTTTGGCCATTCTGTTCTTGTCATCCTTGAGTTCCACAGTGGTTTGGCCATTCTGTTCTTGTCATCCTTGAGTTCCACAGTGGTTTGGCCACTCTGTTCTTGTCATCCTTTGAGTTCCACAGTGGTTTGGCCACTCTGTTCTTGTCATCCTTTGAGTTCCAAAGTGGTTTGGCCATTCTGTTCTTGTCATCCTTTAGTTCCAAGGTGGTTTGGCCATTCTGTTCTTGTCATCCTTTAGTTCCAAAGTGGTTTGGCCATTCTGTTCTTGTCATCCTTTAGTTCCAAAGTGGTTTGGCCATTCTGTTCTTGTCATCCTTTAGTTCCAAAGTGGTTTGGCCATTCTGTTCTTGTCATCCTTTAGTTCCACAGTGGTTTGGCCATTCTGTTCTTGTCATCCTTGAGTTCCAAAGTGGTTTGGCCACTCTGTTCTTGTCATCCTTTGAGTTTCACAGTGGTTTGGCCATTCTGTTCTTGACATCCTTTAGTTCCACAGTGGTTTGGCCATTCTGTTCTTGACATCCTTTAGTTCCACAGTGGTTTGGCCATTCTGTTCTTGTCATCCTTTAGTTCCACAGTGGTTTGGCCATTCTGTTCTTGACATCCTTTAGTTCCACAGTGGTTTGGCCATTCTGTTCTTGTCATCCTTTAGTTCCACAGTGGTTTGGCCATTCTGTTCTTGTCATCCTTTAGTTCCAAAGTGGTTTGGCCACTCTGTTCTCGTCATCCCTGAGTTCCAAAGTGGTTTGGCCACTCTGTTCTCGTCATCCCTGAGTTCCAAAGTGGTTTGGCCACTCTGTTCTCGTCATCCTTGAGTTCCAAAGTGGTTTGGCCACTCTGTTCTTGTCATCCTTGTCATCCCTGAGTTCCAAAGTGGTTTGGCCATTCTGTTCTCGTCATCACTGAGTTCCAAAGTGGTTTGGCCACTCTGTTCTTGTCATCCTTGAATTCCAAAGTGGTTTGGCCATTCTGTTCTTGTCATCCTTGTCATCCCTGAGTTCCAAAGTGGTTTGGCCATTCTGTTCTTGTCATCACTGAGTTCCAAAGTGGTTTGGCCATTCTGTTCTCGTCATCCTTGAGTT
Organism: Monoplex corrugatus; assembly: GCA_030674185.1. Lineage (NCBI taxonomy): Eukaryota > Metazoa > Mollusca > Gastropoda > Littorinimorpha > Ranellidae > Monoplex > Monoplex corrugatus. The sequence goes on along the minus strand of JAPXFY010000026.1, from coordinate 8,974,732 downwards.
CCAAAGTGGTTTGGCCATTCTGTTCTTGTCATCCTTGTCATCCCTGAGTTCCAAAGTGGTTTGGCCATTCTGTTCTTGTCATCACTGAATTCCAAAGTGGTTTGGCCATTCTGTTCTCGTCATCCTTGAGTTCCAAAGTGGTTTGGCCATTCTGTTCTTGTCATCCTTGTCATCCCTGAGTTCCAAAGTGGTTTGGCCATTCTGTTCTCGTCATCCTTGAGTTCCAAAGTGGTTTGGCCACTCTGTTCTCGTCATCCTTGAGTTCCAAAGTGGTTTGGCCATTCTGTTCTTGTCATCCTTGTCATCCCTGAGTTCCAAAGTGGTTTGGCCATTCTGTTCTCGTCATCCTTGAGTTCCAAAGTGGTTTGGCCATTCTGTTCTCGTCATCCCTGAGTTCCAAAGTGGTTTGGCCATTCTGTTCTTGTCATCCTTGTCATCCTTGAGTTCCAAAGTGGTTTGGCCATTCTGTTCTTGTCATCCTTGTCATCCTTGAGTTCCAAAGTGGTTTGGCCATTCTGTTCTCGTCATCCTTGAGTTCCAAGGTGGTTTGGTCATTCTGTTCTCGTCATCCCTGAGTTCCAAAGTGGTTTGGCCATTCTGTTCTCGTCATCCTTGAGTTCCAAAGTGGTTTGGTCAATTTGTTCTCGACATCCTTGAGTTCCACAGTGGTTTGGCCATTCTGTTCTCGTCATCCTTGAGTTCCAAAGTGGTTTGGTCAATTTGTTCTCGACATCCTTGAGTTCCAAAGTGGTTTGGCCATTCTGTTCTCGTCATCCTTGAGTTCCAAAGTGGTTTGGCCATTCTGTTCTCGTCATCCTTGAGTTCCAAAGTGGTTTGGCCATTCTGTTCTCGACATCCTTGAGTTCCAAAGTGGTTTGGCCATTCTGTTCTCGTCATCCCTGAGTTCCAAAGTGGTTTGGCCATTCTGTTCTTGTCATCCTTGAACTCCACAGTGGTTTGGCCATTCTGTTCTTGTCATCCTTTGAGTTCCACAGTGGTTTGGCCATTCTGTTCTTGTCATCCTTGAGTTCCACAGTGGTTTGGCCATTCTGTTCTTGTCATCCTTGAGTTCCACAGTGGTTTGGCCACTCTGTTCTTGTCATCCTTTGAGTTCCACAGTGGTTTGGCCACTCTGTTCTTGTCATCCTTTGAGTTCCAAAGTGGTTTGGCCATTCTGTTCTTGTCATCCTTTAGTTCCAAGGTGGTTTGGCCATTCTGTTCTTGTCATCCTTTAGTTCCAAAGTGGTTTGGCCATTCTGTTCTTGTCATCCTTTAGTTCCAAAGTGGTTTGGCCATTCTGTTCTTGTCATCCTTTAGTTCCAAAGTGGTTTGGCCATTCTGTTCTTGTCATCCTTTAGTTCCACAGTGGTTTGGCCATTCTGTTCTTGTCATCCTTGAGTTCCAAAGTGGTTTGGCCACTCTGTTCTTGTCATCCTTTGAGTTTCACAGTGGTTTGGCCATTCTGTTCTTGACATCCTTTAGTTCCACAGTGGTTTGGCCATTCTGTTCTTGACATCCTTTAGTTCCACAGTGGTTTGGCCATTCTGTTCTTGTCATCCTTTAGTTCCACAGTGGTTTGGCCATTCTGTTCTTGACATCCTTTAGTTCCACAGTGGTTTGGCCATTCTGTTCTTGTCATCCTTTAGTTCCACAGTGGTTTGGCCATTCTGTTCTTGTCATCCTTTAGTTCCAAAGTGGTTTGGCCATTCTGTTCTTGTCATCCTTTAGTTCCAAAGTGGTTTGGCCATTCTGTTCTTGTCATCCTTTGAGTTCCAAAGTGGTTTGGCCATTCTGTTCTTGTCATCCTTTAGTTCCAAAGTGGTTTGGCCATTCTGTTCTTGTCATCCTTGAGTTCCAAGGTGGTTTGGCCATTCTGTTCTCGTCATCCTTCAGTTCCAAAGTGGTTTGGCCATCTGACCATAATGCAGGCTACCAGCTAGCTCAACAGGCATATGACAAACAGATGTCTGGACAGAAAGTGAAGGCAGACCAAGGAAGAAATGTGACCCACCACCAATTCAATCTTAATTCGCAGTCAGTCGAACAGCACTAGGAGCTGAAAAGGTGAGTGAGGGTCTATCTGGGGTGTTTTGACTGTTTCTCAAAATTTATTTCTGTGGACTATAATCTATCCCCCACAGAATTTTTTTTCTTGAAAAAATATCATTGATCAATTTAAAATGGTAGTTTAATGCATTGATCGTAGCAGAAAGAATGCAATTTCCTAACAAAAGTACCTATTTTTGTCTCTTATTGTGAATCGTAACCTGCACAGAACCCCCACATGTAATATACTGACAGAAAGCTCTTTGGTGCACCTTCTGGATAATGACAGCTGAAATTAGAAACAAACCGGATCAAATCCACCAAATAAATTTAAGGAAAATGTGTAGGAGAGCACATAAAAACTTAAGAGGCCGTTTTCTCAAAATGGCTATCATACAACAAAATGACTTTAAACATACATAACTTCTACATTTTTTTGAGTACAAGCTTTATTCAAGTACCAAAATAATCAGCAGAATGTACACTTTCCAGAGATATGTATATCTCAAAATACCCAAAATGATAGTTAAGACTGATTTCGTGCTGGGAGGTCACAAATGACTGATGGCATGAAAGACATCTTGACGTCACATATCATTTCTCCACTTCAAGATTTCCGGTTTACTGTCGACCAAACCACTTAATTCTCTGCTAATAAATACAGTGGTGGACTGGTGTTGTCCTCATCATTTTTCTGATCCTGGGGTTTCTGTTCATGCTGCATTTATTGACAGCTCTTCTTGAACAAAGTATCTCACAGGTGGTATTTTGTGCTCCATGGGCTTAGAACACGCAAACCATTTGGTCTTAATGACAAACCATAAGTAATCCATTGCGCAACAAAATTCAGACATGCCGTTTCATGTTTCTTTCTGTTCCCAGGCCTACCAGATTCATGGCACTGGGCACAATCTACTCCCTTACCTCTTGGATCTTGCCCTGTGCCTTCTTCAGAACAGGGCTATACCGATATAGCATGGCCACTTCTCGAAATTGCAGAACTCATCTCACTTCCCTTTTGACATCATAGTTGCCTCCCCTCTCCCCACTTCTTACTACTGCTCATGAAGACATGGGCATTCCATTTGGTCCCCTTCTTACCCACTGGACGAGGCGGCAGGGAAGTTTTTAGTCCCGTTTTTATTATCCATTGTTTGGTGTTTGTGATCTGTTTGTGACCGTGCGTTCGCGCTTGACAAAGGCTAGTTGGCCGAAAATTTGCGCTTGTTTTGTTTTGTTTTGTTGGATACGCGCTTATATTGGTTTTCTTGTTCTTCTGGTTCCTGTTTGCTTGGGCGCGGGCAGTCGCACTTGTTTTGGACCATGGGCTTGGTCAGGGTCCTGGTCTGGCACTGGTATGTCACAGTGGGGATGATGAGCCTGGTTTTGTTTCAATAGGAATGTTGGGTACTTCAAGAATGGGGCAAGCCGACAACTAAAAAATATCATCAATATGGCCCTTTCTGGAAAAAAAAAAAAAAATCCGACATCAAACATCAACAAACTGTTGTGTTCCATTTCAAAGAAATTTCCATGTACGTTCCCTCAGTATTGTTGACGATCATGATAATTGCTGTCATGATGATGATGACGAAGATAATAATGATGATAATTATCAAATGTGTCACCATTTATAAGCTCACCTGTGGAAAAGGGGCGCCTGTGGAGAGAGCTATCCGGTTTTCCTTCAGTGAAATCTGAAACAGATAAAATCATGTGACAAGGACAATGGAGATTTCATGCTATTAACATTCATTACAAACGAACTCCTAATCACTGACAGCAAATACACCAGTGATCCTTTCTGAAATAATCATGCTTTCACTGCACCCCCTCTCCTGTTCCCCTTTTTAACTCAATCGAGCTGTGCCGTATACGGGTGTACGTCACCTTTCACACTGCGTGGAGCTGTGCCGTACACAGGTTTACGTCAGAGTTTGAACTTTTTTTGTGGCTGTAATAAATAAGGGAAGTAAATCATGCACTAGAGTGATCTTGGGTCTTTTATTTTACAGTTCCTTCTCTTAGACCGCGTTGTGAGCTGTATTTTTGCTTTAGTAGTAGTTTTTCAATGCTATATGAGGTTCTTTGTTTTCGTCTGACTGTCAAGATGGCGTCAAGAAGCACCCGCCGATTTGCAAGCAAATTCACTGTTCTTGATTACACCAAGTAAATAGGAGGTGGTGTTTGTGTTTTTGTACATAAACTGTACATTCCTGTGTAAATATTCCTGTGGATAATTGTTTTCATTGGTGAAAAAAAAAACATATGGTGTAAATATATGGACTCGGCAAGAGGATATTTACCCCCTTATGGTCACCTGTTTCCTTCACCCCTTCTATCAAGACAAGCAGACTACCAGTTTTGAGGCGAGAAATGTCTGTATGTGAACACTTCAACGTTTCCAAGACTGTTTTCCTTTTGTGTGTGACATTTGTTGTTAATTTTTTTTTAAAATCACCCAAAATACTGCGATTCCGGGGGTTGTCACAGTGCGAAATGTTGCGGCTTGAATGAGTTAACTAGCTACTGCACAAATGTGGGCAAATTAACAAATAATAAACCACTGGCACTCGTTTCCTGAATGTCACCTACAACAGCCAAGATGTCTCACTAAAACTTGATTTTTGACAAATTCTTGGAAACAGCCCAAAAACCTCACCACAAACATTTTCACAGACACCACCCTCCTTCCTCCATCCTTTCAACAACAACAAAAACATGCCTTTAAGAACTATATTTTTATATGTCTGTGAGCAACATCCATCCCTGAAAAAAAAACTCAATAAAAAAGCCAATAAATCCATGCTGGATATATATGATATGATGATATGATATGGTATGATATATGATATATGATACATATATGATATATGATATGATACGATATGATTATGATATATATATATATATGACATATGATATGATATATGATATGATATATATGATATATGACATATGATATGATATATATGGTATGATATGATATAATATGACATGATATATATATGATATATGATATGATATGATATGATATATGAAATGATATGATATATGTGATATGATATGACATGATATATGATGATATGATATATATATGATATGATATGTGATATTTTTCATGACTCCACAGTAGTCCACAGCTTTGATCCAAATTTAGTACAAAGACCTGAGAAAATCTTGTTCACAGTTTTTACCACACACACACACAACACACACACACACACACACATTTTTTTTTCCTGGTCAATATGAAACAATCGCCTCTCTTGAAAGGAACAGACCTGAAAAGAAAAAAAGAAAAACTCACCACCAGACACACATTTCAACAAACCTGAATGATTTCACAATGAGGCATATTCTCATCCAAGACTCGAACATCAGCCCCACAGATCCTCAGCTGGTATCCCAGACCCACCAGGCTGGAGTCCACCACCACACGGAAATCTTTCACTGACACTGGTGATGGGACATATCGTGGTTCTGGCAGGGGCTTCTGCTCAGGAACCTGGAACACAGAGAATTATACATGCGTTAAAGATAAAAACTAAAACCTGCCATTCCGATATGGTTACTGGGAGTCAGATGGTAATGACCATTTCTGAAGAGAAAAGTTTCCCATTATACAGATATTCAATCGCCTGAGCATTCCTGGTTGCATGAGTCTGCAGTAATAATAATGTTATTAATTTTGGAAGATTCCCAAACTGTTTTTGTGCACATACTCTCATTCACTCACCACACACACCCCACACACACACACACACACACACACACACACACACACTCACACTTACACAAAGACAGACACAGACCACACACTCACACATACACACACACAAAGATACAGACACAGACCACACACATGTACACACAAAGACACAGACCACATACACACACACAAAGACAGACCACACACATACACACACAGACCAGACACACACACAGACCAGACACACACACACAGACACACACACACTCACTCACATACACACACACATATATACACAACACACTCACACACAGACCAGACACACACACACAAAGACACACACAAACTCACTCACATACACACACACACACACACACATCACACACAACTCACCATACACAATTGATTTCCAACCCACCTCCCTCTGTAGATGTCAAGAAAATCAAAAGGTATGTGGAGGAGGAAGGTCTTTGTGAACTTATCATGGACAAAAACAGTGACAAGTCGCTAAATGATTCAGATTTTAGCAAAGAGGGATCCAAACAAGAAATCGTCTCAAGGGCAGCAAAAACAACATCAGCACTATCCAGGCTGAAGTCTGTGTGAAAGGACAAGAACGTCTCCATGAAACACCTGATCAGGCTGTGCGCTGGTATATTTCACCCTCCTGCAAGCATGCAAGACTTGGACCTTCACAGCTGATTTGAAAAAATGAATCCAAGGCAGGGAAATGAAATGTTATGGCAAGATAATGCAGAGCTTAAAACAGGAGGAGGAAAAAACCACTGAAACTAGGGGGGTCCGGGGGCATGCTCCCCTGGGAAATTTTTTAAAAACCAAGTGTAAATCTGTGCCATTTCGCACTTTCTGGACATAATTTCAAGAGATATTTAGTGCACAAAAATTGCTGTAAACACATAATTATTACAAGAAGATGTATTTGGGAAAAGGGGAGATGAGTTTCGGTTTTGTTTTGTTTTTTTGACACACCAAAATTGTGGAATTCCGCCCAGGCGGAATATTTTAAGCCCTGATAATGGACATCAGGTAGACTGATCATATCACCAATAAACAAGTGCACAAAACTACAAAGCAATACGCTGGACCATACGAAGATCTGATGAAATCAGTTAACCTTTTGACTCCCTCACCCTATCCACCAACTGCAAAAACTTAACTCTGACTCCCTCACCCTATCCACCAACTGCAAAAACTTAACTCACTGATTCCCTCACCCTATCCACCAACTGCAAAAACTTAACACTGACTCCCTCACCCTATCCACCAACTGCAAAAACTTAACACTGACTCCCTCACCCTATCCACCAACTGCAAAAACTTAACACTGACTCCCTCACCCTATCCACCAACTGCAAAAAGTTAACTCGTTGACTCCCTTACCCTATCCACCAACTGCAAAAACATAACTCTTTGACTTCCTTACCCTATCCACCAACTGCTAAAACTTAACACTTTGACTTCCTCACCCTATCCACCAACTGCAAAAACTTAACTCTTTGACTCCCTCACCCTATCCACCAACTGCTAAAACTTAACACTTTGACTCCCTCACCCTATCCACCAACTGCTAAAACTTAACACTTTGACTCCCTCACCCTATCCACCAACTGCTAAAACTTAACTCTTTGACTCCCTCACCCTATCCACCAACTGCAAAAACTTAACTCTTTGACTCCTGCACCCTATCCACCAACTGCAAAAACTTACCTCTTTGACTCCCTCACCCTATCCACCAACTGCAAAAACTTACCTCTTTGACTCCCTCACCCTATCCACCAACTGCAAAAACTTAACTCTTTGACTTCCTCACCCTATCCACCAACTGCAAAAACTTAACACTTTGACTCCCTCACCCTATCCACCAACTGCAAAAACTTAACACTTTGACTCCCTCACCCTATCCACCAACTGCAAAAACTTACCTCTTTGACTTCCTCACCCTATCCACCAACTGCAAAAAATTAACTCGTTGACTTCCTCATCCTATCCACCAGCTTCCTATCAAAGGGAAAAAGCAGGAGTCAAAATTGGTATGGCCATGTAACAAGATTGGCCATGTAACAAGATTGGTATGGCCATGTAACAAGATCCAGTGGCCTTGCTAAATCAGTCCTCAAGGGAACTGTTGAAGGTGGGAGATAGTGAGAAAGACAGAAAAAAAAAATGATAGACTGACAACATTGCAGAATGGACAGACAAATCATTTTCTGAGACCCAGGCTTTGGCACACAAGCGACAGAGCTGGAGCAATCTGGTGAACAGTTCTTCAGTGAGGTGCCTCAATGACTCATCATGGAGTTAAAGAAGAATAAAGAAGATGTTTCCTTCTCTCACAATGGACGGAGCAGCGGGGAAGTTTCAGTCTTTCTGTCCTAATTTTTGTATCTGGCGTTTGCTTGTTTTTGATCTTACGTTTGACAAAGGCGCCGAAAATTTGCGCCTGTCTTGTCTTCATATATTAAATACGCGTTCTTATTATTCTTTCATGTTTTTTCTGGTTCCTTTTTGCTTGAACGTGGGCAGTCACACTTGTTTTGGATAAAGAAGATGATGACAACTTTGATGAACAAACAACAATACATCAATCAGCAAGGATAAGTGAGACTGTTTGCATACAAAATGACGTCCTTTCCCATCATGGCTGTCATGCTGTTGCTGCGGACACAGAAGTTCTGACTATACAAAAGTTTGATCTGTCCCCTTTCAGAATGCATTATCTTACAAATAGGAGCACAGTGGTGCTTTGTGTGCCACTGCTCATTTTCTAGCTAGTCTTCCTACGGGGCCTCAAGGATGAGTGCCCTGAATGGATTATAACACAATCTGTCTTCATTCCCTACCCGTCTCCTCTCTCTCTCTCTCTCTCTCTCTCTCTCTCACACACACACACACACACACACACACTTTTTACATATGACATTCCTATATGACCTTCTTAGATGCATGCCCTGTGGTGTTCATTCCTGAAGACCCACTGTGCCCTACATAAATGCGCGCACACACACACACACACATGCGCGCACACACACACACACACACATGCGCGCACACACACACATGCCCGCATGCGCACACACACACACACACACATGCATGCACACACTCACACACACACCCCTACCTTCGGACCCAACCTTCCAAGTTTTCTTGGAGATGCAAGACCTGTGGTGATCATAATTCGAGCCTTTCCCCTCCCTCCACATACTTACTTTCTCTCTCTCTGTCTCTCTCTCTCACACACACACACACACACACACATTTCACACACAGACACACACACCTACCTTCAGACCCAACCTTCAGAGCTTTCTTGGAGATGCAAGACCTGTGGTGATCAGAATTCGAGTCTTTCCCCTCCCTCTACATACATATGTTGTTTTTTTCTCACACACACACACACACGCACATGCGCGCACACACACACACACACACACACAACACACACACACACACACAAACACACCACACACACACACACACATACTACGACTACTGACTACTGTAATTTCTCTGACCAACCTTCATCCCAATCTTCTGAGCTTTCTTGGCGGCGCGGGCCCTGCGGCGTTCATTTTTAGAGGGCGACAGCCACTTGAGGGACATCTGTGGTTCCAGGTTCACGTCCATCCTCCTGTCATGGGCCACCTTCTTCAGGTGTGTATACACTTCCAATAAAACGTATGCATCCAATACTGACACAGACAAAAAAAACCAAAAAAAAGAATTTTATCAATATCAGGATGCAGTCGTCAAGCGGGTAAACGCTAGACATCCAACTGGAAGGTCCTGGATTTGATCCACCTGACCTCTTTACCTGGTAGGTAAAAGGTGAAAATGTTTTTGATCTCCAGACCTGTCAGAGCCTGATTGCCCTTCCTGTGAGTGTGAGCCTGCCAGAGCCTAAACATCCTTCATATGTAAACCTGTATCATCATCATCATCATCATTATTATCAAGTGCCCTGCCACATGGCGTTGGCGATCATGGCCCTCCATATGCATGTATCCCTTGTTGCCGCAAGCACATCTGCCACCCTCTCTGTCCTCAGCCACCCTGCAAGTCCATCCAATATTTTCTCTCCAGGTCTACCTGGTGTTCTCTTTCCCTCCAGCTTTCCTGTTGTGACCAGTGCTCCAATTCCCCTTTCCTCATAAAATGGCCTATAAAAGTCACCTGTCTTTTCCTAATCTTCACTATAAATGATCTTCTTGTGTCTGCCTCCATCAAGACTGTCTCATTTGTTTTCTTTGCTGTCCATGGAACTCTCAACATTCTTCTTGGAAACAATCATGTATACCTATATGGAATAACAACCAAACAAAGCAAAGACGCTGTAGTCATTGTCAGTGGCTAATTTACAGTAACAAAAGCACCCAGCATACAAGCCCATCAAAGATGCAGACGATGCAACACCACAGTGGAATACAGTCAGCTCGCCTCAAGTTCAAGTACATATTGCTTATAGCCCAGCCGACTACTACAGCCATGTCAAAAATGTCAACCCGGTTAAGATAAAAGACGACAGTTAAAAACCATGCTCACCGTTAACCTTGCAAGTCTAAAATGCAATTAAAGAAAACCATACTCGGACGTAAAATCATATCAGGTGAAATCTATTGATCTCTTGTAAAAACTGGAAAATTGTGCCATTCTCTACCCCACCACTCTCTACCCCATGCCCTGTTACACATGTGTATACACACACACACACACATACTCTCTCTCTCTCGCTCTCTCTCTCACACACATTCTCTCTCTTCCCTCTCCCCCCATCCCCAGACACATATGTACACACACACACAAACTACACACACATATACACACACATACAAACCATACACACAAACTACACACCACACACACACACACACACACACACACACACACACACACACACACACACACACACACACACACACACACACACACACACACACACACACACACACACACACACCATTTTCTGAAACATTTGTACACTCACCAGCATATGTGATCTGTTCAGATCGTAAAGGTCGACGCTCCCAGTCCGACATCTGTTCCGATTTGTTGAGAGGTTTGCCCAGACATCTCAGCACAAGCTGACTTAATCCTTGGTGCTGCGCTGAAATAATATCTACACATATCTCATACAAACTTACACATCCTTTTACATTCCTTGCGCTAACTTTTGTTAATTCTAACTGCAAAGGATTGTATGTATATCATATACAGGAGGGTGCAAAAGTAGGTATACAGTAAGTATCACATCATTATTATGATGCTTAATTCCGCTCTTGATTAGAGGAGTGTGTGAATACTGACGGCAAGCAGTTTGAGTATCTAAGGGATTAAGGCTGTGCTTGTTATTACATATATATACAATATTCATTTGTTTTTGTAATAAATGCATGAGTATTGTACATGTTTTCTTTTTTCATAACTGTATACCTATTTTGCACCCCCCTGTATATACATATATATAAATGATACATATTTATGTTTTAATGCTAATACTGACAAAAAAATGATACATATTTAAGTTTTTGTACTAATGCTGACAAAGATATAGGCACATAACACTATACACACAACCACACACACATAAACTCACAGATAACATATTGGTTTGACCAGCAAGAGACAAAGTGGTTAACGCAATGGGCTACTGACTGCCAGGTCATGAGTTCCAACCCCTCAGTCCCAAAAATTACTGGTTTTTTTGTTTGTTTTTGTTTTTTTGTTTTTTGGCCCCAACTGATTCCTACCAACATAAAGAGTTCAATATGATATGGGCTCACAGCGAAGACTGGGACCACACAGCCGAGATCCACCCGTCCTATACATACATCACTGAGGGTGCTGTTGCTTAAATTTCCTGACCAACACCACAGGTGTCTGAATCACCTGAGACTACTTGATGCCAGAACATATCATCATGAAAGTAATAGATCCAGTATGGAACTCCACAGCATAATCACCACCATCCCCGTTATCACCAACATAGCAATGTGAACAAAATGGCCAGGATTCTGTGGCCCTTGATATCCTGTGGCCCTTGATATCCTGTGGCCCTTGGTATCCTGTGGCCCTTGGTATCCTGTGGCCCTTGATATCCTGTGGCCTTGGTATCCTGTGGCCTTGGTATCCTGTGACCCTTGATATCCTGTGACCCTTGGTATCCTGTGACCCTTGGTATCCTTTGGCCCTTGATATCCTTTGGCCCTTGATATTCTTTGGCCCTTGATATCCTGTGGCCCTTAATATCCTGTGGCCCTTGGTATCCTGTGGCCCTTGATATCCTGTGGCCCTTGATATCATGTGGCCCTTGATATCCTGTGGTCTTTGATATCCTGTGGCCCTTGATATCCTGTGGCCCTTGATATCCTGTGGCCCTTGATATCCTGTGGCCCTTGATATCCTGCGGCCCTTGATATCCTGCGGCCCTTGATATCCTGCGGCCCTTGATATCCTGTGGCCCTTGATATCCTGTGGCCCTTGATATCCTGTGACCCTTGATATCCTCCTCTCATGATGACCTAAATTTCAGTCAACCTGGAGGTGGGATTAAAGGTTGGAGGAAAAATTATAACATTCATTACGCAGATGACACCAAGCTAATTGCAGAAAATGAAAGGGACTTACAAAACTTTGTGAATACAATAGAAATAGAAAGCAAAAATAAAGGGTTAGAGCTAAATAGCAAGAAGACTGAAGTCATGGTAATCAGTACAAAACATGAAATCCCCTCATGCAAAATAACAGCAAACGGCACAACCTTGAGACAGGTTGATAAGTTTAAATATCTGGGAACTATCATCTCACCAGACGGCAGATGCACATCAGAAATAGCCAACAGAATCGGCCAAGCCAAAACAGCATTCAAGAAGATGAAAAGCATTCTTACCAACAAATGCTTATCAATTAACATCAGGAAGAGAGTTCTCGAATGTTATATAGAACCAATAATGTTATATGGTTGTGAGGCGTGGACAGCCAACAAGCAAAGCCAGAACAAGATTGAGGTGGCCGAGATGTGGTTTCCAAGGAGAATGTTGAGAGTTCCATGGACAGCAAAGTAAACAAACGAGACAGTCTTGATGGAGGCAGACACAAGAAGATCGCTCATAAGGAAGATTGGGAAGAGACAGGCAATGTTTATAAGCCATTTTATGAGGAAAGGGGAATTAGACAACCTGGTCAAAACAGGAAAGCTGGAGGGAAAGAGAGCACCAGGTAGACCCAGGGAGAAAATATTGGACGGACTTGCAAGGTTGGTGAGGACAGAGAGGGTGGAAGATGTGCTTGCGGCAACAAGGGATAGATCAGGGCTTGTAATGGTCCAAGGAAAAAAAGGAGGAAATTTTTTTCTAGGGGGGTCCGGGGGCATGCTCCCCCGGAAAAATTTGAAAAAGTAGACTAAAATCTGTGCAATCTGGTGCATTCTGGGACCTAAATTCTACAGATCTGCTGAAAAGAAAAAGGCCATATTTTTAACTCTATGAAACACAAACACACACTGATAGTCATATACACTCATACAAGACAGCCTGTACAAGTCACTAGTATGTGTGTCTTTGTGAAATTACTTCTCAAAGATACACAAACAAGCGAGTTAATCAAGGTACATCACAGAAGAAAATAACACACACTACCAGAATAAATGTTGATCACTGAGTTTTTTATTTTTTTCTTGTGCTGGGAGGATTCTCTGAACAAAGCTTTTCAAGATTTACTTAAGTCTTCATGTGCAGATACACAAAACTGACAATGAAACTGAAACCAGTGACAGTTATACAGTTTTCTTGACACAAACTATCAGTAACAGTCAATACTATCCATCCATACACTTAACATAATATTGCAGCCAGTGCAGAACAATGGACTGGTGCATCTCACTTATCAAAAATGATTATGAATGATAGACAGTGACACAGTCAAGTCAAAATTGTCAACACTTAATAAAAAAAAAAATGATTACATGTAGGACCTAATTTAGAATAATAGTACAGGCATTTGAATCTACAGATGTCTGCTAAAACTGTCTGGTTTTACTCTAAATCTAATCTACTGTAGGTAACTAACTTGCTGTTCACTCTCATCTGTACTACTGCTTTTGAATGTACGTCCCCAGCCTCTCCTCTTCGCACGTATACTCAGTCCATTCCCACCTCCATGCATTCTTCACTCCGCTGTCGTTGAATTTCTCCGTGCGCTGAATTACTCTTCTTTCGGCCGCCATCTTAGATGGTAGATTCACGCTATCTCAAGCTACCGTGCGACCGACTTTTGGCCACTTTACGGACCTAGCGGTTTGCGGATGCAGCAATTTGCCGATATGACGCTTTTGAAAATTTTTACTCCCGATTTTTATTTCGGCGGAAATTTTTTTTTTTCGGCGGTACTGCTTCACAGAAAAGCGGAAATCCGCCGAACGGCGGACAATTACAAGCCCTGATAGATACATATGGAGGGCCACGATCGCCAACGCCATGCGGCAGGGCACTTGATGACGATGATGCTGGAGGTGTCCTGGAGAGCCAAAATGAGAGGTGAGTAGTTACACCACACATTATCATCATCATGTGCTTGCAGGTTCCACTCACCATAAACAGCACAGCTGTCAGACCCCTCAGCTGTACCATCGTCATTCATACCACCCAACGTTTCTGTGATATCACTGTCTGTGGTGCTCCCTTCATACTGTAACACCTATTTCCACACACAGTATCATTACCATCATTACTGTCATCGTCATTATATCATCATCATTATATCATCATCATCATCATCATCATCATCATCAACATCACATCACCCAAAATTTCTATCATATCAATGTCAATGGTGCTCACCTCATATCGTAACACGTGTCACTGCATACAGTCATTATTATTATCACTGTCATCATCATCGTCATTATTATCACCATTGTCATCATCATCTATCACATCATCTAAACTTTCTGCGACACCATAGTCTGTGGTGCTCCTTTCATACTGTAACACCTGCCATCACACACAGTTATCTTCATCACCCTTATCATCATCACCACTGTAATCATCATTATTGTCATCATCAACGTCATGATCATCATTGTAATCATCATCATCATCACCGTCATCATCATCATCCATCATTTCACTCAACATTTCTGTGACACCAATGTCTGTGATGCTCCCCCCATATCTGTCAACACACAAAGTCGTCGTCGTCATAATCATCATCGTCATCATCATGTTGGAACACCTGTCACCTTATACAGTCATCATCATCATCATCCATCATTTCACTCAACATTTTTGTGACACCACTGTCTGTGGTGCTCCCCCCATATCTGTTAACACACAAAGTCATCGTCGTCGTCATAATCATCATCATCATCATCCATCATTTCACTCAACATTTCTGTGACACCACTATCTGTGGTGCTCCCCCCATATCTGTTAACACACAAAGTCGTCGTCGTCATCATAATCATCATCATCGTGTTGTAACACCTGTCACCTTATACAGTCATCATCATCATCATCATTGTCATCATCATCCATCATATCACTCAACATTTTTGTGACACCACTGTCTGTGATGCTCCCCTCACGTGGTAACACCTGTCACCATATACAGCTGTGTGGTCATTGTCGTCATCATCACTGTCATCATCATCATATCATCATCGTCATTCCCACCATCATCATCACTGTCATCGTTGTCATCATCATCTAGCACATCACACACACTTTCCGTGACACCACTGTCTAAGGTGCTTTCGTCATGCAGTACCACCTGTCATCACACGCAGTTATCATCATCATCACTATTATTACCACTGTCATCATCATCATCATCATTGCCACCATCATCATCACTGTCATCGTCGTCATCATCATCATCATCATCATCATCATCATCTAGCACATCACACAAACCTTCTGTGATACCAATGTCTAAGGTGCTTTCCTCATGCAGTATCACCTATTGTCACACAGTTAACATCATCATCATTATTATTCAGCTTCTCAAGATGGCGTCTCTACGCTCAGAACAAATTCCATATGCACTGACGTCACTGATGTTATGTGGTGGAAAAGATCCGAAATGATCCATAAGGTTATAGAAAATACATGTATATCTCCATCTGTAACATTAAAGAAAATAAACGTATATCTCCATCTGTAACGCTAAACAAAATAAAGTACATGTATACATCCATCTGTAACGTTAAAGAAAATAATGTACATCTCCATCTATATCTCCATCCTACTCTAGCACAGCATTTCTGGAAGGTGGGGGTACTATTTATACTGAATGAGCCCCAGGCTTCCCCACAGGGGAAGGGGGGTCATCCCATGTACACAACACCTTGCAAGCCCACCCCATGGAAACCAAGAAGAATGCTGACCAACCTGGCCAAACAGCACCCCCCATAAGTGCCAGTCCAGGGGAGAAAGAAAAACAATTTCATGAAAAAAATATACAGATGAAATAAATCTGTATTGCAGACAAAGCAAATAAAGATGAAAAGAGAAAGACAAGAAGACAGAAACAAAGAAAAAGACTCATAAACGAGTGTCATCATCATCATCATCAGGTGCCCTGCCGCATGGCGTTGGCGATCATGGACTTCCATCTGCCTCTATCTCTCGTTGCCCCTAGCATATCCCCCGCCCTCCTCATCCCCAGCCACTCTGCAAGTCCGTCCAGCATTTTCTCCCTGGGTCAACCTGGTGCTCTCCTACCCTCCAGCTTTCCCGTTGTGACCAGGTGCTCCAAATCCCCCTTCCTCATAAAATGGCCTATAAATGTTGCCCGTCTTTTCCTAATCTTCCTTATGAGTGTCTGCCTCCATCAAGACTGTCTCGTTTGTTTTCTTTGCTGTCCATGGAACTCTCAACATTCTTCTTAGAAACCACATCTCGGCTGCCTCAATCTTGTTCTGGCTTTGTTGACTGTCCACGCCTCACATCCGTACAACAGTATTGGTTCTATATAACATTCAAGAACAAGTGTGATGCCTGAATTCAAGCAAACAGGAACCAGGGGAAAAAAAAACACGAAAAGAGAATCAGAACGCATATCTAATACAACCAGACGAGACAGGCGCAAATTTTCAGCCAACTGGCCTTTGTCAAGTGTAAATGTAAGATCACAAATGAACAAACACCAAATACAAAAATTATGAGAAAAAGACTGAAACTGAGTTCCTTTTCTCACACTGGACAAAGCAGCAGGGAAGTTTCAGTCTTTTTCTCCTAATTTTTGTATCTGGTCTTTGTTTGTTTGTGATCTTATGCTTGACAAAGGCCAGTCGGCCGAAAATTCGCGCCTGTCTTGTCTGGTTGTATTAAATGCGTGTTCTGATTCTTTTGTCGTGCTTTTCTAGTTCCAAAGAGACTGTCAAGACTTTTTTTTTTTAGCACATTGTCTTCTTTAGTTGCTTTCTCCTATAACCAAAGATGAAAATAGATAGAAATAACTATTCAGTCACTTTGGATCAATGGCTAGAGCTATGCACTACAGACTGGAAGGTTGTGGGTTCAAATCCCATTAGTTCTGTCAAAATTATTTTAGGATTCTTTGTCCCCTACCAGCTCGTACTCAGAGCTAAGTGTGATATAGGGTTCACTGGGAAGACTGATAATATACAGTCCAGATCTCATCCACTTCACAGATGCATCACTGGGATGTTTCTCAAATCTTCTGACCAGCACTGCAGGTGTTTTTATCTCTTGGGCCTGGTAGATTTCACAATATATGATGATAGTAAGTATACAGCATCACTGAGGATGTTGCTCAAATCTTCTGACCAATACTGCAGGTGTTTTATCTCTTGGGCCTGGTAGATTTCACAATATATGATGATAGTAAGTATACAGCATCACTGAGGATGTTGCTCAAATCTTCTGACCAGCACTGTAGGTGTTTTATCTCTTGGGCCTGGTAGATTTCACAATATATGATGATAGTAAGTATACAGCATCACTGAGGATGTTGCTCAAATCTTCTGACCAATACTGCAGGTGTTTTATCTCTTGGGCCTGGTAGATTTCACAATATATGATGATAGTAAGTATACAGCATCACTGAGGATGTTGCTCAAATCTTCTCACCAACACTGCAGGTGTTTTATCTCTTGGGCCTGGTAGATTTCACAATATATGATGATAGTAAGTATACAGCATCACTGAGGATGTTGCTCAAATCTCCTGACCAGCACTGTAGGTGTTTTATCTCTTGGGCCTGGTAGATTTCACAATATATGATGATAGTAAGTATACAGCATCACTGAGGATGTTGCTCAAATCTCCTGACCAGCACTGTAGGTGTTTTATCTCTTGGGCCTGGTAGATTTCACAATATATGATGATAGTAAATATAGATACAGCCTAGTCATGCCATCTCAATCCTAAACAGAACTTCACAGCATCGTTATCATCATCCCAACTGTCATCATCATAGCATTGCCAAAAACGGTCTCAGATTCTGTGACCATTGATGTGGCGTAGAAAACGGCACAGAAAAAAAAAAGAGACAATAATTGAATACACCAGCTTTCCTGGACTTTCCCACTAAATTGTAGACAAAAACAGGAAGAAAAAAGCCAACAGATTAGCAGTCATTATATTTGGGGCCACAAACTCTAATACATCAGTTTTCCTGAACTTTTCCCCTAAGTTACAGATTAGTTATAAGATCCCACCAATCAGTAAATCAATATGTCAACAAAGACTGCGTTTCACGGGACACTGCTGGCGTAGCAAAGAAGAACTGGTGGGGGATGTTCTACTATGGAGACCCAGCCACAGCAAACAAAGACCAGGATGTCCAAAGAAGAGCTTCATCGACCAACTGATCGATGACACAGGCTGTCAGTATGATGAACTACCTACTGCAATGTCTGACAGAGAAGGATGGAAGAAACGTGTCATGGATAGCCGAGCAAGTCGACATGATGATGATGATATAGATTAAAAAACAGGAAAGAAAAAGCCAAAAGATTAGCAGGTATTACATTTTTGGCCAGAATCTCTAAGTCCACCACACGTTTCATCTGGTGCATCACTGTCTTCATGGCAGGAAAACTCTTCATCATCATCCGCAGATCAGTGGACAGGCCATACCCTGAGACAAAACATACACCGTACACACATAATCATCATGAAGTATCTACCAACAGGATATGAAGTATCATAAATCATTCTCCTATACCGCTTTTCCCCAAACTCAGTTGGACTCACTGTGCTTTACACATAACCCTTTGACTCCCACACCCTACCCACCAGCTGCAAAAACTTAACCTTTTGACTACCTCATCCTATCCACCAGCCTTCTGCAGGAAGTTGGTGGATAGGGTGAAGGAGTCGGTTTGTGCAGGAAGTTGGTGGATATGGTGAGGGACTCAAAGGATTAAGATTTTGCTTTGCTATCACTGTTGATGATGCAGGATGCTAGTGGACAGGGTGAGTGAGTCAAAGGGATAATTTTAGCACGGAAAACTCAAGCTGTTAGGTGAGCTGCCCATAATCCATAATCTGGCCACATAGTCTGTATCTTCAGTGGTCATGCATGCTAGGTATTCTCGTATCTCCATAAGCCATTGTGCACTGTGATGACTTACAAGATCTTTAACGCACATATATGATGTTCTGCATGCCTATATACACAAAGCAATTTCAGGCAGTGGCAGGTCTGCACAACAGTGGACCTGGTATAATCTCCACCCATCACCCATAAGGATGGGATATACAGGAGGTCAAACCAAGGATCTTCAAACTGGAAGCTGGACATTTACCCACCTAACTACACCACCTTGACCAGTTACCCACAAGGCAATATGTAAAATCTCCGTCCTTTCCCAACAGACAATATGTAAAATCTCTGTCCTTTACCCACCAAGCAACATGTAAAATCTGCATCCTTTACCCACCAAACAATATGTAAAATCTCTGTCCTTTACCCACCAAGCAACATGTAAAATCTGCATCCTTTACCCACCAAACAATATGTAAAATCTCTGTCCTTTACCCACCAAACAATATGTAAAATCTCTGTCCTTTACCCACCAAACAATATGTAAAATCTCTGTACAGAAAAATCTGCGTCCTTTACCCACCAAGCAATATGTAAAATCTCTGTCCTTTACCCACCAATCAATATGTAAAATCTTCGTCCTTTACCCACCAAGCAATACAGGAAAGTCTCCGTCCTTTACCCACCAAGCAATATGTAAAATCTTCGTCCTTTACCCACCAAGCAATACAGGAAAGTCTCCGTCCTTTATCCACCAAGCAATACAGAAAAATCTTCATCCTTTACCCACCAAGCAATACAGAAAAATCTTCATCCTTTATCCACCAAGCAATATGTAAAATCTGTGTCCTTTACCCACCAAGCAATACAGAAAAATCTGTGTCCTTTACCCACCAAGCAATACAGAAAAATCTGTGTCCTTTACCCACCAAGCAATACAGAAAAATCTACGTCCTTTACCCACCAAGCAATATAGAAAAATCTATGTCCTTTACCCATGAAGCAATACAGAAAAATCTGCGTCCTTTACCCACCAAGCAATACAGAAAAATCTGCGTCCTTTACCCACCAAGCAGTACAGAAAAATCTCCGTCCTTTACCCACAGAAAAATCTGCGTCCTTTACCCACCAAGCAATACAGAAAAATCTGCGTCCTTTACCCACCAAGCAATACAGAAAAATCTGCGTCCTTTACCCACCAAGCAATACAGAAAAATCTGCGTCCTTTACCCACCAAGCAATACAGAAAAATCTGCGTCCTTTACCCACCAAGCAATACAGAAAAATCTCCGTCCTTTACCCACAGAAAAATCTGCGTCCTTTACCCACCAAGCAATACAGAAAAATCTGCGTCCTCTACCCATCAAGCAATACACAAAAATCTGCGTCCTTTACCCACAGAAAAATCTGCGTCCTTTACCCACCAAGCAATACAGAAAAATCTACGTCCTTTACCCATCAAGCAATACACAAAAATCTGCGTCCTTTACCCATCAAGCAATACAGAAAAAGCTGCGTCCTTTACCCATCAAGCAATACAGAAAAATCTGCGTCCTTTACCCATCAAGCAATACAGAAAAATCTGCGTCCTTTACCCATCAAGCAATACAGAAAAATCTGCGTCTTTTACCCACCAAGCAATACAGAAAAACCTGCGTCCTTTACCCACCAAGCAATACAGAAAAGTCTGGTCCTTTACCCACCAAGCAATACAGAAAAATCTGCGTCCTTTACCCACAAGCAATACAGAAAAATCTGCGTCCTTTACCCACCAAGCAATACAGAAAAATCTGGTCCTTTACCCACCAAGCAATACAAAAATTACTGCCTTTACCCATCCAAGCAATACAACAACATCTACGTCCTTTACCACCAGCAATACGAATTTGGGTGTGTTTACACGTTCATACAGAAAAATCTGTGTGCTTTGGTGTGTATGTGATTGGTGTGTGTGCTCGTGAATTGTGTGTCTTGTGTGATGCATGCTGTGTTTGTGGTGTATGTGTGTGTGTGTGTGGTGTGTGTGTGTTGTGTGTGTGTGGTGTGTGTTGGTGTGTATGTGTGTGTGTCTTGTGTGTGTGGGTGTGTGTGTGTGTGTGTGGTGTGTGTGTGTGTGTGTGTGTGGTGTGTGTGTGTGTGTGTGTGTGGTGTGTGTGGTGTGTGGGTGTGGGGTGTGTGTGTGTGTGTGTGTATGCGTGCTTGCGTGCATGCTGTGCGTGTGTGTGAACCTTTTTTTCATACACACACCAAACTCTTGCACTAATCTCAATTACTATTTTGCAATTTGTTTATCCTAAGGAAGACTGAAGAAAAGGTACGCAGTATTATACTAATCTCACCAGTATTTTTTCATTTCTGTTTTTTTCCTTGAAAGAACTGACAAAAAAGATGACAGACCTAGCGTCAGGTTGTTTTCATCACAGAAGAGTGCTAGGGCCAGTCTCTGCCAGCCGTGGTCGTCCAAGACATGTCTCAGGCGATTGGCGTCCAGCAAATAGGCATGGTCAGCCGCGGCCACTTGCAGAAGAGCAATCTGCAACACATCATGTTATTCAATAACAGCAACAGCAGTCAAGGTGGTGAAGCGTTAAGCACACACAGGATGACCTGAATGGGAGTTTCGAGGGTTAAAAACCCCTATAGCCCCATCCCCCCCCCCCCCCCCCCATAATCATTCATGAGATATTGATTTTGGCTCTGACGTGGCTCCAACCATGAGCTGAGCATGCTATGGTCTCTTCTGCTTTGGAAGGTACTGAGGGTCAAATTTCCTGACCAACACTGCAGGTGTTGTATCTCTCAGACCTGGTTGATGCCTGGATGTAAGCGTCGAGTGCAGCCCTGTCATGCTGTATCAGTCCAAAATGGAATCCAACAGCAACTGCACTATCATTCCTACTCTCATCACCAAGCGTATGGAGTTTTCGTGGATCGGATAATCATTAACGGCTGTGTGGAAGTCAGGACAGTGAACATCAGACTTCCAATCAGAATGTCCTGTGTCTGATCTGCCTAGACACCTCCGCTGGGCATGACAGTGGGACATTTTTCTGATCTGACAGGTCAACATCTGTGAACACCTGCCAGTGCCTGAACGTCCTTCACTGTACACATGCAGAATATCAAATACTCATGTTAAAGATCCTGTAAGTCATATCATAGCTGGCATACAGCATGCAGCCCACCAAGCATGCATACTGTGCAATCACGTAGTAGAATGTGGTCCCTCACAATAGTTTGAGTTCTTGTGTTCCACTAAAAAATTTGATTATGTGTAACGCACAGGAGTCTAAATAAATTTGGAAACTAGCACTATTAAACAACAATTTATAACATACGCAATACCTTTATGTGCACATTCATTTCAATACTAACCAAAGACTACAAATGATACGTTGCTTGCCTACTTCACTGGCTTGAATACTTCCTGACGCTCATGCTATAAATTGATAGTTTTTCTTGACTTTAACCACACTGCCTTCACAACAGGAGTGTCTCATTTGTGGATACAATTAGAAACAGATCAGATGAATACTTCTTACTTCATCTGATAATATAACGAAAGGTTTCACAAAAATTTCCCTTCATGAAAAATTACATGTTTAGATATTAATGATGCCAGTTCAGATGTTTAATGGTGCCAATTCAACAAATAAACTTTATCATAGTCACCACACAGAAGTAAACAAAACAAATGTCACTGAGCTATGGAATGCTGAATCTTAAGATTGATTGCTTTTGTGGCAAAACTGAATGAGCATGTGTGAAAATAACCTGCAGGCTACCATTCTGACTGTTTGTTTCCTCAATTTAACAACGCCTAATACACAAAATATCTTAGTTTGTTCGAATTATCTATTAAAATCAGGGGGAAGTGGGGGAGTGGGGGCCTAATAACCTGGAAATTACAGTAATTGGTTGATCTGTGTCTACCTATAAACTGTCCTGAGTTATGGTTTATCGTGTCTCTTTAAAACTGTCTTGGATTATGGTAATCTTTAAACTATGCTGGGTTGTGCTTGATTGCATCAACCTGAAAATTGTCCTGG
Organism: Monoplex corrugatus; assembly: GCA_030674185.1. Lineage (NCBI taxonomy): Eukaryota > Metazoa > Mollusca > Gastropoda > Littorinimorpha > Ranellidae > Monoplex > Monoplex corrugatus. Next base: position 8,951,395 of record JAPXFY010000026.1, on the reverse strand, counting down.
GTTGTGGCTGGTTTTGTATACTTGAAATTGTACTACACTAGGGTTGATAAAGTTGAACCTTAAAACTGTCATGAGTTATGATGTCATCTTGAAACAGTCCCAGTTACCTTTCTTGTCGACCAATAAATCCAGGTCTCCATTCAGAGTCAAAGCCAACCACACAGCCTGGCTGAAAAACATCAATGCAAAATGCAATTTAGCCAATCACAGCTTGCGAAAACAAAACAACTCACCCCCCACCCACCCATACCCCCAAAAAGTCAAATCATTCCAACCTTCTGCAGTCTCTGTCTGGTGTTTCGAGACAAGTTTCCTGACACTGAATTAAAACATACTTATGTCATTAAAGGAAATGAAATTCAGGACACTCTGAGACTTTCCTGATCTTTTCTTGTGAGACATGTTTTCTGACATTGACCTAAAACATACATTTGCCATAAGGCTACGTTCATACTGGCACTCCATGACTGTAGTGCGATGGAAAAAAACGTAATACGCGTGAGAAAAGGTGTTCATACTTATCAGCACGCTCTCCTCCTTGAGGAAGAAGGGAGGGTAGCGCTGCTTATTTTCTGGTAAACATGGCATTGACGGGGCGACAGAAACTGATTTTGTGGTGGTGGTGGAAGAGAAAAACACGAAGCATCGAACAATTCGCCGTTTTTCTGTGCACCCAATTAACAGATCATGAAAGGTGCACGGAGAGTATTATCATTTAATGCCTGAACTACTGTCAGATAAACAGAAATTTGCAAAATATCCAGAATGTTCTAAAGGAAAGGTCGATTCCTAACTTCGGAAATCAATTTCTCGTTTTCCATCTTGTGTATAAAATGACTGAAAATTTAAGTACAGTACAGTCTCTTGATCCGTACACACATACAGAAGCGTTTCAGTATGAACGCGAAGAGGATGGCCAGTGATAAAAAAGAAGGGTTGGCCTTGAACTCACGACTTCTGTCCGTCCGCACGCACGACTGAAGTGTAGCAAGCACGCACGACTTTTTTTGCGGGCGTGGTCGTGTGTGCGTGTCTGTGGCAGTATGAACATCTTTACTCAGCAAGTAAAAATAAAGAGGAGTTTTTCCCACCCGCACGATTTTTGTCCGTCCACACGAGTCGTGAGTGCCAGTATGAATGTACCCTAAAAAGAAACTGAAATTCAAGGCAATCTGAGACTTTCCTAATCTTTTCTGTTTTCTTTGCCATCTACATGGTCCGTGGCTAGCTGGTGAACCATGCTCCAAGATCTGATATCTCCAGTTCAATCCCAGCCCACAACAATATAAACTGGCCCGTTTGTTGCCCATCTTAATGTTTCCATCATTCTGGTGATGTCAGTTTAGCGTTTCATAGGTCCCTCTTCCCCATTTCAGATTAACCTTTGACTCGCCTAGCCACCCACGCAAATTACCTTGACTCCCACCTACCACCACTTCACAGGAAGTTGTGACAGGTGGGAATAAAGGTTAGTTTTGCTTCATAGCAGGTAACATGCAGATACTGTGGATAGGTTGAGTCAAGGTTAGCAGCACACAGGGTTTTGCGCAGGCTTGGGACGCCTGTCAGATAACTGCTGGTGGATATGGGTTGAGCGCATATGGAGTTTTCCAAGTAAATCAGTCCCCTTGAACAAAACTCAAAATTCCAATACATGGTCACGCAACGTATGGTGATGAATGTGACCATTTTTTTCCAATTCCTACTGGTTGCCATGGAGCTTGATGGTCAGAGGAGTTGCAGTCAGCTATATCTGCATGCAAACGTAGCACACGCACACACACTCACTCACACACACACACACACACACACACACACACACACACACACACATTTAAATACACAACGCACAGCAACGCCACGCATGCGCACACACACACACACACACACACACGTACGCAAGCACACACACGCAGCAATATATAAACACAGTATGCCTCTTTATTCATATGAAAAATCTGTTAATCTTTCCTCATTACATAAGTCAGTGTTTAAATTATAATATTCTGTGGTTTCTTATGTGTCTTCTTACTTGTATAGCTTTAATGTTTGTTGTTATCTTATTGTGTATGTAATTGTGAACATTTTTTATCACCTTTTGCCTTTCTTGCGAAATGTAAAGCGCTGGTGAGCATGTTTTTATATGGAATATGCGCTATACAAATAAACATTATTATTATTATTATTATATTATTATATCTCCTGTCACTCCATTTGGTCTTGTTGGGGCATAAGATCTGGGGTTCTCCACCCTCAAGGAACCTCAATAGGCAAATGTCATTACCAACAACCTCACCTCACCACTCTCCCTCTCTGGGATCGGTGGCAGGAGCCACGCTCGACATCACAAGTCTTTTCCAGGTCACACGACTGGGACATCTGTGGGCGACCTCCTGGATCACCACACCACTGACATCAGCAATGTTGTTGAAACAGGAGGCGTGCAGGCGTCCCTTTCTTCTCCTTGCCTCAACTTTCCCCTGCAGGTCTGCTGATATCAAATCTGTTTTGGTGTTTCTGATCGCATGGCCTACATATTTCGGATTTCTTTTGTTGATGTCATTACTGACTGATGGAAATGGCCATGGTGACATTTGCGTTATACTGCATGGTACCATATTTTGTTAGAAGGTGCCTGCAGGCCTGGTACTTCTGACTTCAGCCCTCCATGTTGGGCGAAAGACCTACACTACTGATTCTTCATCCCTTTAGGTTGGCTGAAAGACCTATTCTGTGATTGACAGCAACTTGGAAAGTTTTTAATGTGACAGGCTGAGACTGAACTTGAGATTAAGTACATACATATGTGTGTGTGTGTGTACGTGCATGTGTGCACACATATTCAGTATGTATGTGTAAACGTATGAGAGAGAGAAAAAGACTCACTTTTCCAATCTTATTGTAAAACTCCTCCAGTTGATCCAGTGTTTCTACGAAAGAGACCTGATCACCACGCAGTGACAGGGTATAGAAGTTAGTCACATTCTGATAGGTCGAGGTCATGGTCCTATCATCGCCTGCCATTGGCCAATTACTGGCTGAAGCCCTGGACCAATCACAGGATGAAGTCTCGGACCAGTCATTGTTATTGGCTGAAGTGGTGGACCAATCACTGGCTGAAGTCTTGGCTGAATCGTTGGTTGAGGCTGTGTACCAACCACTGTCCCAGCTTTCTTCTTCCGGTTCCATAGGTTTGTAGGGCACATACACCATACCACCACTGACATCTTGTATCCTGTCTTGCCTGGCAGTAATGAGCATATGTACAAATACACATAAAAACATATATGCATCACACACACATACACACACACACATGCGCGCAAAAAAACACACACACACACACTTTCGTCCACATCATTTCTTCACCATAGCCGAAACATGTTCATATTGCTTATAGCCCAGCCAACTACTACAGCCATATCAGGGCTAACACCACGTCAAAAACAACAACCAGGTTAAGATAAAAGACAACAGTTAAAAACCATGTTCACCACTAACTTCGAAGTCTAAAATGAGCTGAAACAGACAGACAGAGAGAGAAAGAACAGACACACCGATCATACTTTAACCCTTCAACTCCCGCATCCTGTCCACCAACTGCAAAAACTTAACCCTCTGACTCCCTCGCCCTATCCACCAGCTTCCAGCAGGAAGCTGGTTGACAGGTGAAGGAGTCACAGGGTTATGTTTTTGCTTTGCTAGCATGGTTGACGATGTAGGATGCCGGGGACAGGGCATGGGAGTCAAAGGGTTATGTTCTTTAATCCTTTAATTACTTTAGGACTGATTGAAACAAAGAAAATACTGCAAGTTCTTTAATTAACCCTTTCGCTACTTTTGGTGACTCAAATCAACAATACAACAGAGAATTTATTAAGTATAGAGCTTATTCAAGAGGGATTCATCACATCCTGGGTTTCTGTGTGTGCTTATCAACGCAAGGGAGGCAATCCTACTTTCCCTATCTTCAAGCTGTGGAAATGTAAATAAATCTACTCCATGGGCATGTAACTAAATCTATTCTACTTTCCCTTCAAATCTGAGTGATATTTCAATACAGGAAGGACTAAAGTTAACTCTTTTTCTTCTATGATCACCAAACTATCATTCAATCTCCACTGCTATCAAGACACGCTTTCAACCCTTAAAATACTGACAAAATACATGAAGGTACATGCTTCTTTTCTCTTTGTTTTCACATTCCTGTAAGCAGTTTTTACATTACATCTGTAGTGTTTTTACAATACATAGCCTGAAATGTTTTAGTGAGAGAGCAATACAAGAAAATAAACATATAGAACATATAAAAGACTTTTTTTCTTTTTTAACACTGCTATTCTCCAAACTCAATTGGATTCACTGAGCATTATGCATGATAACATATTTCATGGAGCATGGAGAACTCAAGCTGTTAGGCGAGATGACCATACTTCACTACGCTGTTGCACAACCTGCATCAATGGTAGGAGCGCATGCTGGTTGTCTGTGTATGTTTCCACAACAAGTCACTTACAGACTTACCAGATCTGCTGCATGCATAATATTCAGATGTTCTGCCATTGCTTTGGTAAATACATAAGGCATAGGCACTGGCAGGTCAAACACAGATTTGACCAGGAGATTGGTAAAATCCCCTCCCTTTACACACCAGGCAGAGGCACCTAGGCGGATCAAACACAGGACTTTCCAACAGGAAGTCCAACATTTACCCTCTTGATAACCACACCCATATGATACAAAAAAAGGTCAACATCTTGCCAGCTCATGTGCAGCTTATGGTTTACGTCATGGTCATTTTGGATCTCCTCCTTCACAAGTACCCATCAGTTCTTCTGGACTTTGTTCTGAATATAAGGAAGCTATCTATCGGTTCTTCTAGAATTGGTTCTCAATATAAGGATACTATCTTGAGAAACTGAAACCTGTGTGTCCCCTTATTGAATTATCAAAGTGCTATAACGTCATCTTGACCAAACCGACGCTGAAGCATATACCTCATCCCAAATTTTCTATCTTAAAATGAATGATGCAAAAACCTGAAATCTCACCTAAGATTCTCAACGGCTGACGGCAGCTGTTCATCTGGAATACCAAAGTGATCTGCCCAGTACAGTGCTTCTTCTGCCTCGTTGGTGCTCGCCAACATGATGATCAGTTCTTCTTGAAGATACTTATTACTTCCCACGTTCTCCTGGAAAAAATGGTAACACACTGTCTTCAGTTCTGTATACTGGTCATGATCCTGATAATGCTTGTAACAGAACAGTTGAGTCCATTGTAACTTGATGCTTTATAATGGACAATTTTTTTCTTTTGGTCTCATCTTCTCTGCATCTGTGGCCACAGATTCTGAGACAATATCCACCATGCTATGATGATACATGACAATGGGGATTCTGTGGAGTTCCATTTTAGATTAAATGCTGTGTGACAGGATTGTACTCAGTACTTCATTTCGAAATATATCCTGACATCAACCAGGCCCAAGATACAAGACATTCTCTTTCTTTCTGCCTTTTGGAATTCTCTTGTCAAACTTTTATAAACAATTTAAAAAAAGGACTATTTAATACCAATATCAAAGAATGTGATGGAAGTCTGTCTTGTAAGTCTGTGGACAAAATATGTTTTTCAGCAAGTTGTGAAAAAATTTCTGCCAAACTTGATTCATAAATCCTTCACAACAAATGGTCACAGAAACCTGTGTATGAACTGGCATGGGTGAATTCCTTGACAATATCAAGCTGAACATGTCTGCGGCTTTTCAAAAACACATATTTAACGAGCCTGATAAAAATGTGGGTTGTTAAACCAATGTGTCATAGTATCCTTTTGTTTGTTGTTGTCACAATGATAATTTTCAGTACGAAATGCAGGCCACCCTACCCTGGGAAAGCATGCTACCATAGTTTGTGCCAACCTTTCTTTTCTTTTCTTTTAATGTTGTTTAAAGCCCAGCCGACTGCGCAGAGCCATATCAGGGCTATAACTGCTTCAAAACACACAAAACTTACACATGAAAAAAAAAAGAAAAGAAAATTAAGTACACATATCAATGCATTCGCACACATAATCTAAGGACATAGGACCATTCTGTCCGATTTATCGCAAAGGGGAGATTTAAAAAAATACACCTGAATACAAATATAAGCATACATAAGGACACCAAAACATATCTAAAAACGGGCATAAATTACCTAAAATTGCTTCCGCATATCTCACCTCCTTAGAGCCAAAAATGCACTTAATACATGTACCCAATTATCAATCCGAAAAAAAAAAGCACATAAGACTTTATCAAAAAAATACAGGTGAATGGCCATTAAGGCAGAAAATAAGTAGAAATGACAGAAAGCAGGGCAACAAGGCAGAAACAAAGAGAGTGACAGAAAAGAGGAAATTTCTAGCACAGAATTCCAGAAGGTGGGATACTATTTATGCTGAAAGAGCCCCCGGCAACCCAACGGGGGTTGTGCCAACCTATTCTTCTTGTAAGTGTGTATATCATTTACTTATGAATTTTGCCAGGGAAAACTCCTCAGCTGCTGTGAGATCTTTTAAGTTGTGCCGAGTGCATCCTGCACTCAGGACCTCGATTTGTTATCACATTTGAATGACCCCCACTCAAGGCTAGTGGAGGGGGCAGATGAATCCCTGTCCAACCAGGATTGAACCCACGTTTCTTGCATCCTGTCGTCCAACTTATTTAACAGTCATCAGCGAAGAATCAAGTGAGTGGGTCACCTGACTAAAATCCAACTTCACCTGTTGGCTCAACAAGAAAATAACAAAAAGATATATCTGGATTTTAAAAGTGAGAGGCAGACCAAGGAAGTCCTGAACCTGAATCCATGGCATGGTAGGAAACTCTTCAGGCCTTCCAGCTCACTGGTGACCATCAGTTCTTTCTCCCCACAACACCCATGATGTGGACAGATAAGAGAAGAAGTTTCTTACCTCTACAAGTTCTCTCCATGGCCCTTGTCCCATGTCCATCTGAAACAGCAGCAAAACACACACTCTTTTTACTTATCATTTCTTTAACCTTTTCACAACAGTGGTGACACTGAGGTTAAACTGTCCAACTAACATGCAAAAAAAATCCTAGGTATGAATCCTATATATACATGTGTGTGTGTGTGTGTGTGTGTGTGTATGTGTGTGTGTGTGTGTGTGTGTGTGTGTGTGTGTGTGTGTGTGTGTGTGTGTGTGTGTGTGTGTGTGTGTGTGTGCGTGTGTGCGTGCATGCGTGTGTGTGTGTGTGTGTGTGTGTGTGACATACACATTCATTCATTCACATACACACAGCACACATAAATGACAGACATATACATGCATCCATGCATCATGCATGCATGTGCACACACACACACGCATACAAGCACACATTTTCCTCACTCATTCTAAACTATCTGTACGATCGACTGCCTTCATTACTAAAACAGATACATTCATACAAGCACACATTTTCCTCACTCATTCTAAACTATCTGTACGATCGACTGCCTTCATTACTAAAACAGATACATTCATACAAGCACACATTTTCCTCACTCATTCTAAACTATCTGTACGATCGACTGCCTTCATTACTAAAACAGATATATTCATACAAGCACACATTTTCCTCACTCATTCTAAACTATCTGTACGATCGACTGCCTTCATTACTAAAACAGATACATTCATACAAGCACACATTTTCCTCATTCATTCTAAACTATCTGTACGATCGACTGCCTTCATTACTAAAACAGATACATTCATACAAGCACACATTTTCCTCATTCATTCTAAACTATCTGTACGATCGACTGCCTTCATTACTAAAACAGATACATTCATACAAGCACACATTTTCCTCACTCATTCTAAACTATCTGTACGATCGACTGCCTTCACTACTAAAACAGATACAGATCTCCATAAAGTGTTAATGCATCAGGGAGTGATGTACGATCGACTGCCTTCACTACTAAAACAGATACAGATCTCCATAAAGTGTTAATGCATCAGGGAGTGATGTACGATCGACTGCCTTCACTACTAAAACAGATACAGATCTCCATAAAGTGTTAATGCATCAGGGAGTGATGTACGATCGACTGCCTTCACTACTAAACTAGATACAGATCTCCATAAAGTGTTAATGCATCAGGGAGTGATGTACGATCGACTGCCTTCACTACTAAAACAGATACAGATCTCCATAAAATGTTACTGCATCAGGGAGCGATGTACGATTGACTGCCTTCACTACTAAAACAGATATAGATCTCCATGAAATGTTAATGCATCAGGGAGCGAAACACACCTCCACAAAGCGTTTATGCATCAGATACTTCAGACCTCCCAAAGCTCGGACGTTGGTGATGTTTGGACACACATCTGTAACAGAAACAACTGTCTTAACATGTCACCATGGTGCAGGAAGCTGAGAAAGTTAAAGATTTTAACATAGGGGTTACGTACGGTAAAAATGGCAAGAGATATCAGTCGCCGTGGTGTAGTGGTTAGCACAATGGACTACCTACTGTAAGGTTGTGGGTTCGAATCCCCATCAGTCCGTTCAAAAATCATTGTAGGATTTTTCGGCTCTGACCGGCTCCTACCCAGAGTTGGGCATGCTATGTGCTCATTGGGAAGACTGGGACCACACAGTTGAGTCTCATCCACTTCACGGATGCGTCTTTGAAGAGTTGATGACCAGAATCGCAGGTGTCTGTATCTCTCAGGCCTGGTTGACGCCAGGATATATTATGATAGTAAGCATAGAGTACAGCCCTGTCACATAGTCTCAATCCTAGATGGAACTCCAGAGCATCATGATTATCATTCTCACTGAATTCTCATTGACATCATCATCATCGCATTGTAAAAACTATGCCAGCTTCTGTGGCCATTGAGGTGGCTTAGAAAATGGGACCCAAAAAAACAAAAACAAAAACAGAAAAGCAGGTGAGCACAAAGGTAACTTCCCTGAGCATGATGATCTTAAAATTAAAAACAATTTTTTTAAACGGTAGAGGGTGTGCAATTGTCAGGTTGTCGGGAAGCGAGGTGGCACAGTCCAAGGAAATTTATGAGGGTAGTGCCCGTCTTCTCTACTTTGCTGATTTATCTTCACCAACTCTGAATAGGGACAGGTTCCCATTCACAGCCGGGTGGACTGGAGGCCACATGATCAGCAGTCAAATTAAGACACAAGGTCAAACTCCGTGCAGCCACAATAAGCATGAAAAAGGCCCAGAGGAGTAGATTTGGAGTGGAAACAGAAATGGCCTGTGGCACCAGTCAATGTGGCAAAATTGTCAGCGCAATGGACCTAGAAGGTCATGAGTTCAAAGCCCCATCACTCAAAACAAAAAAAACAACAACAACAATGCAAAACAAAACAAAAAACACCATTACTGTGGAATTTTTCTACTCGAACCAACTCCTATGCGCACCTGAGCAATGCTATAGGCTCACTGGGAAGAATGCGACCAAACAGCAGCCTCATCCACTTTACTGAGGGAGGTGCTCGAATTTCCTAACCAATACCACAGATGTCTGTATCTCTCAGATGCGGCTGATGCCAGGATATATGATGAAAGTAAAGATACAGTTACAGTACAGCCCTAACACTCAAGTCTCGATCCAAAATGAAACTCTGCATCATCATCATCATTATCATCCTCACTATCATGTTTTGTCATAGCCCTTGCGAAACACCTTTCCAGATTCTGAGGCCTATATGCCCTACTGTCATGGCAACCTCAGTTTTAGTGTGTTTGCAGGAGGCATCGGACAACCAAAATAAGCAGTATGAGGCAGAGAAACAAAAGCAGGCAGCGGTGGGGTACTCAATGACAACAACAACAAAAAATGAGTTTGGAGTCTGTTCAGGAGGGTTTCATCACACATGGACAATCCCATATGCGCTTCACCCAAATCTGCCAAGAATTATCTGGCAGACTCGCTGAGCCTGCGCAAAATCCTATTCACTACAGGGAAGGTCTTGAAATGAGGATGAGGGGAGAGAAGGAGGGAGAGAAAGTGTGAAACATTAAGCTGACACCAACAGAGGGATGGAGGGGAGAGATGGAGGGAAAGAAAGTGTGAAACTGACACCAACAGAGGGATGGAGGGGAGAGAAGGAGGGAAAGAAAGTATGAAACTGACACCAACAGAGGGATGGAGGGGAGGGAACAAGGGAGAGAAAGTGTGAAACTGACACCAACAGAGGGATGGAGGGGAGAGAAGGAGGGAGAGAAAGTATGAAACTGACACCAACAGAGGGATGGAGGGGAGAGGAGGGAGAGAAAGTATGAAACACTCAGCTGACACCAACAGAGGGATGGAGGGGAGAGAAGGAGGGAGAGAAAGTATGAAACACTCAGCTGATACCAACAGAGGGATGGAGGGGAGGGAACAAGGGAGAGAAAGTATGAAACACTCAGCTGACACCAACAGAGGGATGGAGGGGAGGGAAGGAGGGAGAGAAAGTATGAAACACTCAGCTGACACCAACAGAGGGATGGAGGGGAGGGAAGGAGGGAGAGAAAGTATGAAACACTCAGCTGACACCAACAGAGGGATGGAGGGGAGGGAAGGAGGGAAAGTATGAAACACTCAGCTGACACCAACAGAGGGATGGAGGGGAGGGAAGGAGGGAGAGAAAGTATGAAACACTCAGCTGACACCAACAGAGGGATGGAGGGGAGAGAAGGAGGGAGAGAAAGTATGAAACTGACACCAACAGAGGGATGGAGGGGAGAGAAGGAGGGAGAGAAAGTATGAAACACTCAGCTGACACCAACAGAGGGATGGAGGGGAGAGAAGGAGGGAGAGAAAGTATGAAACACTCAGCTGATACCAACAGAGGGATGGAGGGAGGGAACAAGGGAGAGAAAGTATGAAACACTCAGCTGACACCAACAGAGGGATGGAGGGGAGGGAAGGAGGGAGAGAAAGTATGAAACACTCAGCTGACACCAACAGAGGGATGGAGGGGAGGGAAGGAGGGAGAGAAAGTATGAAACACTCAGCTGACACCAACAGAGGGATGGAGGGGAGGGAAGGAGGGAAAGTATGAAACACTCAGCTGACACCCAAGGATGAGGGAGAAGGAGGAAAAAGTAGAAAAGTGAAACACGATGGGGGGAGGGAGGAGAAAGTATGAAACACTCAGCTGACACCAACAGAGGATGGAGGGGAGGGAACAGAGGGAGAGAAAGTATGAAACACTCAGCTGACACCAACAGAGGGATGGAGGGGAGGGAACAAGGGAGAGAAAGTATGAAACACTCAGCTGACACCAACAAGAGGAGGAGGACAAGGGAGAAGGGAAACACAGGACACCAACAGAGATGAGAGAAGGAAAGTATGAAACACTCAGTGACACCAACAGTCGGATGGAGGGGAGGGAACAAGGGAGAGAAAGTTGAAACACTCAGCTGACACCAACAAGGAGAGGGAGACATGGAGAAAGGTGACAGCTGACACCAAGGGAGGAGAGAACAGGGAGAGAATATGAAACACTCAGACTGACACCAACAGTCGGATGGAGGGGAGGGAACAAGGGAGAGAAAGTATGAAACACTCAGCTGACACCAACAGAGGGATGGAGGGGAGGGAACAAGGGAGAGAAAGTGTGAAACACTCAGCTGACACCAACAGAGGGATGGAGGGGAGGGAACAAGGGAGAGAAAGTATGAAACACTCAGCTGACACCAACAGTGGATGGAGGGGAGGGAACAAGGGAGAGAAAGTTGAAACACTCAGCTGATACCAACAGAGGGGTGGAGGGAGGGAACAAGGGAGAGAAAGTGTGAAACACTCAGCTGACACCAACAGAGGGGTGGAGGGGAGGGAACAAGGGAGAGAAAGTGTGAAACACTCAGCTGACACCAACAGAGGGATGGAGGGGAGGGAACAAGGGAGAGAAAGTGTGAAACACTCAGCTGATACCAACAGAGGGGTGGAGGGGAGGGAACAAGGGAGAGAAAGTGTGAAACACTCAGCTGACACCAACAGAGGGATGGAGGGGAGGGAACGAGGGAAAGAAAGTGTGAAACCACTGACACCAACAGAGGGTGGAGGGGAGGGAACAAGGAGAGAAAGTGTGAAACACACTGACACCAACAGAGGGGTGGAGGGGAGGGAACAAGGGAGAGAAAGTGTGAAACACTCAGCTGACACCAACAGAGGGATGGAGGGAAGAGAACGAGGGAAAGAAAGTGTGAAACTGACACCAACAGAGGGATGGAGGGGAGGGAACGAGGGAAAGAAAGTGTGAAACTGACACCAACAGAGGGGTGGAGGGGAGGGAACAAGGGAGAGAAAGTGTGAAACATTAACACATCCGTGACGAGCCACGACTATGGTCGTGGACACCGAGCTTCACCTACTGCCAGGCCATGCTAAAAGTCGTTTCGGTGATATATGGTACAGAACTGGATGGTGGCTAAAAACTATTTAAGTAATAGCTTTATGAGTAGCACAGCTGAACTCAGCATCCTTTTTTCTTTAAGTACACACATTTTGGTGACAATTGGACTTCATTCAGGCCTGCTAGAGAGTTTTTTTTTACAACTACAGGTTCTTTATTGGCAGCAGACTCAGGCTGACCGGAAGTCAGGTAGAGGCGGGGCCAGTCACAATAGTGTTAAGCTGACACCAACAGAATTCCAGAATGATAAATTAAAATGGGTATTGAACAGACCAGTCTTTAATTTTATGGACTGGGACTGATCTCAAAGATATCAAATTTCATGTACATGGCTCTATCACAAGAACCAACCGGCCTCCCTCCATAGGGGCTCAGCGTGCAATTGTACATAATACATGCACATATTGCATAAAGTTGTTTTTTTTCAAATTGAAAAAGAGAGGTGACCATAATATTCTACGGCTTCTTTCAAAACTCTCACAGAAACGAAGAAAAAAGAAAAAACTGACCAGCATGTACTGAAGAATAACTTATTTACCAGGCCTGCTACCACTGCCAGACTGCCAGGTTAAAAAAATAAGGGAAAAAAAAGAAAAAAAAGGGAAAAAAAAGGAAGAGGCCTGTGACCAAATCAGGAAGTTGTAAACCAGAATCAATACTGTTGTATGGATGTGAAGCATGGACAATCAGCACGCAAAGTCAGAACAAGATTGAGGCAGCTGCTGAAATGTGGTTTCTAAGAAGAATGTTAAAGTTCCACGGACAGCAAAAAAAACAAACGAGACATTCTTGAAAGAGGCGAACACAAGAACAGTAGAAAAAAACAAGAAACAGGACATTTTAAGAGGCAAGAGAAATTTGAGCACCTAGTCACAACATAAAAGCTAGAAAGAAAAACAGCACAGGAAGACCCATGGAGAAAATATTGGGACAGTTTTGCAGAATGGATGAGTACAGAAAGGGTAGGAGATATACTTGCAGCAACAAAAGATAGATTCGTATGGAGGGTCGTGATCACCAATGCCATGCAGCACGGCACATGATGATGATGATAATGGTGATGATGATGATAATGGTGATGATGATAATGATGATGATAATGTGATGTATGATGAAAGGATGATGATGATGAGATGGTGATGAGATCAACACCAGAAGGAAGATTGTAGAGCTTCATAAGTCGTGTTGCCAGTTTGCTGATTGTTTTCTTGTGCATCTTGTCCCTCCTTATTCCTTTTACACCCACTTCTCTGTAACAAACACACAGACACGCTTTACTTTTGTTTGTTTTGTTGTTTTTTAATTGTACCACCAACATCTATTTCAAATGTAAAGCCATGAACTGTTTGTTTTTTGTGTTTTTTTACTTGTACCACCAACATCTATTTCAAATTTAAAGCCATGAACTGTTTGTTTGTTTGTGTTTTTATTTGTACCACCAACATCTATTTCAAATTTAAAGCCATGAACTGTTTGTTTGTTTGTGTTTTATTTGTTTGTTTGTTTTATTTAAAGCCATGAACTGTTTTGTTTGTTTGTGTTTTTTACTTGTACCACCAACATCTATTTCAAATTTAAAGCCATGAACTGTTTGTTTGTGTTGTGTTTAACTTGTACCACCAACATCTGTTTCAAATTTAAAGCCATGAACTGTTTGTTTTTGTGTTTTTTACTTGTACCACCAACATCTATTTCAAATTTAAAGCCATGAACTGTTTGTTTGTTTGTGTTTTTTATTGTTTGTTTTTTTAATTTAAAGCCATGAACTGTTTGTTTGTTTGTGTTTTACTTGTACCACCAACATCTTTTCAAATTTAAAGCCATGAACTGTTTGTTTTTGTGTTTTTTTACTTGTACCACCAACATCTATTTCAAATTTAAAGCCATGAACTGTTTGTTTGTTTGTGTTTTATTTGTACCACCAACATCTATTTCAAATTTAAAGCTATGAACTGTTTGTTTGTTTGTGTTTTTATTTTACCACCAACATCTATTTCAAATTTAAAGCCATGAACTGTTTGTTTGTTTTTTACTTGTACCACCAACATCTATTTCAAATTTAAAGCCATGAACTGTTTGTTTGTTTGTGTCTTTTTTTTAACTTGTACCACCAACATCTATTCAAATTTAAAGCCATGAACTGTTTTGTTTGTGTTTTTTTACTTGTACCACCAACATCTATTTCAAATTTAAAGCCATGAACTGTTTGTTTGTTTGTTTCTTTGTTTGTTTTTTTTACTTGTACCACCAACACTACTTCAAATTTAAAGCCATAAACTTTTTGCGTTTAAAATTATTTTTTTACTTGTACCAACATCTACTTCAAATTTAAAGCCATGAACTGTTTGCGTTTTTTGTTTTTTTACTTGTACCAACATCTACTTCAAATTTAAAGCCATGAACTGTTTATTTGTTTATTTTTTTACTTGTACCAACATCTACTTCAAATTTAAAGCCATGAACTGTTTGTGTGTTTGTTTTTTTACTTGTACCAACATCTACTTCAAATTTAAAGCCATGAATTGTTTATTTGTTGTTTTTTTTACTTGTACCAACATCTACTTCAAATTTAAAGCCATGAACTGTTTGTGTGTTTTTTACTTGTATCACCAACATCTATTTCAAATTTAAAGCCATAAACTGTTTGCGTTTTTAAAATTTTTTTTTTTACTTGTACCAACATCTACTTCAAATTTAAAGCCATGAATTGTTATTCTTTGATAAGCTATGTTCATGCTATGTACTGGTGCGTGTACCCAACTATGTTTATACAGCATTAACGTATTGACATGGCAACCTTCTCTCCCTCCCCCCCACCCCTTCTGTTCTCTTTTGTTGCTGCTATTGTTGTTTTTTGTGTAGAAAGGAAGGAGCATTCTTTGACGTGGATTGTTTGCACTATACAAAGACAATTATCATTATAATTACAGTGATAATAACTCTTTGACATGGATTGTTTGCACTATACAAAGACAATTATCATTATAATTACAGTGATAATAACTCTTTGACATGGATTGTTTGCACTATACAAAGAATTGTCATTATAATTATAGTGATAATAACTCTTGACATGGATTGTTTGCAACTATACAAAGAAATTATCATTATAATACAGTGATAATAACTCTGACATGGATTGTTTGCACTATACAGTGAAATTATCATTATAATTACAGTGATAATAACTCTTTGACATGGATTGTTTGCACTATACAAAGACAATTATCATTATAATTATAGTGATAATACTCTTGACATGGATTGTTTGCACTATACAAAGACATTTATCATTATAATAAATAGTGATAATAACTCTTTGACGTGGATTGTTTGCACTATACAAAGACAATTATCATTATAATCATAGTGATAATAACTCTTTGACATGGATTGTTTGAACTATACAAAGACAATTATCATTATAATCATAGTGATAATAACACTGATAATTAAAGTGATGCTACTACTAATACTGCTTTTTATGATAACAAAAACAATAATAATAACTGATAATCATTACAACAATGATTACAACAATAGCAATAATAACAGTATTAACAATAATCATATTACAAACATTTCATTAGTACTAAAAAAAAAAAAAATTTTTTTTAAATGTCCCAAGGCACTCAGGTCAAAGAAGAGTGAGGTGGTAGAGTTGTCAATATTTTTAGGGGATCAGCAGTCTTAACAATACTGCCCATCTCCTCTCCCTTGGTGCTTTACATTCCCTAACAAGTAGTTATTATTGTTATCATGAACCCTGAAGAAAGTAGTTATTATTGTTATTATGAACCTTGAAGAAAGTAGTTATCATTGTTATTATGAACCTTGAAGAAAGTAGTTATCATTGTTATTATGAACCTTGAAGAAAGTAGTTATCATTGTTATTATGAACCTTGAAGAAAGTAGTTATCATGTTTATTATGAACCTTGAAGAAAGTAGTTATCATTGTTATTATGAACCTTGAAGAAAGTAGTTATCATTGTTATTATGAACCTTGAAGAAAGTAGTTATCATTGTTATTATGAACCTTGAAGAAAGTAGTTATCATTGTTATTATGAACCTTGAAGAAAGTAGTTATCATTGTTATTATGAACCTTGAAGAAAGTAGTTATCATTGTTATTATGAACCTTGAAGAAAGTAGTTATCATTGTTATTATGAACCTTGAAGAAAGTAGTTATCATTGTTATTATGAACCTTGAAGAAAGTAGTTATCATTGTTATTATGAACCTTGAAGAAAGTAGTTATCATTGTTATTATGAACCTTGAAGAAAGTAGTTATCATTGTTATTATGAACCTTGAAGAAAGTAGTTATCATTGTTATTATGAACCTTGAAGAAATAGTAATTAACATTTTATTATGAACCTTGAAGAAAGTAGTTATCATTGTTATTATGAACCTTGAAGAAAGTAGTTATCATTGTTATTATGAACCTTGAAGAAAGTAGTTATGTTATTAACTTGAATAAAGTGTTATCATGTATATGACCTTGAAGAAAGTAGTTATCATTGTTATTATGAACCTTGAAGAAAGTAGTTATCATTGTTATTATGAACCTTGAAGAAAGTAGTTATCATTGTTATTATGAACCTTGAAGAAAGTAGTTATCATTGTTATTATGAACCTTGAAGAAAGTAGTTATCATTGTTATTATGAACCTTGAAGAAAGTAGTTATCATTGTTATTATGAACCTTGAAGAAAGTAGTTATCATTGTTATTATGAACCTTGAAGAAAGTAGTTATCATTGTTATTATGAACCTTGAAGAAAGTAGTTATCATTGTTATTATGAACCTTGAAGAAAGTAGTTATCATTGTTATTATGAACCTTGAAGAAAGTAGTTATCATTGTTATTATGAACCTTGAAGAAAGTAGTTATCATTGTTATTATGAACCTTGAAGAAAGTAGTTATCATTGTTATTATGAACCTTGAAGAAAGTAGTTATCATTGTTATTATGAACCTTGAAGAAAGTAGTTATCATTGTTATTATGAACCTTGAAGAAAGTAGTTATCATTGTTATTATGAACCTTGAAGAAAGTAGTTATCATTGTTATTATGAACCTTGAAGAAAGTAGTTATCATTGTTATTATGAACCTTGAAGAAAGTAGTTATCATTGTTATTATGAACCTTGAAGAAAGTAGTTATCATTGTTATTATGAACCTTGAAGAAAGTAGTTATCATTGTATTATGAACCTTGAAGAAAGTAGTTATCATTGTTATTATGAACCTTGAAGAAAGTAGTTATCATTTATTATGAACCTTGAAGAAAGTAGTTATCTGTTATTATGAACCTTGAAGAAAGTAGTTAATTATCAATAGTTATGTTTTATGAACCTTGAAGAAAGTAGTTATCATTTTATTATGAACCTTGAAGAAAGTAGTTATCGTTATTATGAACCTTGAAGAAAGTAGTTATCATTTATTATGAACCTTGAAGAAAGTAGTTATCATTATTAATGAACCTTGAAGAAAGTAGTTATTGTTATTATGAACCTTGAAGAAAGTAGTTATCATTATTATGAACCTTGAAGAAAGTAGTTTATTGTTATTATGAACCTTGAAGAAAGTAGTTATCATTATTATGAACCTTGAAGAAAGTAGTTATTGTTATTATGAACCTTGAAGAAAGTAGTTATCATTTATTATGAACCTTGAAGAAAGTAGTTATTGTTATTATGAACCTTGAAGAAAGTAGTTATCATTATTATGAACCTTGAAGAAAGTAGTTATCATTTATTATGAACCTTGAAGAAAGTAGTTATCGTTATTATGAACCTTGAAGAAAGTAGTTATCATTTATTATGAACCTTGAAGAAAGTAGTTATCATTATTATGAACCTTGAAGAAAGTAGTTATTGTTATTATGAACCTTGAAGAAAGTAGTTATCATTTATTATGAACCTTGAAGAAAGTAGTTTATTGTTATTATGAACCTTGAAAAAAGTAGTTATCATTATTATGAACCTTGAAGAAAGTAGTTATTGTTATTATGAACCTTGAAGAAAGTAGTTATCATTATTATGAACCTTGAAGAAAGTAGTTTATTGTTATTATGAACCTTGAAGAAAGTAGTTATCATTATTATAGAACCTTGAAGAAGTAGTTATTATTGTTATTATGAACCTTGAAGAAAGTAGTTATCATTATTATGAACCTTGAAGAAAGTAGTTATATGTTATTATGAACCTTGAAGAAAGTAGTTATATTTATTATGAACCTTGAAGAAAGTAGTTATTTTATTATGAACCTTGAAGAAAGTAGTTATTCGTTATTATGAACCTTGAAGAAAGTAGTTATTGTTATTATGAACCTTGAAGAAAGTAGTTATTTGTTATTATGAACCTTGAAGAAAGTAGTTATCATTTATTATGAACCTTGAAGAAAGTAGTTTATTGTTATTATGAACCTTGAAGAAAGTAGTTATCATTATTATGAACCTTGAAGAAAGTAGTTATTTGTTATTATGAACCTTGAAGAAAGTAGTTATCATTATTATGAACCTTGAAGAAAGTAGTTATATTGTTATTATGAACCTTGAAGAAAGTAGTTATCATTATTATGAACCTTGAAGAAAGTAGTTATTGTTATTATGAACCTTGAAGAAAGTAGTTATTGTTATTATGAACCTTGAAGAAAGTAGTTATCATTATTATGAACCTTGAAGAAAGTAGTTATTGTTATTATGAACCTTGAAGAAAGTAGTTATCATTATTATGAACCTTGAAGAAAGTAGTTATATTGTTATTATGAACCTTGAAGAAAGTAGTTATTGTTATTATGAACCTTGAAGAAAGTAGTTATTGTTACTTTGTTTCTGTATAAAGCCAGCCAACAACACAGAGCCATATCAAGGCTATAACTGTTTCAAAACATACACAATACTTCAACAGGGGGGGGGGGGGGGGGGGGGGGGGAAATAACTACACATGTCAATGCATTTGTGCAGATAATCTATGGAGATGCCCCTGGTGTTGATCACTCCGTCCAATTTATTGCACAAGAGATTCAAAAACATACCTGAATACAAATTTAAACTAAGGACTCTAAAACATATATATAAAAGGCCTGAATTACATAAAATTGCTTCCGCATATCTCATTTCCCTAGAGCCAAACATCACTTAATACATATACCCAATTATCAATATATTCTAATAAAAAGTATCAATATATCCTAAGAGAAAGTACTTAAGACTTTATTGAAAACACGCAGATGAATGGACCAGCAAGGCAGAAAATGATAGGAAGAAATGACAGAAAGCAAAGGAACAAGGCAGAAACAATGAGAGTGACAGAAAAGAGGAAACTTCTAGCACAGAATTTCCAGAAGGTGGGGTTACTATTTATACTGAAAGAGCCCCCAACCCCCACCCCACCCACGGGAAAAAGAAAGTCAGGTACCCATTCACAAAGTTGTATACGAGCGAAATTCAAACTTCTGCAGTCAGATTGGAAGGCGAGCGATCTTCTTCTGCTCAAACCAGCGTTAGTCAAGAAGAAAAGCTGCTTGAAGTAACAGTATAGTTTTTTATTCAAATCACAAGCTTCACATGAGCACAGTAGTTAAGTGGGTAAACATCAAACTTCCAAAAAGAAATTCATGGGTTCGATCCGTCCAGATACCTCTGGCTGGGGGTACAGAGTGCAGATGTTCTTGATCTTAAATGTCAACCTACCAGTGGCTTAGTCCCCCTCCATGTATATACACATTCAGAATATCCAATATGTACACTTAAAGATCCTGATGTCATGTCAGTATCTGCTGGCTTATGGAAACACGAAGACACACAGCGTGCATGCCTACCAAAGATGCAGACTGTGCAAAAACATAGTGGAGTGTGGTCAGCTCGCCTAACAGCTTGAGTTCTCTGTGCTCCACTAAAAAGTCTGATTATATGTACTGTGTAGCAGTCCAAATGAGTCTGGATAACAGTGCTACACAAGTACGATTTATGATTATTCTAGCATGTACTCATTCACACACACATACATTCTCCCACAGACACACTCCCTCACACCTACACACACAGACACGCACACATGCACATACACACACACATGCACACACACAAAAACACAAAGCCACTCACACACACACACATATCCTCTCTCACACATGCATACACACACGCTCATCCCTACAAGCACCACACACTCACACATGTGTGTGTGTGCGCATAAACACACACAAACAAATACATCTTCACACAAATCTCACACACACACACACATACATGCACACACCCTCACACACACAGACACACACAAACACATACACACACACATCAAACTAAACAACAACAACAACAAAATACCACATACTGCACATAGCCATTGACATCAAACTTCCGATCACAAAGGTTGTCCAGAAAGGAAAGAAACTCTCGCTGCAGCGCTGGTTGTCCTGCCAGATACGTCTCCACCAAGTTGATCTTGTCTTGAAGAAACAACGGCACCAGTACCTATAAACAACACACACAATGTCACCAAGGTGTGAGTACTGGTCAAGAGAACAGGACACATATTTATCCTATCTCCCTCGTCAACATGTGTAAAAACATGCTACCGCCTAAGCCCCCCCTTCATACATACAAACATGCAAATATAAAAAATTTCACACTAAAGATTAAAAGTCATGTCTATCAAAAAATGCACACTAAAGATTCTCTAAGTCATGTACATAAAAAAATGCACACTAAAGATTCTCTAAGTCATGTACATAAAAAAATGCACATTAAAGATTCTCTAAGTCATGTACATCAAAAAATGCACACTAAAGATTCTCTAAGTCATGTACATCAAAAAATGCACACTAAAGATTCTCTAAGTCATGTATATCAAAAAATGCACACTAAAGATTCTCTAAGTCATGTATATCAAAAAATGCACATTAAAGATTCTCTAAGTCATGTATATATAAAAAAAAAATGCACACTAAAGATTCTCTAAGTCATATACATCAAAAAATGCACACTAAAGATTCTCTAAGTCATGTATATCAAAAAATGCACACTAAAGATTCTCCAAGTCATGTATATCAAAAGATGCACACTAAAGATTGTCTAAGTCATGTCTATCAAAAAATGCACACTAAAGATTGTCTAAGTCATGTATCAAAAACTGCACTATAAAGATTCTCTAAGTCATGTATATCAAAAAATGCACACTCAAGATTCTCTAAGTCATGTATATCAAAAAATGCACACTCAAGATTCTCTAAGTCATGTATATAAAAAAAATGCACACTAAAGATTCTCTAAGTCATGTATCAAAAACTGCACTATAAAGACTCTCTAAGTCAAGTCAATGGCAGGCATACAGAAACATTAACCCTTTGACTCCAGCACCCTGTCCACCAGTATCCTGCATTGCCAACCATGCTAGCAAAGCAAAATCTTAACCTTTTGACTCCCTCACACTATCCATCAGCTTCCTGCAGGAAGCTGGTAGATAGTGTGAGGGAGTCAAGGGTTAAGTTTTTGCAGTTGGTGAGTAGGACGCAGGAGTCAAAGGATTAAAACACCCAGCATGCACACCCATCAAGGATGCTGACTGAACAACAACAGAGTGGAATGTGGTCAGCTCGCCTAGCATACCTTGAGCTCTACGTGCTCCATTAAAAAATGCGATAATGTGTAACACGCAGCGAGCCCAACGGAGTTTGGAAAAACATGCTATACATGAACGATTTATAATACATATATGAATGATTTGTGATAACAGCTGACTGAAAGTGGCATGTGGTCTGTTTTTTTAATTTAATCTTTGTTGTTGTTTTTCCCCCATTTCTTATATGACGTTAAAAGCCACAGAATCTGGCACAAATTTTCACCATACTACAACGATGATGGCAAAGGGGATGATTATCATGATGCTTTGACTGAGACGGGGGGAGGGACAAAGCTGTACTCTAAGCTTACTTTCATAATATATTTTGGCGTCAACCGGATCTGGGAGATACTGAGACCTGTGGTGCTAGTCAGCAAATTTGAGCAACATCTTCAATGACACATCCACAAAATGCTGAGACTCAACTGTTTGGTCTCTGTTTCCCAAATGAACCCAGAGAAAACTCAACTCTGGGTAGGAGCTGGCTGAGGCAAAAAAATCCAACAATGATTTTGGCATGACTGATGGGGATTCGAACCCATGACCTTCCAGTCAGTAGTCTGTAGTGCTGCCCACTGTACCGTGGTTATTAGTTTGTTTTGCCAGGTTTTTACTGGGGAACTGAAATTGACGCAACTGAAATGTAACCGGTTTCTAAGAATAATGCTGAGAGTTCCATGGACAGCAAAGAAAACAAACGAGACAGTCTTGAAGGAGGCAGACACAAGAAGATCATTAATAATGAAGATTAGGAAAAGACAGGCAACATTTTTAGGCCGTTTTATGAGGAAAGGGGAATTAGAACACCTGGGTCACAACAGGAAAGCTAGAGGGAAAGAGAACACCATGTAGACCCAGAGAGAAAATACTGGATGGACTTGCAGAGTGGCTGAAGATAGAAAGGGTAGGAGATATACTTGCAGCAACAGGGGGTAGATTCGTGTGGAGGGCCATGATCACCAACGCCATGTGGCAGGGCACATGATGATGATGACTGTGGAGTAAAACTGCAGAGATCACAACCCTTGAATCGGCACTAACAGACGATTCCCAGTCCTGTCTTTCACTGCTTCACCTACCCATATCCTGAATTGGGTTCTTAGTCTTTACCTTCTTTGAGCGAGCTCCAGAGATATAGGTGGAAAATAAGTCATGTCAGTGCCCTGAGTTTGACGGAAACATGATAGCATCCAGTATCCATGCCCGCCAAAGTCAGAATATGCAGTCCGAGCAGCAACATACTGCCTGCACAGTGGGCAAAATGAGGTGCACACATGCATTTGAGAAGAAGTAAAATGCTATAAACAAAAGAAAAGAATGACACTGTGTCCCAAAATACACACATAAACACAAAATCTCTCTCTCTCTCTCTCTCTCTCTCTCTCTATAATCATACATTTACATACATATACAACTTACTTTTACACACATACCTCATCCAAGGTGAAATGTTCATGCAGATCCAAACGACTGATGACTTGGCAGGCCTGAATATACAAGAAAACACAACAAATCTCTTTTAAATTTACAATCATTCAATCAAATAAAAACACAAAAACACCATCCTTTAGCTTTCGGAGCTCTGATGCTCCTTCCTCAGCAGCCATGTTTATTTTCTAACGATGTCAACAGTTGACATCACATCACACGGTACAGCTAAAAGAAAGAACAATGAAAAAACATCACGGCACACGTCACAGACAAAAGAATGAAAAAACGTCACGGCACACTCACAGACAAAAGAAAAAAGACTGAAAAAATTTAAATTTACAATCAAAAAGGACTGCATTTATAATTCAAAGACATTCTTTTCCTTTCTTCTTTTCTTTCCTTTTTTTCCTGCCATATCTTCTGCTTCTTGTTTTCTTTCCTTTTTTTCCCTGCCATATCTTCTGCTTCTTGTTTTCTTTCCTTTTTTTCCCTGCCATAAGTTCTGCTTCTTGTTTTCTTTCCTTTTTTTCCCTGCCATAAGTTCTGCTTCTTGTTTTCTTTCCTTTTTTTACATGATCAGTGTATGGGATGTGTCTGAATGGGTTAGAAATGTTAATGTCTCTTTTCATATTTCAGTGATGATGATTGTCATCTTGTCAGAGTCTTGACACTACCAGTTTTGCTGAATAGCATGATGGACCCACACGTCCAACACTCAATTTTCTTTTGTTCGAAATCAATCAATGGAAATTAACCTGTTAACTGCTTCCAACCGAATATTCACTCAGGAGAAACATACACCTCCAGTGCCACCAACCAAATATTTGGTTGGCGACCTTTCCCTATTTATAGCCAGAAAACCCCAACACTTTCAGTGATGTGTGAGATATCAACGGAAACTTCAAGATTCCTTCTACAAATAGATGCTAATTATGTATGTGTGACGTTTTACAGTCTTTTCGGCCTGTGTGATTGAAAAGGTGACCCCCCCCTACAGCTGATTACTATTCAGCGACTGCAAACAATGGTGGATGAACTAACTTCAACACTGAGCGTCGCTCGGGCCCGAAAAACAACTTATACATCAAAACAAGTCGCAGAAATCATTTCTTGTACAGCTGATTCTGATTTGCAGCCTGTTGATTCACTCGATGAGAATGAAAATGACGACAATCTGGCGCATGCAGGCGATATTTCGATGTTGGATGTCCAAAGTTGGACTTGACCCAGATGAGAGCCGGAGTGATATTACTAGCACTGGGGATTGTAAAAACGAAAGTACTGTTGCTCCTGGTGTGTTGTACAGTATACTGAAAGTACTGTTGCTCCTGGTGTGTTGTAAAGTATATTGAAAGTACTGTTGCTCCTGGTGTGTTGTACAGTATACTGAAAGTACTGTTACTCCTGGTGTGTTGTAAAGTATACTGAAAGTACTGATGCTCCTGGTGTGTTGTACAGTATACTGAAAGTACTGTTACTCCTGGTGTGTTGTAATGTATACTGAAAGTACTGATGCTCCTGGTGTGTTGTACAGTATACTGAAAGTACTGTTACTCCTGGTGTGTTGTAAAGTATACTGAAAGTACTGATGCTCCTGGTGTGTTGTACAGTATACTGAAAGTACTGTTGCTCCTGGTGTGTTGTAAAGTATACTGAAAGTACTGATGCTCCTGGTGTGTTTGTACAGTATACTGAAAGTACTGTTACTCCTGGTGTGTTGTACAGTATACTGAAAGTACTGAGTTGCTTGCCCCAGATATGAACGAGTGATGTTACTAACTGGGTGTTGTACAGTAAAACGAAAGTACTGTTACTCCTGGTGTGTTGTAAGTATACTGAAAGTACTGTTGCTCCTGGTGTGTTGTACAGTATACTGAAAGTACTGTATGCTCCTGGTGTGTTGTAAAGTATACTGAACAAGAAAATATATAGTGTTGTGGGGTTTTCTGGGCTGGATGAAGAGATATGAAATTTTTTTTTTACTTTAAGTCAAAACGTTTAAAATTCAGTGGCACAGGCGATTTACCTCTTTATTTACACTTTGGCACTAAAGGGGTTAAACCTGTTCCTGGGACCTTCAGTTTTACAGCAGTTCTTTCCCTTTGATCCTTATTCTCATGCTTGTGTCGTAGAGTTTAAAATCCCACCACACAATATGTATAAAAGGACCTGTCACCAAAAAATGACTTAAAACACTGCTATCCCCCTTCCCTGACAGGCTGAGCCCTAAAGGCAAAGAGAAGTGCCTATTTTTGTATCCCACCATTATTCTACAGGAAAGTTGGAGGGAAAGAGAACACCAGGTGGACCCAGGGTGAAATATTGGACGGACTTGCAGGTGGCTGAGAACAGAGAGGGTGGGGGATGTACTTGCAGCAACAAGGGACACATGATGATGATGATGATGATGAGATGACCATTATTTTACCATTTATCAACATCTTTATACAGGTTTAATTAAAACTGACCCTCTGCGGCCGAGCTCCCAGAATCACATGCACTTCAACACAGCAACTCACAAGCAAAAGTTCACAGTGTAGTGTGGATAAACTGTGGAGTGTGGCTGTTCTTTTGTGTTGATTTTGATAAGTTTTCTTTTACATTCTGGTCAAAATTAAAAAAAAGTGAAAAGTTGCACCCTTTTGATTGTGACTCATTAAAGTGGATGAGATCTGACTGTGTGGTCCCACTCTTCCCAATGAATTCACAGGACACTCAACTCTGGACAAGAACTGGTTAAGGCCAAAGAATACCACAGAAATTCTTTTTTTTAATCAATGGAGACCGAATTAATTAAGACAATTTTTTTTTATTATCATCATGACCAATTAAACATGATCACACTGCATAAGACACTCACATCTTTCATCCTGTCATCAGCCACTGACTGTTTGAGGTCAGCCACGAACCGTTCCTTGCCGTACCCATCCAGCTCAAATGCGGTTGCCGTCACATCAAAGATGGCGGTGTGCTGTCTTGTTGCCGTGTGGAATGCTAAATCTTTGAGTTTTGTAGTCAGGAGCTGATGTCCTTGTTCTTGCCTCCTCACATTTTTTTTGCACCATCTTTAAAAAGCAAAAACCATGCTGGATCAAGGTTGGATCTTAACGTTATGATGGTTGTTTTGAAAACATTATGTATTCTTTTGTAAAGTAATACTTACAATGGAAAGCAATTATTCTTGTCAGTGTTTAAAGCACAGCTAACTACTTATAGCAATATCAACGCTATAAAATCTCAGCCAAAAAGCATATATCTGAACACACTGACTACCATGGAAAAAAGAAAACCAAGGATAAAAAATTAAGTAAAAAAGTTTAAGTAAATATACCATCGCAGTCATGTCAAACAAAACATGCACATCTGAATCTCTACCCTCTCCATGAACAACTTTGTTTCTCAAACTTTGTTTCTCAAACTGCCAGATCTTGCTACTATTATCTCCATTGTATAAGCCTGATCAGGAAGTATCTTTCTGTCGAAACAACTGCAAAACTCGTTCTCTCCTTCATAATGTCTCGCATTGACTATTGCAATTCACTCCTGTCTGGTCTTCCTGCCTCCACCATTCACATCCTACAGCGCATTCAAAACAATGCTGCACGCCTTGTACTCAAAAAGAAAAAAGCTGACCACACATCTCCTCTCCTGGCACAACTTCATTGGCTCCCTGTATCAAAGCGCATACAGTACAAACTAGACACCATGTGCTACAAAAGCCTCAATAACGCGGCCCCCGATTACCTGTCAAGCCTACTTGAGATCTATGTTCCCTCACGTACCCTCCGCTCTGCCTCCATCCTCTGACTTTTCGCTTTCTACGCACTAAGCTCAATACCTATGGTCCACGAGCCTTCTCTGTTTTTGGTCCACTCTCCTGGAACAAACTTCCTCTTTCAGTCCGTCAGCAACCTACTTTTGTCTCCTTCAATTCCGTTCTCAAAACTCACCTTTTCTCCTCTGCATAAAACCCTGACCTCACTCAACCCCATCTGCAGCTTGTCTCCACTCGGAGGGGAATCACATTGTAATATATAATTGTATATAATATGCTCTCTATAATTTTCCATTGCTTTTATTCTTTCTCCCCATTTATAGCCATGCGTGTGTTGTGTGTGTGTGTGTGTGTGTGTGTGTGTGTGTGTGTGTGTGTGTGTGTGTGTGTGTGTGTGTGTGTGTGTGTGTGTGTGTGTGTGTGTGTGTGTGTGTGTGTGTGTGTGCGTGCGTGTGCGTGTGTGTGTGCGTGTGTGGTGTGTGTGCCTGCGTGTGTGTGCCTGCGGTGCGTATGTGTCTGTTTCAGCGCTTAGATTTGATTTTATCAAGATTTTGCGCTATATAAATATTGTAATTATTATGAACACACTGATTACCCAGGGAAAAAGAAAACCTAGAAAAAAAAAGTAAATATGTCATTGCAATCATGCAGATAATCAAAGTGTATATATGCCTCTGGTATTGACCATTCCACTAGTCACCAGAGGGATTAAATTTAAAAATAACAAAAAAATAAATCCTGTACACAAGTGTATTATACACACAAAACTAAGTACACAAAAAACAAACAGAAACTAGGACACAATATCTAAAATTGTCACTAATGCATTTACTATAATTTCCAGTTATCAATCCTGCTAGACAGACTGTATGTGAGATTTCACAGAAGACATACAGGTGAATGAACCAGCAAGGCAAAAAATGATAAAGGAAGAGGTGACAGACAGCAAACGAATAAGGCAGAAACAAAGGTTGTGACAAAAAAGAGAAAATTTCCAGCACAAATTTTCCGGAAGATAGGGTTACCATCTACAGATACTGAAAGAGCGCTCAGTATTCCTACAGGGGTTAGTGGACAACAAAAAAGTACAATTGTGGACATGTATACACTAAAAGAACAAGAACAACATATTTCTATTTTTGAGGGTGGTGGTGTAATTACAATAGTGTGCCTTTTCATCCAGCCCTCACCCACAGAGGGTCTACATATAATAATTCCTATAGATAGAATTTATGCTGATACAAATGAAGCATTATACCATAAGAATATTAAAATAATGCAATAAGAAAGAAAATGGATGAGAGGGAGGGAGGGAGAGTGGGAGGGAGGGAGAGTGGGAGAAAGTGAGAGAGAGAAAAATGTTTGCACATGTGAATTAGTAATCCATCACTGCTTTTATTATTTGCTATTGATACATGCAACATTTTAGGAAAAATACAAATACTGGCATAAAATATCTCTTCAAAATAATAATACTTAGAACATTAGTCGTTTTAACTGTATCATAGATTGAGTCAGTAAAATATATTATACAGATTCTTACATAAAATGTGATATTGCATAGATGTAACATATTAAGTTTAGTCACAACAGGAAAGCTAGAGGGAAAAAGGGCACCAGGTAAACCTAGGAAGAAAATACTGGACAGTCTTGCAGAGTAGATGGGGATAGAAAGGGTAGGAGATATGCTTGCAATGAAAAAAAGACATCATGCGGCAAGGCACATGATGATGAGTCAAGTGGATAATTGTCAGACTTCTACAATCTCCATATGGTGGAAAAATGTGACAGAGTGAGGAAAAGAACATGACAGTGTATTAAAGACTTACACATAGATTCTTGCTTAAACACTGAAACCTTACTTGGCAAAAGTGCGCATGCAGAAGTATGCCAGACAGGAAGTCTTGGCAGTCACGTAATCTTTCACAGTCCGTGTCAGGTACAGAGCTGCGTTCCACGGATTCTCCACAGTCTCGAAACACTGCTCCAGAAGTTTCACGGCAGTAGGCTGCTTCTCTTTCTCCATAGAGAACCACACAAATTCCAGATCATTCAGGCATGTCATGATCATGTCTAATTCAGACCCACAGATGAAGTTTAAATCTCCTATCGAATGGCTTTGGGTAGGTCTGCGAATGATGTGGGATGCTGCCGCAGACCTGTCCGTCTTAGCATCAGGGATCTGTGCAGAACTTGGTTCTGGTTTGAATGTTCGGCTTTTGCCCGGTCTTTGTGGGATGTCTGCTGGATGATGGATAATGCCTCGACCATGTCCAGATGAAGGCGTCACAAAGGAGGAAGAGGTTGATGGGGTGGATGGTGATGGGTCTGCCAGTGACTGTGAAAACCATGCTACTCCCCGCCCACGTCTGGGTGGTGCTAGAATATGACCCAAAGAAAATAATAAGTTCTATAGTTTCAGTTTTAGCTTCTCAAGATGGCATATCCACGCTTGGAATAAATTCCATAGATCAGGGCTCCCACTGAGGAAAAGCAAAAATCCCTGAAAATCAGGGGGGATCCTGAAAATCAGGGGGGATCCTGATTTTCAGGGGGATCCTGATTTCAGGGGGGATCCTGAAAATCAGGGGGGATCCTGATTTCAGGGGGATCCTGAAAATCAGGGGGGATCCTGAAAATTTTGAAAATTTACATTTAAAATGGCGCGCAATCTGACACATATCTGAGCTTAATTTATAGTATGGTAAAGACACTTTTTTCTTTCAGATTTTTTTTTTTTTGCGGAAAATATTTTTCCCGCGGATTCTCTCTCGGTTTTCGCGGAAATCCGCGAATTTGCGGAAAAGTGGGAGCTCTGATAAACATTGACATTGACACCACATATGACATGTGATGGAAAAGACATTAATATGAGCATGGTGTAAGCCATAAGCCTGTCCATAAGTCTAATGTACTGGCAAGATCTTGAGATCCTATCTAGCATATGGGTTTTATGTCTTTCCTTGTATCTATCACTGAAAACAACCTAGGTCCATTGTAGTGAAATGAATGAAAAACATATCTAACCCCCTCTACCCCAGTGATCACACCAACATCCAACACAACCACATCAAAGGGCATCAATAAAACCCACCTCCAACACAACACAAATTCCCTATCTGCACATTAATACAATTTATCATCTCTACCATGCCAGCTCCCCCAGCCTGTCTTCCATTTCTGAAAAAAAAATTCACTACCAACACAAAACAAACCATAGGCTCCCTGACCATGACACTAATCACAGTTCTGACAATTTATTTGTCATCAAATTCACAAAGCCAACGCGGATATAGTACAATTATTAAATTCACAAACACATATAATACTTATGGAACAGTAAATTGTTACAATGTACTCATTGTTTCCTCAGTGTCAGACTTTCTCTCTCTGTGTGTGTGTGTGTGGTGTGTGTGTGTGTGTGTGTGTGTGTGTGTGTGTGTGTGTGTGTGTGTGTGTGGTGTGTTGTGTGTGTGTGTGTGTGTGTGTGTGGTGTGTGTGTGTGTGTGTGTGTTGTGTGTGTGTGTGTGTGTGTGGTGTGTGTGTGTGTGTGGGGTGGTGTGTTGTGTGTGTGTGTGTGTGTGTGTGTGTGGTGTTTTTGTGTTGTGTGGTGGGTGTTGTGTGTGTGTGTGGTGTGTGTGGTGGTGGGTGTGTGTGTGTGTGTGTGGTGTGTGTGGTGTGTGGTGTGGTGTGTGTGTGTGTGTGTGTGTGTGTGTGTTGTGTGTGGTGTGTGTGTTGGTGTGTGTGTGTGTGTGTTGTGTGTGTGTGTGTGTGTGTGTGTGTGTGTGTGTGTGTGTGTGTGTGTGTGTGTGTGTGTGTGTGTGTGTGTGTTGGGGGGGGGGGGTGATTGTTGGTGTACTCACATTTTTGAAATTGTGCACCTGTCTTGTCTCTATTTTGCTGTATTCTCATTTTGTAAACACATTTGCAGTCATTTGAAATCAAGACTACATTAAATGGAAGGTGTTTCTGCAATACACATCTGTATCTATACCTTTTGATCAAACTTCCCTCTGACACTAGTGACAGTTTCTGCCTCACTCAAATACTTTTTTCCCTCAAATCCAGTTCCACTCTGTCTGTCTGTCTGTCTGTCTGTCTTCTCTCTCTCTCATACACACACATCCCCTTCCTAATCAAGCACTCTCAAAACATTTGACATAAACATTTTAAATGCTTTCTCTTTCATCTAAACACAATCCATACACAAACACACATATTCTCTCCCTCACAAATGTAATGTGTATGCTCTTGTCTAAATATGTTTTCATCATATACACTTTTCAGTACATATGCACTTTCTCTCACACACATACACACTGATTTGAATCAACCATTTATTTTTAAATCACATATAGATAAACCAATGACATACACATGTAAT
Organism: Monoplex corrugatus; assembly: GCA_030674185.1. Lineage (NCBI taxonomy): Eukaryota > Metazoa > Mollusca > Gastropoda > Littorinimorpha > Ranellidae > Monoplex > Monoplex corrugatus. Next base: position 8,919,740 of record JAPXFY010000026.1, on the reverse strand, counting down.
GTGCATGGACTTGATACTACACAAACACAGGCAGGTTCAAGCACGCGTATATAAACGCACACACACACACACACACACACACACACCACACACACACAACACACACACACACACACCACACACACACACACACACACACACACACCACACACACACACCATCACACACCATCTCTCCTCCACACACACACACACACACACACACACACACACACACACACACACACACACACACACACACACACACACAATGAACATTACCTACACCTAAACATAAAAACCACAACAACAGACATTTTCTATTTGTTAACAAAAATAAAGTGAACATGGCTGTTCCCGAGCAAGATTTTAGTTTGAGAGCAGGAGCGGCTGAGGGGAGGGGGATGGGAGGGGAGAGATAAAACGATAAGGAGATGTGGACTGTCAAGTGGCAGCTAGCCAGTTGAGCGCTCTGCACAGAGCAGTGTGTGAGTGCAACGCGCTGAGCTGTCAAAAGGGAACCGCAGGTGTCCGTGATACGAGACTCGAGACTCGTAGAAGGCCATTTAACTTTTTATAGCGTTGCAGTACATGGGTAGGTAGCAAAAGCATTAAATTACAAAGTCTGAGTTTCACCAAGAGAAATGTGAACAATATAACCAAAGGCAGGAATGGCTCATGTAGAAACTGATAACAGGCATGCAGAATTATTATTCGCCTGTTGCTTTGGTCTGGCGAAGTCACGTGAGACGTGACATGAGTATTGGCGCGCGATGCTATCCAGGTCAGTTGGACGCTGACGCTTGTCTAGGTCGGTGGTGCCAGAGTTTCGCTGCTACCATACTTAACCTTCTTTACACAGTTGGACGACAGTGGATGAAGTGCGTGTGTTCGAGTGGATTGTATGTATTTCTGTAAGTGGAATTTATGTGGTGTGCATCTTGTTGCTGAAAAGACACGCGAGTAACCCCTTCTTATTGCTTTTTACTGTCATCAGTCATTAATGATGAGCACGGATAATAAAGCCGACGATGTTTTGGAGTCGGACAATGAAAGGGCAGGAAGCAGCTCGCCTGCTGTCCATAAAGCCGCTGAGTCGGCGGAGGACTTATTTAGAAGTTTAGAAGCGCGCCTGGAGAAAAAACTAGAAAACATGATGAACAATTTTTTGTCAGCTAAGACCCAGGTGCGAGGGCGCACCCCTGAGAGGGCAAAGAGGCGCCAAAACTCTCCTGAGAGAGAGAATGCGCGCGCGGCGCTTAGTCACACAGGACCACTCCCCTGAGAGGGCACGGTATGCGCGAATTGACCTTGACCGGGACAGCCCTGACCGAGATTCCACTAAAAGGAAAAGAGACCTGTCTTCTTCGGATGGCGAAATTACCGATGATGATGATGTAGATAGTTTGTCCATTACATGCTCTGATGATGACCTCTTGAAAGAGATTGAAGCAGAGCTTGATGAAAGGGAACGAAAAGGGAAAAGGTAGCCGAGTCGCTGGCCGAAGTAGTCAAAAAGTGTTTTGATAAGAAAAGAACAGATGAAAAGTTGAAAGAAGTCTTTGACAAAATTGTAACTCCTAGCAATTGTGAGCAGCTTAAAGTCCCCATGGTGAATCCCGAAGTATGGAAGAAGATGCCGGGGGAAGCGCGCAAGGCTGACCTAAAGCAGGTCACAACCCAGCGCGCTATTGTTAAAGCAGCCACGGCTGTGGTTAATTCCACGCAGTTACTACTAAAAGCGGCAAGAGGTGGTAAACCAATTGACAAAGTATTACAGAAGTCCGTTACGGACATGCATGCGAATGCCCTGCTTCTTCTTGACCACGCTTCGGTGGACATTTCCCATAGGCGTAGAGTTGCCATTCGGCCATGTTTAAACAGAAACCTAGCTGGCCTATGCTCGGACACAGTCCCCATAACCGGCTATCTCTTTGGAGATAACTTGACCGCTTCCCTCAAGGACGTTCGTGCCATGGAAAGTCTGGGTGCGGCTGTGGCTTGCACCAGCGGCTGGCAGGCCTGCAAGAGATTCAGGCACCAGGCTCAACAAGGAGACAGGCGACCTTTTTTAGGACAGCCGAACTGGCGCCAACAGTGGAGGCGAACCCAGACGAGGCCACAGTTCGGCGGCAAGCAAAGGCAATCGTACGGCCAGAGCGGCAAGAAGTAAGGCCCGCGGTGCCGGACCCTCCAGTGGTAAGCCCCGCCCACACTGTTCCCCTTGCTGGCCTTCCACACACTGAAAACCTAACGCCCTCACAGGCTGACCTACAAAAGGAGGCGTCCTTTTTCCGGGGTGGCAGAATACAATATTTTGTTGAAAATTGGAAACAGTTGACATCAGACTCAGAGATTATACAGACAGTGGAAGGTCTTCAATTAGAGTTTAACTGCCCAGTATCTCAGTTGTCTTTTATTAGACAACAAAAACAGTTAAATGAAACAGACAGAGATAATTGATATAGAAGTCCAAAAGTTAAAAGATAAAGGAGTTATTCAGTTTGTAGTAAAACACATGAGAAATTTTTATCACCTGTTTTTACTCGTCCGAAAAAGGATGGAAATCAAAGAATGATTCTTAATTTGAAGGATTTGAACAAACATTTAAAATATCACCATTTCAAAATGGACACTCTTCCGTCTGCGCTGTTACTGATCACACAAGACTGTTTTATGGCTTCCATAGACTTGAAAGATGCATATTATTCTGTACCCATTCATCCAGAACATAAAGGATTCCTCAGTTTTTATTGGAGAGGACAATTATATGAATATAACGCTATGCCGAACGGGTTAGCTATTGCTCCCAGGAAATTTACAAAACTATTGAAACCAGTGTTTGCCACCCTACGGGAGAAAGGACATATCTCCACTTCTTTTCTGGACGATTCCCTCCTTATCAGTAGTACCTATGATGGTTGCTTACATAATATTGCTGATACAGTGCAACTTTTGCATTCGTTGGGGTTTATTATTCACCCGGACAAATCAGTCTTTGAACCTACACAGAAAATACAGTACTTGGGTATGGTTATTGACTCAAGGTCTATGACAGTGTCCTTGACGCCTGAGAAGGCACTGAACTTGGCAGAGAATGCGAGGGCAATTTTGAAGAAGAAAACTTTGAAAATTAGGGACCTAGCAAAAATGATAGGGAAAATAGTAGCTGCTTTTCCTGCAGTTAAATATGGACCCTTGCATTATCGGAGCCTTGAAAAGGACAAAAAGATTGCACTGGAACGGCATCACGGTGATTTTGATCAGCAGGTGTCTTTGTCCACTTCCGCTGAGTCGGAGCTGCAGTGGTGGATTGATAATGTTGTTGGGGCATACAACACTATTGAGCGGACAGAACCAGACATAGTTGTTACTTCTGATGCGTCTCTCACTGGTTATGGGGCTGCATGTAATGGTGTTACGTCTGGGGGGCAGTGGCTGCCTGATGAAGC
>JAPXFY010000026.1:8876310-8911310 GCA_030674185.1 Monoplex corrugatus | reverse complement strand
GCTTTTATGCTGCAGTCTATCCAAAAATATCATCCGATCAAAATTCTACTAAAAACTAAACACACACACATAACACACATATATATACACACACAGAGGAAAACATAACAGACAAGATTTATGTACGTTACATTTGATTTTTATTTTATACATCAGTCTTTAGAAAATAGACTAAACTGTCTGTGGATGAGTCAAGTCCCCGAACACTTAGCACAGCCTGCGTCCAAAGAAAACTTAAGGAAGGATATGGGACCACTCACCATTCAGAAACAGATCACTTAGTTAACTCCTGCTATAGAGAAATATATGAATTTCTGCATAATCTATACTAATCATTGAGAGATTGGAAAGGAAAGGAAACCATAATGCATAGTCTTCACATTAACATTACTTTAACATTAAGCCCAAACTCGTGACTTTGATTTTTAGTATATTACTTGTAAAAATCCACCAAAGCCGAGCAATCCTGCTAAGTATTTCCAGTGTACTCTTCCCCTTTCATACAAATCAATAACAATAGGCTACTATTAAATAAGATGCAATCTTCCCTTTAAAACAAATTAATGACAATGGGCCTATCCTTTTCAGATATTGACTACAAATTGAAACTACTACATAAGCTAATGGATGGCCTACTTTACAAATAATACAACTCATAGCCTTCTATTCAGTTTCAAAACCTAAATGAAGAATATTATAACAATGAACAGAAGATTTTGTTTTGTGACATTCTAAATCTCTGTGTGTGTTAGTGTGTGTGCGTGTTGTCAGAGAGAGAGAGAGAGAGAGAGAGAGAGAGAGAGACAGACAGACAGACAGATTCATGTCAAGGAAAGTACAATAACTTGCACAGAATTGTTTGTTGATTTGAAGAAAAAAAATATTTAGACTTATTTATTCATTCATTTATTTGAGAGAGAGAGAGAGAGAGAGAGAGTGAGTGGGGGAGGCGGGTATGCGCACCCCTTTGTTTGGGCAAACCCATTTTCCACGGCTCGGTGAAGCACGTCAAGCACATAGTATTTTTAGTAGTAAGCTCGCCCGTCGTGGGGTGAGCAGATCTACACTGCGACATGCAAATAGCATGATCTCGGGGAGGAACCTAGCTTCGGCTGACAACTCCGAATCGAATTCAAACGCAGTTGTCCTTTTCTTCAAAAATACAATGTCACAGATAAAACAGAACTTGATCTGTTGATTGCTAGATCTAGTCTTTGTCTGACAACGTCAAACTTGCCGAGCTGAAACTTGCACAGCGTTCTGTTACGCGTAGTAGGCCTATGGCGTCGGCACATTCCGACGTTGTTTTGCTACTGATCTGGAACAGATCCTCATGTAAAAAGTTGGCGTACGGCCGTATTTCACATCAAATTGATTTCATATTACACATGCACATAGAAAAAAGTATGCAAAATCGAATCCCGCTGACGAGAAGTTCCAAAAATGGCGACTTGCCTGCAAACTTTTCCGATGAAAAAAAGCAAAACTTTGGAAGCGTCGATCTCGGTTCGAAACTGGCACACATAGCTCTCGTCCGGATATATCATTTTGTTACACTGATTCTCATTGGTTGCAAAATTACAATGTGATTGGTTCACAAATATAGCCGTACCGACCGAAATAGTGAAGCACCCCAAACAAACTTCGATTCTGAACGCATGCCATCGCCGTGATTGCGCCCGAAACACGGATTTTCGACTTTCTCATCAAATAACTAATTCCACTTTCGCTGTAAGTACATAAAAAGGCAATCATTCAAATCTTTATTCATTTCTGATTCATATAAGAAAAAAAATAAGGATGAAACACCGCTTAAAGAGGCAGTAATACTCGATTGAAGTGAAGACCCCCCAGTTTTGCGGCCGGCCCCCGTTTTTGCCCAGTTTTTGGTACCACAAATTTGACGTCGCGTTTCGGTTCGCACGGCATTGCTACAAAGAGTGCACAATTTCGTTCCACACAACACCAAAGTTGATGATAAAATGGCTTAATCACTGTACAGCGCAGTATTAATCCTCTGTTTCCTTGCCACTAGACTAAGGAATGCGGAAACATATAGCTACGGGGTAAGGGCGGACGTCTGATATCTGACATCTGGTGCCAAGCTGGCCAACCAACTAAAAGGCGAAAAAGGCAGCTACTGAAACAGCCGTGTGAAGAAAAAGCAAAACGCATACAAAACAGAATCCAGTACCTCTTCCCATTCCACGTCTTTGTTGTGGCGGTGCACCAAAGCCTGACTGTTGATGGACTGCGGCAAAGTCAGCCGGGTGGTTCCTGTATCCCCTGCCCTGCTTGTAGTTGAATCCATCGCCTCGACCTGCCATTGCGTCTGATTCTTTGCCTGATAAAAAGAAGAAATATTGAGCGGGATAAGACATACTTTTGTCTCATTTTTCCTTCACACAGACACAGACACACACAGAGGTGCGCACACACAGAGGCACACACACACACAGACGCGCGCGTGCACACACACACACACACACACATGTACATACCTACACCTAAACATAAAAACCCACAACAACAGACATTTTCTATTTGTTAACAAAAATAAAGTGAAGAAAAAACAAAACGCATAAAAAAACAGAATCCAGTACCTCTTCCCATTCCACGTCTTTGTTGTGGCGGTGCACCAAAGCCTGACTGTTGATGGGCTGCGGCAAAGTCAGCTGGGGGGCTCCTGTATTCCCTGTCCCGCTTGTAGCTGAAGCCATCGCCTCGACCTGCCATTGCGTGTGGTTCTTTACCAGAGTCACCTGACAAAAAGAAGAAATAATAAGCGGGATAAGACATACCTTTGTCTCATTTTTCCTTCACACACACACACACGCACATAGATGCACACACACACGCACATAGATGCACACACACACACACACACACAACACACACACACACACACACACACACACTGCTTCGGACACATTTTCTCACTGCAAAACCAATCTAAAGTCAATCCAACAGCGAGAAAACCACATGGAAAGCGTGTGTTTGTTTTTTCTGTTTGTTTTTGATCAGATAAAAGGTTACCTGTTGGCATACCTTAACCCTTTGACTCCCACTCTCTATATACCAACAGCAAAAACTTAACCCTTTCCATTCCCTCACCCTATCCACCAGCTTCCTGCAGAAAGCTGGTGGATAGGATGTGGGAGTCAAAGCGTTATATTTCTGCTGTGTTACTGTTAGCATGGTTGACAATGCACGTTGTTGGTGAACAGGGTGCAGGAGTCAAAGGGTTAACAGTGTCCTTGACCTTCCCTATTCAAAGCATCATTATTGAAAGCTGTTTGGTTCTTTAGACAGTGCCCTGGACTCAAGATCTGATGTCCCAAATTTAATCCCATCCCACAACATTAAAAACTGTCCTGTTTGCTGCCCACCTTAATGTTTCGTCATTCTGCTGGTGTCTGTGAATGTTTTATAGGTCTTCCCCACCTCCTTCCCATTTCAAGACCTTGCCAATGCATAGTCTTACACAGGCTCAAAGAGTCTACCAGAGATGTGCTGGCCGATTTGGGTGAAGTCGACATGAAATTGTCGAAATGTGGTTAACGGCAGGAGACATTACGATCGTATCGTAAGCGTAGAGTAGAGCCCTGTGATGCAGTCCCAATCCTAGAAGGAACTCCACAGCATCATGATTATCATCATCATCAACATCACATTGTAAAAATTGTACCAGCATCTGTGGCCATGAAGGTGGCATAAAAAATGGGGGGGGGAAGGTGAGTTCAAAGGAAATGTCCAGAGTGCGATGATCCCTAACCCTTTGACTCCTGCACCTTATCCACCAACAGCAAAAACTTAACCCTTTTGACTCCCTCACCCTATCCACCGGCTTTCTGCAGGAATCTGGTGGATAGGGTGAGGGAATCGAAGGGTAAAGTTTTTGCTTCGCTAGCATGATTGGCAATGCAGAGTACTGCGGGAATCAAAGGGTTAAACAAATGTGTCCAAATGTGATGAATCCCTGTTGAACAAATTCCAATCTCCGAATTTCCAAAGCATAAATTTATATGCATGCATGGATTTCTCTGTCGAAATTGTAAGAAACTGACCTGTCAACATGGTGTGCGGTTAGTACAATGGAACAACCAGTGCACAGCTGTTCCCGAGCAAGATTTTAGTTTGAGAGCAGGAGCAGCGGAGGGGAGGGGGATGGGAGGGGAGAGATAAACGATAACCAGATGTGGACTCTCAAATGGCAGCTAGCCAGTTGAGCGCTCTGCACAGAGCAGTGTGTGAGTGCAACGCGCTGAGCTGTCAAAAGGGAACCACAGGTGTCCGTGATACGAGACTCGTAGAAGGCCATTTAACTTTTTATAGCGTTGCAGTACATGGGTAGGTAGCAAAAGCATTAAATTACAAAGTCTGAGTTTCACCAAGAGAAATGTGAACAATATAACCAAACGCAGGAATGGCTCATGTAGAAACTGATATCAGGCATGCAGAATTAAATTAGATATAACAGCTGTTTTGCTTGCAAAGATCAGATGACTGACAGAAGAAAACCACATATGTAAAATAAAAAATCCAATTTAAATGACAAACTGTTCATGCACCTGCACTTTTACAACATTCATATTTTCACAGATGTTAGCTGCATGTGTGTGGACAACATCAAACTTACCGAATAAGTATTTTAATTGTCCGCAAGGATTGTTATCAGGTTGTTTAGTAAGTATCCCATCACTTTGAATGCTTGATATGGCACAGATTTCTCTCACAGTATTAAGACAGCAGCCTTCTTTCACACAGTGCAGAGGCTGACCATACAGGCTTACGTAGCCTCAACACTAATTGTCTTTTAATACAGAACCAGCAGACATCCATTTGCCAGTTCTTATTACCACTTCTGTCACAGATACACACGCACAACTACTAAAATATGATAAACACACACACAAACAACAACAACAACGAATAACAGGAAAAAAAAACCCAGTTTCAGTGTAAAAAATCTAAATAAAACGACGAAACTGAGTCACACACACACACACACACACACACACACACACACACACACACACACACACACACACACACACACACATACACACACACACACAAACACACACACACACACACTCTCACACACACACACACATACACACACATACATACATGTATACATACATACATACATACATACATACATTATACACAAAAAACAAAAAAGCAAACAAAAAAACACACAATAAGAACAAAAATGACAAAAGAAATTAAACAAAACAGCAACAAAAACAAAAGAGACAACAACAGGAAAACAACAACTTAAAAATATTTTCACTCACGTACGGTCTCCCGTTTCACATGAAATAATTCCAGTATAGAAAGGTAGATGAAATACCCAAAACACACACACACACACACACACACACACACACACACACACACACACAGTGAGAAATGATGACACTCACTTATACTGTAAGTGAAGCACAAACTCAAACTACATAACCAAATGAATAATTTATAGCTGTGCGCATACTATGCAGGTGTCCTGGCAATTGTTTAGTGGGAAATCATCTGCCCACGATCGTGAAGTAGAAGCCAATAAAGATTGCTGTATACAGATCAGTAATCCTGATTGTCTGCTGTACTGCTGCGAGACCCAGATTAACTCAATACTGACACATTAAACAGCCGGAATAATTCCACAAAAGACATCTACACATGATCTGTAATATCACATTGCCAGATCAAGTATCCAATCTTCAAGTTATGAAGAAGAGTGTGGCTTGCCAAGCACCGACTGAGTGTCTACTCATGAAGAGTCAGTATTGATGGACAGGATATGTCCATGTGGATAGAAACCCGACATATGGAAGTCAATATTACTAGATTAGAATTCATTTTTATAACTTTCTGATCTTGCATATATATACATATCTTATAGGCTCATCTAATGATCTATCTTCACCATACCATTAGTTGACATGTTCCGCCCCTTTCTTAATTTGTTCTTAATGCATCCTTTACGTTCCTCTTTTTCTATCATTTTGTGTCTGTAATTTACTTTTTTTTTAAAATAAAAATGTGTCCGTTATTGCAACTACTACCATCATTATGTTGTAAGTGATTTTGTTGTTATTGTTACACTGTTGTTGTATTTCCTTTATATGCCTCTACTTTTGTCTCTTATGTTTTTGTAAAGTGTTTGACCAAACCAAATGTTTTAAATAAAAGCCAATATTTCATTACAATTCATTTCTATAACTTCCTTCACACCGTATATGTTATGGTTTATTTGTTTTCTAATATACTTATATGTATCGATTAGTAAGGACAAGCTGAGCAGCTGTAAGACTGGACCAATGGGATCTAATGCTACTATCTTTGAGTAATAAAGTACTTTAACCCCTTGAGTGCCAACGTTTTTTGACATCCAGTGTTTTCTGTGTGCCAGGGAAAAACGTTGCATCACTCATCATCATCATCAAGTGCCCTGCCCTGGGTCTACCTGGTGCTCTCTTTCCCTCCAGTTTTCCCGTTAAGACCAGGTGCTCTAATTCCCCTTTCCTCATAAAATGGCCTATAAATGTTGCCTGTTTTTTTCCTAATCTTCCTTATGAATGATCTTCTTGTGTCTGCCTTCATCAAGACTAAGTGTTCTCATTGGCTAAGTGTTCTTCCCTTCCTCTGTCTGTCTCTCTGCTTGGATCTGACATTCCACTATCTTCCACTGTCCGCAATCTTGGAGTCACTCTTGATAACACCCTGTCCTTTGAAAAACACGTCCAGAATGTTTGCAGATTATGCTATCTTGAGATACGCAGAATTTCTTCTATTCGCAATATCCTCTCTGTTGAAGCCACCAAAACTCTCCTCTGTGCCTTTGTTCTCTCTCGTCTCGACTACTGCAACTCCCTCCTCTCGGGCTGTCCTTTCTCTCTCATTCAAAAGCTTCAAAAAGTTCAAAACAATGCTGCTAGGCTCATCTTCAGAAAATCTCGTTCCTCTCATGTCACTCCTCTTCTCAAATCTCTTCACTGGTTACCTGTTGAAAAGAGAATTCGCTACAAGATTGCTTTGTTATGTTTTAAGTCTCTCAACGGTCTTGCACCCCCTTACATCTCTGACCTCCTCCATCTGTACACCCCCTCTCGTCAACTTCGTTCCTCGGCTGATACTCGTACCTTCCGCATACCATCCTGTCGCACTAAAACCTATGGTCAACGCTCCTTTTCCTATCAGGCCCCTGTAATCTGGAATCAGCTCCCTGTCTCTGTTCGCCACTCTGCAACTCTCACTTCTTTCAAGTCCTCTCTGAAAACCCATCTCTTCCAGTCCCTCTCATGATACTTATAAAGACTCTACCACCTAACTTCCCCAAATCCCCCCTTGTTGTCTTTTGAGCCTTGAATGTCGGCTGGTGTGTGTGTGTGTGTGTGTGTGTGTGTGTGTGTGTGTGTGTGTGTGTGTGTGTGTGTGTGTGTGTGTGTGTGTGTGTGTGTGTGTGTGTGTGTGTGTGTGTGTGTGTGTGTGTGTGTGTGTGTGTGTGTGTGTGTGTGTGTGTGTGTGTGTGTGTGTGTGTGTGTGTTTGGTTGTGTCTGCGTGATACCTGTAAGCGCTTAGGGCTCTTGTTTTCATCAGATTAGGCGCTATATAAATGCTCTTTATTATTATTATTATTAAGACTGTCTCATTTGTTTTCTTTGCTGTGCACGGAACTCTCAACATTCTTCTTAATTGTCTTTTAATACAGAACCAGCAGACATCCATTTGCCAGTTCGTATTACCACTTCTGTCACAGATACACACGCACAACTACTAAAATACGACAAACACACACACTAACAACAACAACAACAACAACGAATAACAGGGAAAAAAAACAGTTTCAGTGTAAAAAATCTAAATAAAACGACGAAACTGAGTCACACACACACATACACACACACACACACACACACACACACACACACACACAAACACATGAAAACAAAATATTGTAAAAATGTTGTATTTGCGGTGAACAATTCACATTGTATCACTGTTTGTTTTACTGCAGAAAGCTTCGTTATTTTTTACCAAAGATGTTTACACAAGGAAACTATCTTGAAAAGCATTTTATTTTTAAAGAAGTAATATCAGATCCAGTTCTTTTAGTTGAAATTTCAGAATCATTGGTTCACAGTCCTGTTAATGCGTTACTTTAAAGTTATTATTTTAATTATCATTATCTTATTTTGTTTTGTTTTGCTTTTTATGACGATTTTTCTTTTACATTTGATGTTAGCGTTGTTCTAGTTTCATTTCTCTGTTCACCCATATCCTTTTTCTAAAGATTTTGCCGATTCCTTTTAATTTTTTTCCATCTCTTATTCTGTTCCCCTCCCCATCCTCCATGCCATTTTTACCCGTCTAATATCACTTATAGTGAAAAGACGTTAAATCAAGGAACAAACACACACACACACACACACACACACACACACACACACACACACACACACACACACACACACACACACACACACACATACATACATACATACATACATATACATACATACATACATACATACATACATACATACATACATACATACACAAAAAACAAAAAAACAAACAAAAAAAACACAATAAGAACAAAAATGACAAAAGAAATTAATCAAAACAGCAACAAAAACAAAAGAGACAACAACAGGAAAACAACAACTTAAAAATATTTTCATTCACGTACTGTCTCCTGTTTCACATGAAATAATTCCAGTATAGAAAGGTAGATGAAATACACCAAGACACACACACACACACACACACACACACACACACACACACACACACACAACACACACACCCTCAGTGAGAAATGATGACACTCACTTACACTCTAAGTGAAGCACAAACTCAAACTACATAACCAAATGAATAATTTATAGCTGCACTCGGTCAAATGATAAATAAACAATAAGGATTCAAAAAAATGAACTGACAAAGAGTGCACAATTTCGTTTCACACAATGCCAAAGTTGATGATAAAATGGCTTAATCACTGTACAGCGCAGTATTAATCCTCTGTTTCCCTTGCCACTAGACTAAGGAATGCGGAAACATGTAGCTATGGGGTACGGGCGGACGTCTGATATCTGACATCTGGTGCCATGCTGGCCAACCAACTAAAAGGCGAAAAAGGCAGCTACTGAAACAACCGTGGGAACTCCATAGCATCATGATTATCATCATCCATCATCACCATCAACATCACATTGTAAAAACTGTACCAGCTTCTGTGGCCATGAAGGTGGCATAGAAAATGGGGGTGGTGAGCACAAAGTAAATGTCCAGAGTGCAATGATCCTTAACCCTTTGACTCCCTGCCCTTATCCACCAACAGCAAAAACTTAACCCTTTTGACTCCCTCACCCTATCCACCGGCTTCCTGCAGGAATCTGGTGGATAGGGTGAGGAAATCAAAAGGTAAAGTTTTTGCTTTGCTAGCATGATTGGCAATGCAGAGTACTGTGGGAATCAAAGGGTTAAACAAATTTGTCCAAATGTGATGAATCCCTGTTGAACAAATTCCAATCTCCAAATTCCAAAACATAAATATGCATGTAAGGATTTCTCTGACAAACATTTTATGGAACTGACCAGTCAACATGGTGTGCGGTTAGTACAATGGAACAACCAGTGGAATGCTGTGGGTTTGAACCGATCAGTTCAAAAACACTTGGCACTGACCATTTTTTCAACTACAGCTCCTACCACAGATATTTTCTTCATTTGTTTGTTTGGATTTGTGGGCTGCAACTCCAAATATCAGTCAGCTTTTCATTGTATCAATTCAATGTATGGCTGTTTTGAGGAGGCGGGTTTGCTATTATTAGTATTAATTTGTTTTTTTGTTTTTTTTTTAATCTGCCATTATATTAAGGCAGTCATACTCCATGTTCTTGAGAGTGCATGCTGGGCATTTCCATAAGCCAACGACCAGACATGGCTTACAGGTTCTTTACTGGGAAAGGTTACATCCAACGATATGGCCAGGTGATCATCCCCAACCCAGCTGGTCACAAATGTGGATGGCAGATGATCTTCAGATATGGAGATGTACTACGAAATGTACCAGGCTCGCCTGGATGAAAAAGAAGTCCTGTGCCAACTCGATATGGTTTCTATCAGGATAGAGCAGAATGGTACTTGGTGAGGCTCATCATCATCATCATTATGATTATCATCATGTGCCATGTCGCATGGCACTGGCCGTCATGGCCCTCCATACAAACAGATTTATCTTTTGTCATTGTAAGTTTATCTCCCTCCATGCAAATAGATTCATCTTTTGTCGCTGCAAGTTTATCTTCCACTTTTCTGTCTTCATCCGCTCTGCAAAACTAATATTTTCTCCCTGGGCATACCTGGTGCTCTTTTTCCCTCTAGCTATCCTGTTGTGAAGAGGTGCTCAAATTTATCTTGCCTTTTAGAATGTCCTATAAATGTTGCCTGTCTTTTCCTAATCTTCTTCAATAACATTATTTTTGTTTTTGCTTAAGACTGTCTTGTTTGTTTTCTTTGCAGTCTGTAAACTCTTTGCAATCTTAGAAACTATGTTTCAGCTGCCTCAATCTTGTTCTGACTTTGCATGTTGACTGTCCTGGATTTGCATCTGTACAGCAGTATCTGTTTTAAATAACACCGAAGAAATCTCTTCTTGATGTTCATTGATAGGCATTTGTTGGTCAGAAAGTTTTTTTCATTTCTTGAATGCTGTTTTAGTCTGGCCATTTATGCTGGATTTTTGTAATGTGCATCTGCTGTCTGGTGAGGTGACTGTTCTCAGACACTCAAACTTATAATAATAATAATATTTACAATATTTATCAACTTACTTTCAATGTTGTGTCATTTGCTGTCAATTTACACAGGGTATTTCTTGCTTTTTAATGATTATCACGATTTCAGTTTTCTTACTCTTTAGTTCTAGTCCTTTAATTCTGCTTTCTATTTATCATATTCACAAGATTCATAGGTCTTTTTCATTTTCTGCAATTAGAATGGTGTCATCTGCATAACGAAGATTATTTTTACCCCAAACTCTGTCCCAGGGCATTCTTCTAGGTTTCTCATGTTAGTTTTACTGTAAAGTGAAAACAAACCTGGTGACAGAACACATTCCTGTCTAACCCATCTTTTGATATTTTGAAAAGAGCTTACATCATTTTCTACTGTCATTGTTTCTTTGTTCCCATGATACATATTCCTTATTAACATTATTCTTAGATCTTTCCCATCAATATTGAGCTTTTCCAGTTGGTTGATCAATTCTTTGCACCTTACCTGATCAAAAGCATTGGTTTAATCAACAAAACATCAACATAAGTCCTTATTCAATTCAACTGATTTTCCTATGAGAGTTCAGACTTAAGATATATCATTAACAGTTCCTTTCCCATCAACAAACCCATACTGTTCTTCTGTTATTTCTGTTTGGATTCTGTTCCTTGTCCTCATTATGGTTATTCTTAATATCTATTGAGTCTCTGACAAATGATTCATCAAGCTGAATGTACGATGGGAGTTCGCATTCTACGCTTCCTGTTCTCTTTGGAAGTGCAATGAAAATTGATTCTGACTTATTTCTAGGGATTTTTCCGGTGTAATAAATTTTATTTAGGAAGACTTATTAATAAAATAAAATAAAATAAAATAAAACAAAATAAAATAAAATAAAAAAACAACAATGAAACATTCACTGCCAGATGTGGCCTGACCATGCAGACTGTGAATGAAAGAAGATGACACAATCTTTAACATGGACATCTGGTGGCAGGGAAGTTTTTAGTCCTGTTTTTATTATCCGTTGTTTGGTGTTTGTGGTCTGTTTGTGACCGTGCGTTCGCACTTGACAAAGGCCAGTTGGCCGAAAATTTGCGCTTGTTTTGTCTTGTTTTGTTAAATACGTGCTTACACTGGTTTTCTTGTTCTTCTGGTTCCTGTTTGCTTGGGCGCGGGCAGTCGCACTTGTTATGGACATCTGATCTTCTGTGTGTATATATATATATTTCATATATGAGCCAGTGATGAGATCAAGGAAGACAGTACAGACCTAACACACGGCACTGGGATTTCCTGGTCAGGGGGGTCATTTTATTCCGTTATCAGTCAGATAATCAAGTGTAAGCTACACCAACTAAACAGATTCTGTCCCTTAGCTAAAACCTTCTGCTAAACAGTACTGGTAGTTGTTACCGATATTCTTTACAGTGAAAGCTGCCAGAATTTTTCTAAACTTGACCAGCACTATACGGCTGGTCCGTCTGTAGGGAACAGACACCTTACACCTGGGGTACGGTGCAGCAGGAGGGAACTTTTCCGGCACCGGGAGCCGGTGCCGGTTAGTCGCGAAAAGGTTAATAAAGTCCGCCCTGCTTAGGCCTTCACAACTGCCCCTTCGGCCCTTGGAATCACATTCCACCAAACACTTTCAATGAACACTGTGGTGAAGGATAATAGCCTTGAAGAGAATCTGAAACATTGCTGAACTCAAATGCATTGATCGTCATGTAGGTACATTACAAAGAAGCTGGTGGGGTTTTGTTTTCCATCACTTTTGCCAGTTTTGGGAATTTCCATCAATTCTACTACCGGTAGTATTATCGTGCAAAAGCACATTCCTGTCATCAAAATACTTAACAAACCGGTTCTGTGTACTGTACCACTCAACTCACCTAGTTTCTTTTTCTGGTTTCTCTTCTTTCTTGGTGGTGTCAGTGCTTCTGCTAGAGGGTCTGGTGAAATGCAGTTTCTCGTTACTTGGGAATATGTTTTGGTCGGATAATGGAAGTTGGAGTTCAAATTGAAATTCCCCTCCGCACTGGAATGTGTTACTGTTTCGCAAACCTGATGTTCAACCTGAGTGGCTTTGTCTTCGGTGCGCACTCTAAGAAAACGTTCCAAAATGTAATGAATTCCTAAATACAAGGAATGTAGGGAAACAACCATTGCACAAAATCATCCAGCGCTAAAAGCAGACCGCTCTCGCATGCAAACCGGAAGTACATTTATAACGTTTTAGACAAAATTTTCCAAACCTACAAAACCGAACTTTCGTTTTCGTTTTCGGAAACTTTCAGCGGGTAAAATTGATACAGAGACAATGAATCTGATTCATCACTTCGAACAATTTTGTTCTTCTGAAGCGTGGTCTTGTCCTGATTTGAAGCCAGTTTGAATAACTTTATTCCGTTTAAGATCTCATGTGAAACGACACTGCAAGTTTTTAATGTGATTCTTTTAGGAAATTGTCCTGATGTTACTTACTTTAACATTGAAACAAACATTACTATTAGACGTTGCTCTGCGAATAAAGAAAACAGATAAAAACCATCTCCCGTTTCTATTGAAATATAACTACTGTTACAGTCTACTTTCGTTTTCTTCGTAAACAGAAAGGGGCGTTACTACAATGTCTGTATATAAGGAAGGCGCGGAACTCGTGACTGCACAGCCGACTGCTTCAAGTCTTGTCATCGCCAGTCTGCTCATTTTCTCGGCAACACTTTCATGCGTGGCTCGTTACTAGATCAAGGTCGTTCTGGTTGCAGACGTCGTCCAGATTTCAGACAGAAGGTATCATGGCCCCGCTTCATTCAGATAATGTTACTGATGTCGCTACTTCGTCCAATTTTCGGGACCTCCGAACCACGAACATTCACCTGGACCTTGACATCAGCTTCGATAACCGAACAGTTTTGGGGTTGGAACAAATCAGTTTCACTGTGCTGAAAAGCGGCGTCAAGGAAGGTAAGATACTATGGTAAAAGTGCATTTTATGTTTGAATGCATCTTTTTGCAGTCATGATAAATGATTCTAGATCTAGTATGATCTACTCTAGTGATCTACTCAAATCTCGTGCGTGTATTTTAATATGTGATGTCTACGCACGGCCTGAAATACACACTACTCTTATTTGTTCTGTACAAGTTTCCTCCCACACTAATTTACCATTCACTGCCATGGCCTCAGACTAATTTGACCGATTGTAGTGGGAAGCGACCGAATTAATAGCCATAGGGTCTATCTACTAATCTAGTGTCACAGAGTGATAGACTAGTATGCGTTAGAAGTTAATTAGGTTGCCTTCTGTGTGTAGTTTTTATTGGTTCTTTTTATTTAACGTTCGGTGTTTTGACTTATCTTTTGAGCAGAATTGGAAATAAGCCTACCTAGTACCTGTGCATGCTTGCCATTTTGTCGTTAACGGCTTAATCTTAAAAAAAAATTTTTTTAAATACACGCACGAGATTTGAGTAGATCACTAGAGTAGATCATACTAAATCTAGAATCATTTACCATGACTGCAAAAAGATGCATTCAAACATAAATCAAAAGCTAATAATTTACGCACCTAAAATGCACTTTTACCAGATACTATTATAACTATAAATACATGAACGTAACACTTCCTGAAACGTTCTGTTCTGTTCAGTTACTGTTCTGTTCTATTCTGATTGTCATCAGTCATGTATCGATTGCCGAAAGGCGGAAAGGTAAGTACTTGAAGTAGGCCACAAGTTACTATTACAGTATGAGTATTGCCTAGTTACTATTACAGTAGTAGCCTAAACTACTACTAGACATCTAGTAGGCCCTACTAGATCTAGTTTAGGCCTAACTAGGTTATCAAAGGTGAGCTTATCACTTCTCAGACACCTGTGACGCTAAGCGCCATGACGGCCGGCACGAAGTGGACTGTAGTGTGTGTGAGCACATGTATGCATGAAAGTTTCAGTTTGTCTCTTTCTTGTGTAACTGAAACTTGTGAAAGAAAGTTATCTGTGTCACGTATGTGTGTCACATGTGCGCGCGCGCGCGCATGCGTGTGTGTGTGTGTGTTTTTGTGTGTGTGTGTACTCTACATACCCCATAGGTCCCTACATTAGTATCAGTATTGCTGTTGCTGTTGCTGTTGTTGTTGTTGTTGTTGTGGGTTGTGATGCAAGCAGACTTGTAACAACACACAGTCTACATAGTCTACCTGCCCAATGGTTATAGTTCAGTGGGTAGAATTCATTATCATTAAGAGCTGATGACTAGAATAGTAAAAAAAAAAAAGAATTCTTTGGTTCAACAATATTCCCAGTCAGTGACCAGAAAATTAAAATAAATTTTGAGGTTATTGTTATTTTTGTTTAAAGCCCCCTAATGCGTAGAGCCATATCGGGGCTATAATCGTTTCAAAACAAACTCAATACTTCATTTAAAAAAAGTTCTCATCCTCTGTGTGACTAGAATATGGAGAAAAGGAAAATAAGTTTGAAATTCAACATGAATGACTAGAACACTGAAACAGAACTAGAAACAAGAGTACATAAGCAGAACATTTATTATTATATATTTTTATTATCATCATTATTATTACTATCATCATCATCATCATCGTCATCATTATTATTATTATTATTATTATATTGTTATTGTTATTGTTATAATAATATTACCATAAGTCATTCTTACAAAGTGCTATGCTCCAAACTCATTTGGACTCACTGGGCATTACAATTATAAACTTTTAGTGGAGCATGGAAAATTAGAGCTATTACTGTGTAAGGCAAACTGACCACACTCCGATTATGTTGTTCACAAGAATCACAGTCTGCATCTTTGATGGGAATGCATGCTGGGCGTTTCCGTATAAAAATTTCTTGAGTTACAAGATCTTTGATGTGCATATCTGATATTCTGCATGTGTATGCACACATAGCGCTTAAGGCATCCGCAGGTCTGCACACATTTTAAGCTGGGAGATCAGAAAAATCTCCTGCTTTGCGTATCAGGCAGAGGTATCTAGGTAGTCTGATTGAAGTTAGGACCTTGATGATGATAGTATTAGTAATAATTCCATTTATGTAATGCAAACGTACATGTTGGAGATTACTCATTGTATTTTACAATTGCTTTTTATGATTGGAAATCCAACTTTTGCCTACATGACTACTGTGTCCGTCATTTAACCAGTGCTTTGCTATTGCCATTGTCTTGCCTTGTCTGGTTGTATTAACCATTTGACTCGCACACCCTGTCCACCAACTTCAAAAACTTAACCCTTTGACTCCTTCACCCTGTCCTGGATAGGGTGAGAGAATCAAAGGATTAGTTTTTTTCTCTACTAGCACGGTTGACAATGCAGGATACTGGTGGATAGGGTGCGGGAGTCAAAGTGTTAAACATGCATTCAATGCTGACTTCATGAGTAGACACTCAGTCGGTGCTTGGCAAGCCACACTGTTCTTCATAACTTGAAGATTGGATACTTGATCTGGCAATGTGATATTACAGATCTTGTGCAGATATCTTTTGTGGAATTATTCCGGCTGTTTAACGTGTCAGTATTGAGTTAGTCTGGGTCTCGCAGCAGTACAGCAGAAAATCAGGATTACTGATCTGTATACAGCAATCTTTATTGGCTTCTACTTCACGATCGTGGGCTGATGATTTCCCAGTAAACAATGGCCAGGACACCTGCACAGTATGCGCACTGCATTTTGAGGAAGGTAATGGCAACCCACCTCAAGTATTTTTGCCAAAAAGTGCACATGATAATCCAATCTCATACATCAAGAACATAACCAACATAATGGCCTAAATATTCAAGAAATTGTCCACAAAAGTCAAGACAGAGCGGCCTGGAGGGAAATGGTGGTGTCCAGATATGCAGCGGCTAACACCGAACCCGGTGGTGCCGACAGGTGAGACAGGTGGGATAGAGCAATCTGTGTGGTGAGCCTGATGTACATTACAGAACATACACATTAGAAAAAAGAAATCAGTTAAAACATAATTCAACAACAAGAGCATGATCTTTGTGTTTTCTATGCAAATTTCAGTCCTCCTCGACATTCATGAGACACTGAATGTTTCCAAGGTGACCGATGTGTCGACCAATAAACAGCTGCAATTTTCATGTGCTCCCTTCACAGGATATGGTTCCACTCTGAAAATACAGGTATGTTTGATTTGACAACAACAAGAATTTGACGTTAAAAAAATAAATGATAAGAACAATATATAATTTTAATTGGTCATATTTTAAAGTGATAGGTAGAAAGAAACTCTAGGGAGAGCTAGACAACAGAAGGTCTTCAGAGAAGTAACCCCCTTTAGACAAGTGTTTCGGCCCTGAATTCCTTACACTCTCGGGGGGCCGGGCCACATCCAGGTCATGACTCCTGGATGCCCTTCTGCTGTTGTCTATTTTTTTTTTTTTTTTTTTTTTTTTTCCCACGCCGGGGATCGAACCTGGGCGATTCTGCGCTTCAGAACTGCGGTACGCGGTTTTACCAATGTGCTAACGGGGCACACATCATCTGTAGTGAATTTAATCCTTATGAAGTTCACTTTTTTGGTTCCTCCTTGCCCAGATCCAGCTTGAGCTCCTTTCTGCTGCCTCTGCCATCGCTTTAAGGGCTCTAGTCCTCTTCTTCCCAGAAATGGCGAGTTGTTTCATGAGATCATAAGCGGAGGTGCCCACAAACCCTCTTGCCCCGACCTCTATGGCGAAGATTTTGACCCGCAGACCTGCTTTCTTCAGGGTGCTGGCAAGACCGGCGTATTTTTCGGTCTTGTAGATATGTGCTTCTTCCATTCTGCTTTCGTATGGCACAGTGAGTTCTATCAGAATCACTTGTTTCGAGGAGTCGGAGTGGAGAACGATGTCTGGTCTCATGCCTGTCTTGCTGATGACATCTGGGTAATTTCTCCACTCTGGGAGGTCTGCTGTACACTCCCAGTCGACTGCTCCATCCAGAAGACCCTTTGGCAATGTGCTGGTTGTCATAGCCCTTTCGGGCCAGACCTGTTTCCCTCCTGCTTTGTAGAACGATGTCATAGCAATTGGTGCGTTTGGGGTCATGGTTTTTTCGCTAACCACATCTGTGATCACTTTCAGAACTTGGTTGTGCCTCCATGTATACCTTCCTTGGGCTAGCGCTACTTTGCAAGAGCTTAGGACATGTTCCACTGTTTGTTTCTTCTGACAGAGCGGACATGCTGGGTCGTCTGCTTTCCCCCATTTCACTAAGTTTGCATTCGAGGGGAGCAGGTCATATACAGATCTGAGGAGGAAGCTTATCCTTAGAGGAGCCATGTGCCACATATCGTTCCAGCTGAGACTTCTTTGGAGTGCACTGTCCCATGTTGTCCATTGCCCCTGTTGACCTTGCTGGACTGCCTTCTGCACTCTTTTGACATCTTCTTCTTCCTTCAACTCCTGTATGATCATGTCTCTTTTTTCCTTCCCTTTGGCTTTGGACTTTTTGATACTTTTTAATCATCATTACAACATTTGGATTTGAGAATTATTACTTTTTAATCATCATTACAACATTTGAATTTGAGAATTATTATTATGACACTGTTTATAATGACTAATAAAAGTACTAATAAACCTACAGCTGTGGTTCTTGTTTGTTTGTTTGTTATTTTTTATGATTTCATTTCATGGCATTTTAAGCCGGCCAACTGTGAAAGGCCATCTCAGGGCTTTCTTTTGATTTCTGTGGGGGTTTTTTGTTTTTGTTTTTGTTTCTTTTTTTTTTTTATTAATACTAGATCATTTCCCTTAACTGGCTAGAATTCACTGCAAACATTTTTTTATTACAAAATTAGTGGTTGGATATTTTTCATCGATGTAGTAGTTTCACCATTTTGTCTCAACTATTTCAGCTGCATGGGGAACCAGAGCCTTCCAGTGACCTTGTTCTTCAGATCGAATACATCGCTTCAGGGGGTCCAGGAGTGGAATGGCTCGACCCTCCTCAGACTGCAGGTCTGGTTGCCTTGCTCTGTGATGATAATGACTACTCATATCATCATCATCATCATCATCATCATTATGTGCCTTGCCGCATGGCATTGGTGATCATGGCCCTCCATACGAATCTATCTTTTGTCCTGCTGGTATATCTCCTACACTGTCTGTCCTCGTCCGTCCAGTATTTTCTCCCTGTACGCATGCATACATGTACGCGTGCATGCATGTGCGCATACACGCATGCACATACACACATGCACACAAACGTATACTCACACAAACACACACTCACATACATGCATACTCATACACACGCACACACACACACGCACACACATGCACGCTCTCGCACACAGACACATACACATACACACGCATGCATGCACACACACACATGCAAACATGCACACACAGCATACACACACACAAACACACACACACCATGCACATGCATGCACACAAACATGCAAACACACACACACACAAACACACACTTACACACATATGCATGTATGCACACATGCAAACATGCACACACAGCATACACACACATACACACACAAAGCATACATACACACACACAAACATGCAAGCATGCACACACAGCATACACACACACATACACGCTTGCATGCACTCACATACACACACAGACATACATATGTTGTCGCATACATGAACTAGCATGTACACATATTTTTTTGCATGCATACTCTCTCTCAGACACACACATATCCTAATAGTAATATTCACACACACACACACACACACACACACACACACACACACACACACACACACACACACACACACACACACACACACACACACACACACACACACACACAGAGGCACGCATCGCATGCATGCGCGCTCACACACACACACTCTCCTCTCTCTCTCTCTCTCTCTCTCTCTCCCTCACACACACACACACACACACACACACACACACACACACACACACACATACACACACACACACACACACACACACACACACACACACACACACACACACACACACACACACACATATCATCTCTCACCTGTATAGATACTTAAGGAAAAGAATTGATCAATTTTTGAAATCGTATTGCTAGAAAGGAAATACGATAAAAGTCTGTCTGTTGTCAGGTGGGAAGAAGCCCTACATGTACACCCAGGGTCAGGCCGTCATGAACCGTTCATTCTTCCCCTGTCAGGATACGCCCGCCATCAAGGCCCCCTATTCTGCCAATGTCAAGGTCAGTGCTGCAGATTCTGTACTTGTCCTTACCCTCACATGTCTCACCTGTTGGCATTACCAGGTTAGATTTTGGCCGCTGCACATCTGGACACCACCATCTCCCTCCAGGCCGCTCTGTCTTGACTTTTGTGGACAGTTTCTTGAATATTTTGGCCAGTGATGTTAGTTATGTTCTCGATGTATGAGATTGGAGGTCTGCCTTTCTTCCTTTTTGCTACTGTTTTTCTTTGAAAGATGGTTGCCATGAGGTCCGTGTTCCCGCTGCGTGACACATGGCCAATGCATTTTAGTCTTCTCTTGTTGATGTCTGCTAGTAGTTTTCTGGTGGTATCAAGTTCTTCCAGAACACTTTCATTAGTTCTGTCTGTCCATTTGACATGTAGTAGTCTCCTACAAAACCACATCTCTGCTGCCTCAATTCTTCTGCAATCAGTTTTTCTCATAATCCAGGCTTTGCAGCCATAAATAATGACTGGCCAGATCAAACATTTTAAAAGTCTAACTTTCATTTGCTGTACCTCTGTCTTTCCAGATGTCATTGAGTTGGACCATTTTTTGCTTTACCATTCCAATTCTTATTTTGAAGTCTGTGGAGCAGGTTCCATCATCATTACCATTTTCATAAATAGGTAGATTTTTAAGTATTTCTGTCTGATGGGTACAGTAGTGAAGTGGTTATGAGCCTAGTCTTCCAGGTGGAAGGACTGGATTTGAACTTGCTTAGGTGGGGATAGAGTTGAGATTGTTCTCATTTCCCAGGTCAGCTTGCATGTAGACCTGCCGGTACCTGAACCCCTGCTGTGTGTATACACATACAGAACATCAAATACATACAATAGAATTGCTGTTTGTCATGTCAGTGTTTGGTGGCCTACAGAAATATGAAATCTCCCAGTCTGCTTTCTTTTTTCTTTTGTCTGTCTGTTTGTACCATCATAGGTATCATGGGGGAGAAAGAGCTGAAGTCAACAGCAAGTTGGGATAACCTGAAGTGGAAAAATGCCATGTAATGTAAAGGTCTTCTTCACACCATCAGTGCAGGTCTTCCTTGGTCTGCCTCTGACTTTAAACCCAGGTTCTCTTTGTTAAACGCTTATTGAGCCAGCTGGTGAGGTTGTATTTTGATACAATGACCGGACCACTTTGTTGATGAATGTAATGATATTGGTTCTACCATTTCTGTGATCAATAAGCATACATTCAAAACAGAACTGCCTTAATGGTGGGGTAGAAAATGACTGTACATTTAAACACCTCTCTTTTTAATTCAAAAAAGAATAAAAGTGGTTGAGCTGAAGTATTTTAAGCTGAAGTATGATAAAATGATATGTGTGTATGTTTCATTTATTCTTGATTAAAGCGTGTTGTCAATAACAGTTAACACTGCTTGTGTTTGTGCATACATATGCATTTTTGCATATATATATATATATATATATATATATATATAATTGAAGTAGCATGTGCACAGAAAAGGCAACAAATCGATGTAAAAATTTCCCAAATTTTCGGCGGTACACCCTTCCTCAAGGGGACTTTAGTCACTGACTACGATATGCTACACAAACACGTCAGAATATTTTATGAAGGCTACATTACGTAGTCTTGTTGTGACGTCAATTGACAGAGTTCAGGCCCAGAGGAAATACGGTTTTCATTTTGTTCATCCAAAAAGACTCCCTCCTCAGTCTGGTGTCCAGGTTCTCAGTGTGCACCTTCTCCACTGCGATACATTTTAAATTTTGAAGTGAATGGCCAGTTTGGTTGAAGTGTTTGGTGACCTGAGTGCCTGTATTTTTTTGGATGTTTGACCAGTGTTGGTAGAATCTGGTTTTGAGAGAATTTTTCGTTTATATATGTGTGTGTGTAAAGATGTAAGCATCCATGTATGTAATACTTACATACATGTGCACGCATAAGATTGCACAGAATTTCATGTCTTTCTGAAGGCATTTCTCATGATTTGTTTTGGGTATTTTTCATTCACCTAGCAATGAAGGTGTTAGTGTTCATGAACTTTTCCACAGACTTTCATACCATCTTGAAAAAGATTAGATCTTTCAAGATAAGGACCCCCTAAAGCCTTAGCCTCCTGCAATCATAGGGCAGGTCTTTGGTCCATGATCAAAGGGCAGGATAACCCCTACAGAAAACATTAACCCTTTGACTGCCACACCCTATCCACTAACTGCAAAAACTTAACCCTTTGATTCCCTCACCTGGATAGGGTGAGGGAATCAAAGGGTTAAGTTTTTGCTTTGCTAGCATGGTTGACAATGCTTGATGCGGGTGGACAAGGTGCGGGAGTCAAAGGGTTAAGGACTGAAGTCAAAAGTCACCAGGCCTATGGGTGCCTTCTAACAAATCATGGTACCATGCGAAAAGGAAAACAAAACAGTGACGGTACTGTGCAATATAACGCTAATGTCTGCATGGTCAGTCTGCATTGGACAAGAACGGCGATCCCACATGGAGGTCTGTTTAGAGTGGAGCAACGTCAGATCCTCATCGTCAACAGGATCCATCCTCAGCTGCTGGAGGACCTTCCTTCCTGTCTTGTTGCACCAGGAGATGTAAGAAGAAAGCCACCGGGGCATGTCAGACCTTGCTAAACAGCAAAATGGGCTGTGTCTGGAGCATCATGCCTGGCCACTTTCGCGGCCGTTCAAACAACCCCTGTGGTTTAAGTAAGACAGCATTGGGAGCTTCCAACTGCTGAGTGTCAAGACTATAGTAAGGGAAAGGTACTGACAACTATGCAAGCTGGTGGCAGGGCGGGCTGCCCGAAAGAGAGATGAAGACGAGAGTGGGGCAAGAGAGGGGTCTTCCATTCTCTCTTGGTCCAGAGGCTGGGCTGGACGTGGTTGGTGCACGTTGTGTGGCTGTGTCCCAAGGTTTGTCATCTCCCCACCTTGCCATCCAGCTTGTAAACAAGGTAACTGATGACTGGGTCCGAATGGGTCATGCAACGCATGGACATCTCCCCTTTCATCATCATCAGGTGCCCTGCTGCATGGCGTTGGCGACCATGGACTTCCAACCATCTCTATCTCTCGTTGCCCCCAGCATCCCCCCCACCCTCTTCATCCCCAGCCACTCTGCAAGTCCGTCCAGCATTCTCTCCCTGGGTCTACCTGGTGCTCTCTTTCCCTCCAGCTTTCCCGTTGTGACCAGGTGCTCCAAATCCCCCTACCTCATAAAATGGCCTATAAATGTTGCTTGTCTTTTCCTAATCTTCCTTATGAGTGATCTGTTTGTGTCTGCCTCCATCAAGACTGTCTCGTTTGTTTTCTTTGCTGTCCATGGAACTCTCAACATTCTTCTTAGAAACCACATCTCGGCTGCCTCGATCTGCTCTGGCTTTGCTTGCTGACTGTCCACGCCTCGCATCCGTACAAAAGTATATCCCCCCTTTGCTTGAAGAAATGACTGTCAATTGGCATCAGGAGCTTGGGAGGTGAGAGTCCCGAGAGGCGAGGCATTGGGGCTCCAGGTCCCATCCGCGCCCTCATGATGTTTCTTGTTAACCTTTGATCACGGAGCTCCGTGGTAGTTGGCAGGAACTGGGGAGAAAAACAGCCACAGTCATCACCAAATGTGGTCTGACCATGTGTACAGGGAACAAAAGAAGAAGACAAAACTGAAACTCTGCTGTGCATGTTGCAGGTCCCCACAGGGTTTACGCCAGTAATGAGTGCCAGTGAGAGTAGTTATGGACAAGTGACCAACCTTCGTGGACAAAAGGACAATCATTTTTTCCGCCTCCGACAAGCTATCCCATCATACCTTGTTGCTCTGGCTGTGGGCGACATTGCGTCTGCCCCGATTGGTCCTCGCAGTCATGTGTGGGCCGAGCCTTGTATGCTGGTTAGTGTGTCTGTTTTCTGTTGGTTTGTGTGTGTGTGTGTGCTGTGTGTGTGTGTGTGTGTGTGGTGTGTGTGTGTGTGTGTGTGTGTGTGTGTGTGTGTGTGTGTGTGTGTGTGTGTGTACTGTTTTGGTTTGTTTATTTTGTTGTTGGTATTTGTTGGGGTCGTTTTGGTGGTGGGTGTGCGTATGTGTGTGCATTTGTGCGAGTGTTGTTTTGCGCTTTCAGCAGTGCTTATTTGTGTGTGTGTGTGTGTGTGTTGTGTGTGTGTGTGTGTGTGTTTGTGAGAGAGAAAAAGAGAGTGTGTATGTGTGTTGTTTTGTTGTGTGTGTGTATGTGTGTGGAGGGGTTGTGTGTGTGTTTTTATTATGTTATATCAAGCAGGAAGCTGGTGGAAAGGGTGAGGGAATCAAAAGGTTAAGTGTTTGTTTTGCTAGCATGGTTGGCAATGCAGGATGCTGGTGGACACAGTGTGGGAGTAAAAGGGTTAAAACACCCAGCATACACACACCTTAAAACACCCAGCATACACACACCTTAAAACACCCAGCATACACACACCTTAAAGCACCCAACATACACACACCTTAAAACACCCAACATACACACACCTTAAAACACCCAGCATACACACACCTTAAAACACCCAACATACACACACCTTAAAACACCCATCATCACACACACCTTAAAACACCCAACATACACACACCTTAAAACACCCAACATGCACACACCTTAAAACACCCAACATGCACACCTTAAAACACCTAATACACACACCTTAAAACACACATACACACACCTTAAAACACCCATCATGCACACACACCTTAAAACACCCAACATACACACACCTTAAAACACCCAGCACACACACACCTTAAAACACCACAACATACACACCTTAAAACACCCAACATACCACACCTTAAAACACCCAACATACACACACCTTAAAACACCCAGCATGCACACACCTTAAAACACCAGCATACACACACTTAAAACACCCAACATACACACACCTTAAAACACCCAACATACACACACCTTAAAACACCCAACATACACACACCTTAAAACACCCAGCATGCACACACCTTAAAACACCCAACATACACACACCTTAAAACACCCATCATGCACACACACCTTAAAACACCCAACATACACACACCTTAAAAACAACCCAGCACACACACACACCTTAAAACACCCAACATTACACACACCTTAAACACCCATCACACCTAACACCGCATACACACACCTTAAAACACCCAACATACACACACCTTAAAACACCAGCATGCACACACCTTAAAACACCAGCATACACACACCTTAAAACACCCAGCATGCACACACCTTAAACACCCAGCATACACACACCTTAAAACACACCAGCACTTAACACATACCTTAAAACACCCAACATACACACACCTTAAAACACCCAACATACACACCTTAAAACACCCAACATACACACACCTTAAAACACCACAACATTACACACTCACCTTAAAACACCCAACATACACACACCTTAAAACACCCAGCATACACACACTTAAAACACCCACATACACACACCTTAAAACACCCAGCATACACACACCTTAAAACACCCACATGCACACACCTTAAAACACCCAGCATACACACACCTTAAAACACCCAGCATACACACACCTTAAAACACCCAGCATACACACACCTTAAAACACCCAACATACACACACCTTAAAACACCCAGCATGCACACACCTTAAACACCCAGCATGCCACACTCTTAAAACACCCAGCATACACACACCTTAAAACACCAGCATCACACACACCTTAAAACACCCAGCATGCACACACCTTAAAACACCCAGCATACACACACCTTAAAACACCCAGCATGCACACACCTTCAAACACCCAGCATGCGCTCATCTTAAAACATCCAACATACACACATCTTAAAACATCCAGCATACACACACCTTAAAACACCCAAGCATACACACACCTTAAAACATCCAGCATGCACACACCTTAAAACACCCGGCATGCACACACCTTCAAACACCCAGCATGCGCTCATCTTAAAACATCCAACATACACACATCTTAAAACATCCAGCATACACACACTTAAAACACCCAGCATACACACACTTAAAACATCCAGCATGCACACACTTAAAACACCGGCATGCACACACCTTCAAACACCCAGCATGCGCTCATCTTAAAACACCAACATACACACATCTTAAAACATCCAGTAATACCACATTAAAACACCCAGCATACACACACTTTAAAACATCCACATGCACACACCTTAAACATCGCAGCACACACACACACTTAAAACACCCAACATCACACACCTTAAAACACCCAGCATACACACACCTTCAAACACCCAGCATGCGCTCATCTTAAAACATCCAACATACACACATCTTAAAACATCCAGCATACACACACTTAAAACACCCAACATACACACACCTTAAAACACCCACATCACACACCTTAAAACACCGGCATGCACACACCTTCAAACACCCAGCATGCGCTCATCTTAAAACATCCAACATACACACATCTAAAACATCCAGCATACACACACTTAAAACACCCAAACACACACACACCTTAAAACACCCAACATACACACACCTTAAAACACCCAACATACACACACACATCTTAAAACACCCAACATACACACACCTTAAACACCCAACATACACACACATCTTAAAACACCCAACATACACACACCTTAAAACACCAAAACACACACACTTAAAACACCCAACATACACACCTTAAAACACCAACATGACACATCTTAAAACACCAACATACACACACCTTAAAACACCCAACACACACACACTTAAAACACCCAACATACACACACCTTAAAAACCCAACATGCACACACTTAAAACACCCAACATACACACACTTAAA
Organism: Monoplex corrugatus; assembly: GCA_030674185.1. NCBI lineage: Eukaryota > Metazoa > Mollusca > Gastropoda > Littorinimorpha > Ranellidae > Monoplex > Monoplex corrugatus. The sequence continues at coordinate 8,884,441 of JAPXFY010000026.1, read as the reverse complement.
CACCCAACATGCACACACTTAAAACACCCAGCATGCACACCTTAAAACACCCACATGCACACACCTTAAAACACCCAGCATGCACACCTTAAAAACACCCAACATACACACACCTTAAAACACCCAACATGCACACACCTTAAAAACACCAACATGCACACATCTTAAAACAGCTGCCTTTATGGTGTGGTAACAAATTGCCATAGACGCAAAAAGCCTGCTGATATATTGAAATGGGAGTTGATGCTACACAAACGCAAAATAAAAGACATTACTGGGGTATATGGAGCTTTATTCTTTTTTAATATGTTGTCTTTTATTTGTTTCTTTAGAAAGCAAAAAAAAAAAAAACAAAAGACTTCACTGCAGAATATAAAGTGTTTTTTTTTCTTAAAGTTGTTTGTATTTATTGATTTGTTTGTAAAGAACATAACAATAAAAAGACATCATTGCATGATATAAGGTTTTCTTCTCTGCTTTTTTTTAAATGCCATTTATATATCAATTATTTGTTTATTTATTTATTCATCCATTTATGATTATTACGTGTGTGCTTAAATATGATTTTTATTCTTGTATATTATTTATAAATGTCAAGTTGTCATATTCTTATTTTCTCCTGTTTGAAGATGGAGGCAGATATTAAAAAAAAAAGCGTTTGTTGTTTATTCTATAACTTTTGGAAATAAAGAGCTTCAAGAACATGAAAATTTTCTGTCTTTTTGCAGGATGCTGCCAAAAAAGAGTTTAAAGGGCTTGTGGAGAAGTTCCTGGTGACTGGAGAGAAGCTGTTTGGGGACTATGTGTGGGGGCGCTACGACCTGCTCATCATGCCCCCCTCCTTCCCTTTTGGCGGCATGGAGAACCCCTGTCTGACCTTTGTGACCCCTTGCATTGTCGTCGGTGATCAGTCTTTGACGGACGTTGTCATTCATGAAATCGTCAGTGGTTTGTTTGATCATCTGATTTTTGTTTGTTGGTTTTTTTGGTTGGTTGTGTGTGTGTGCGCGCATGAGTTCATGCGTGCATGCGTGTGTGTGTTGGGAAGGGGGGATAGGGTGTATGTGTGTGTCTGTGTGTGTGTGTACTTTGTGCATCTGTATCTGAGAGATGCATACATGAGTTTGGTTTGATTTTTTCATCTTTTCTTTTATTCATTCTTTCTTTTTTCTGTGTTTTGTTTCTTTATTATTCATTCTTTCTTCTTTCTATATTTTGCTTTCTGCCAGATACATTTTTTTTCTTAAGAGAGAGAAAGTGTGTGGTGCATGTGTGTGTGTGTTTTAATGTAAATAAACATGTTTTTTTGTCTTTTGTTTGTCTAAAATGCTTTACTGTCCCATTTTTGCAGTATTTCACTGATCACAGAGTCTAGTGCAGTTTTTACAATAACTGTGATGATGGAACATGATGAGGATGGTAATCACATTGCTTTAGAGTTCCATTTTGGATTGAAACTGCGTGACAGAGCTGTACTCTTCACTTACTTTCATAATACATCCTGGGATTAACCAGGCCTGAGAGATAGACACCTGCAGTGTTGGTCTGGAAATTTAAGTCATACTCTCTATGAGGCATTCATGAAGTGGATGCAACTCGACCATGTGGTCCCAGTCTTCCTCATTTTCAGTTCCAGTTTCTCAAGGTAGCATCTTAACTCTCAGTATAAATTCCCTATGCATTAACACCACACGTGATGAAGATCCAAAATGATCATGACACAAGCCATAACCTTGCACACAAAGCCTATGTACTTGCCAGATGTTTAGGTCTTCCCGTTAAACCCTTTTGCATTTGCACCGCTAGATGTAAAGCTAGCTCCTAGTATTTGCATTCGAATGTAGCACAGCATCAGTACAAAGTCTTTCAGTAGTGAATGGAAAATTCCTTGCATCCCAGAATGCTCGTACTATTTTTAGAACATTCAACGCAAGACTGACCAAGATTCTAACCACACACGCGATTAGACAGCAAGGCCAGTACTGATGGAAATTCCCCACACATGTGCCGGAAAAGGTCGGACGATCTCAACCGCTATGAACGGATCGGCACATTCTTCCGCAGGGCGGTTACCAGCTTTGTGAACAGCTAAGGGTTAAACTCATCGCATACTCAGCCCTTGGTAGGAGCCAATTGGGGCCGAAAAATTCCTTAGTAACTGTGACAGGACTGTTGAGGTTCGAACCCACAACTTTCCAGTCAGTGATTCATTGCATGAATTACTGCTCCTGAGGCCATAAATTTTCTTTACGTTGGTAAGGCAGGGACCGGAAAAAAACACGAAAAAAAGAATCAGAATGTGTATTTAATGTAACCAGACAAGACAGCGCAAATTTTCGGCCAACTTGTGTGTAAGATCACAAACACACAAACATCAAATACAAAAATTAGGAGATAGACTGAAACTTCCCTGCTGCTTGTCCAGTGTGAGAAAAAGCAGGTTTGTTGGTTACTGCACCTCAATCCATAGGTTTTCTTTATATTGGTAAAGCAAGTTTATTGATTACTGTCCTCAATTCATAGATTTTCTTTATATTGGTAAAGCAAGTTTATTGATTACTGCACCTCAATTCATAGATTTTCTTTATATTGGTAAAGCAAGTTTATTGATTACTGCACCTCAATTCATAGATTTTCTGTATATTGGTAAAGCAGTTTTTGGATTACTGCACCTCAATTCATAGATTTTCTGTATATTGGTAAATCAGGTTTGTTGGTTTACTGTTCCTCAGTCCATAGATTTTCTTTATATTGGTAAATCAGATTTGTTGGTTACTGTTCCTCAGTCCATAGATTTTCTTTATATTGGTAAATCAGACGCCTCATTCATAGTTTCTTTATTGGTAAATCAGACTGCACCTCAGTCCATAATTTTCTTTATATTGGTAAATCAGGACTGCACCTCAGTCCATAATTTTCTTTATATTGGTAAATCAGACTGCACCTCAGTCCATAATTTTCTTTATATTGGTAAATCAGACTGCACCTCAGTCCATATATTTTCTTTATATTGGTAAATCAGACTGCACTCAGTCCATATTTTTCTTTATATGTAAACAACTGCACCATCCATATATTTTCTTTATATGGGTAAAAGATTTTGCTTTCAAACGACAATACACCATCTTTTTTTCTTTTAGATGGGTTGGACTTTTTTAACATAGCACCTTTTTATTAAGCATCCATATTTGTTAATATTTAATTGGACTGTTTAACAACAAAACAACCCCAGTAGCCATTAGCATTGTTTATAACCTTTGTGTTGTAACCACATGAAGCCAGTCCACCCCCATGTCTATGAGTAGCGGTCTCATTTTTTTGATAGGTACAGTAGTAAAATAGAAGATTTCCAAGGAAATAATGGCCAGAACACCTGCACAATATGTGCGCTGTGCTTCAAGAAAGCAATGGCAACCTACCTGAGGTATTTTTTTGCCCAAAACTGCACTAAAATATATTTGTCATGTGTAACGTAGCAAAAACACAAACCTCATGGCAACTATTTTTCAAGGAAAAACAGAGGCAAAAAGGAAGAAAGGCAGACATCTAGTCTCATATATTGATAACATAACTAGCATCAGTGGCCTAAATATTCAAGAAGTTGTCCAGAAAAGTCAAGACAGAGCCATTGGAGGAGAGTGGCTGTGTCACAGAGTGCAGCAGCCAACACTGAACCCGGTGATGCTGACAGGTGAAACAGTAGTGAAGTGGATAAACGTTAGACTTTCAATCAAAAGGTCGTGGTGTCATTCCACCCAGGCATCTCCACCTGGTGGGTAAAAGGCAGAAATTGTTCTGAACTCCTAGATCAGCGTGTGTTCAGACCTGCTAATATCTTAACTCCCTTCATGTGTATATGCATGCAGGATGTCAGTATGCTTGGTGTTCGTCTGTCGTCGTCGACAATGACCATGGCTTCATGAAGTTGCTTTGAGTCAGTGTGTCCGGAGGTGACTGATCAATCCGATCCGGGCACGGAAGTCAGTCCACAGGTTGGACATCTGTGGTCGGTTACTGTGGTTGAAGGGTTTGCAGCCCTAGCTTTCCGTGCAGCTCAGTTTTCTTGGGGCAGATTGGATACGAGGTACGAGACACTTCTGAAGTGGTACATCCAGTTTCAATTCTTCTACGCCAGACTGTACGGTTGAGGGCAAGGTTTTCCCAATTCTCCCAGTCTATGTTGAGGGACTTTAGCGATGCCTTCAAGCTGTCTTTAAACTGTTTTCTCTGGTCTCCAACTGTTCTCTTGCCAGACGCTAGTTCCCCGTAGAGGAGTTGCTTCGGAATTCTGGTGTCAGACATCGGTACACATGGCCAGCCCAGCGAACTTGACTCTTTTGAAGTAAAGTGTGGATGGAGGGGAGATTGGCTCTCTCTAGTACTTCTGTATCAGGGATCTTCTCTTGCCATCAGATATTGAGAATCTTTCTGAGGGTTTTGGTGTGAAAATGATTCTATTTCCTTGCGTGTCTACTGTGAACAGTCCAGTCTCACTGCCATAGTATGCTTACTAAAGATCTTCTAAGTTACGTCAGTGGCTGGCTTTTGGTAACATAAAAACACCCAGCATGCATGTCCATGAAAGACCTATGTAGTCTGTGCAGCAGCATAGTGGAATATGTTCAACTCGCCTAATTGTTTGAAATCTCTGTGTGCTTCTCTGAAAGTGTGATTATGTGAATGCATAGTGAATCTGTTACTGTTATGTTTGTTTAATTCACTCGCTACGTACGATTATGCCCCTTGCCGTTCCCCTGATACGCACCATTTGTATAGGTCATGAGAAAAATTCTCATACAAACAAATGAAATCAGAGAATTTTGAAATTTGGCAGGCCATATATTAAAAGATTGGTGTACATAATGCAGATCTTTCAACTGTCTAACCTCATGGTTGCTGAGTAATGGTACAAGTAAAATTAGAGACATTTTCAGCTGAAAAACGTCTTACAAAATACACAGTCAGGTCAATACATCAGTTCCTACAGTCACATTTTGAATGAAATTTCATAAAATCCAATGTGCACACACTCCACGTGCACTGAAGGAAGAGGTAATGTTGAACAGCGCTGAGTTGTTGAGTATTGTTCAGCCATTTGCTTTTCCATCGTCTGCTTCGCTGCGGAGATAGTAGGTCATGAACTTTGCACTGTCCACTCACCAACAGCGTACTACAGTGACCTCGTGGCCTGAAACGAGGCTAGGAATGACCAAAGAATCTATTTCTGGCTATTAGTTTCAGTTAACGGAAATACTGAAAGCCCCGCAAATTTTCAAAACTCAAGTCGGATTTCTCCGACACACCCGTAGACAAGCGTTGTTGAGACATGATCGGGAAATCCCAACGCTCATAGCGAGAGAATTAAAGCCATTTCAAAACATACTACTTCAACAAGGAAAAAAACGGTGAATCTAAACATCTTTGGAGAATAGTGCTGTACAAGAACAAGTTGTAATTGATAATGGGGAACATAAAGCAGTGAGGGAGAGGATATGGGCTGTGCCTATGCTGACTCATAAATGAGAAGTTAACCCTTCCACTCCTGCACCCTGTCCACAAACATCCTGCAACGTCAACTGTGCTGGCAAAGCAAAAACTTAACCCACTGACTCCCACACCCTATCCACCAACTTCTTCCATGATAGGGTGTGGGAGTAAAGTGGGTTACGTTTCTGCAGTTGGTGGATGTAGGAGTCAAAGGGTTAAGGTCTTTAGCACTTAGCTGCCCAACGACTGTTCTAAGTACGGAAAATCTTCACCTTTTTCTTTACATTATTTATTCGTTTGTTAGTTTGGGGATTTATTTTTTATATATTTTCTATTTATCCGTTCATTTATGTAGAAATTTATTTATTTATTTTTCTATCTGTCTGTTTATATATTGTTTCAGAGTCACAGCTGGTTTGGGAACCTGGTAACCAATGCTAACTGGAGTGAGTTCTGGCTGAATGAGGTAAATGATGGTTCTTACTCTGTGTGTGTGTGTGTGTGTGTGTGTGTGTGTGTGTGTGTGTGTGTGTGTGTGTGTGTGTGTTTTGTGTGTGTGTGTGTGTGCATGCTTACACTTGAAGTGATTGTGTGTGTGTGTGTGTGTGTGTGTGTGTGTGTGTGTGTGTGTGTGTGTGTGGGGTGCATGCTTACACTTGTAGTGATTGTGTTTTGTGTGTGTGTGTGTGTGTGTGTGTGTGGCATACCAGTTGTGTGTGTGTCTGTTTATGTATGTGCTTTTTCCTTTCTTATCTTATGCACCATTTAAATTGCAGTTCACTTGTGCTGCTCATTGTTGATCCACACCACACCACACCATCGAACTAGTCATGGTCTTGATGCAAGGGAGTCCTCATAAGTTCTGTGTTAGTTCACCATTGAACCAAGTCATGAGTTTAAATTTAAGTTTCAGTTTCTCAAGATGACGTCTCCGTGCTCGGAATGAATTCCATATGCACTAACGTCACAGGTGCCATGTGATGGAGAAGATCCAGAATGACCACGGCACAAGCCTTAAGCCTGCACATAAACCCACGAGCTGGCCAGGTCCTGAGGTTCTACCTAGGGATCGTAAGGGTGCAAGATGGCAGGGACCTCTACTTTTCTCGGGGCCCAGCACCACGAGGGTGGCACCCATTCCCTCTCCCTCACTTCAAATTCATGTGTTATCAAGACTTCAGAAAGTCAAGAAGGTTAATTGGTCTTCAAAGAGAGGTACCTGGGAAATTAACCTATCTCTCCAATGTTTTTATACCAAGGCAATGCACTGCTCTTCACAATTTTCAGTTGCCTTGGGATCTTTAGCATGCATAGCCTTATTAAGGCATACTGGTCTGACTCGTTTTTTGTCCCCTTCCAAAGGACTAGACGTTCAGTTTGATTTTCCGGTCAAACTGAGGAGAAAAATCGAAGTCATGAGAAGAGACTGCACTCTTTCTGGATCATTCAGTAGTGCTTTTTCTGATCCACCCTAACTTATGAGCACAAGTGAATGAGCTCGACATAAGTTTTCCACACAACAACATGTGCTGTGTTGATACTTTGTTCACAGGGCTCTTGAGAAAGAAACGCAGCGTAGAATAGAAACTCACATTACTGAAAAGACCATACAGTGAAGTTTGCAAAATTGTTTAACTTTACTGGAGTATATGACACATCAGGGATTTCTTTTTATCTAAACACCAAGATTGCGCATCACATACTTGTACTGCTGCAGTTTAGCTGTATTTCCACAAAGCTGGTACTCTTAATCCTTTTGACTCCTGCACCCTATCCACCAACTGCAAAAACTTAACCCTTTGACTCCCTCACACTATCCACCTGCCTCCTACAGGAAGCTGGTGGGTAAGGTGAGAGAGTCAAAGGGTTAAGTTTTTGCTTTGCTGGCATGGTTGACAAAAGCAGGATGCTAGTGGACAGGGTGTGGGAGTCAGAGGATTAAATATACCATTGTGAAGTGGTTAATACAGATTTCTCAGCTGAGCCCATAGTACACTCAATTTTGAATTGGGGTTGGTTGGGATAAAAAAAAAATCTTACAGTTTTGGATTGGTGTGAATTCGAATCCTTAACCTTCCATTTGTCATTTGATGTCAAAAGATTGTGCTGTGCCGCAGTGAAGGTAAGTTTGTTGAATTTTTGTTGTTGTTTTAAATTATTAGTAAGCTACATCACCGCGCGCACGGCTGCATTTTCCCGGCCATTCTGACACCCTTTAGTTGTGAGCCGGCATCGGCCGGCTGCGAGTGCTATTTTTAGCCAGGCAGGATCAACCAAAGTCTTATCTCTGTAGCACTCCTTTGTGCTCAAGCACTAGTGATAAAGAAGGAAGCTGACTGCGCTATACATAGCAGTGGGATGGGTGGAAAGGGTGTGGGGAGTGGAAGGGAAGGGGAAAGATGCGCACTATTAATAGCCGTCAGTAATAGCCAGCAGGGCAGAGCCAACTAAAGTATCTCGGATTTCTGCGCCGTAGACTATTGGTACAAGATATTGCTCACAATTGTTTGTGGAGACTAGTGGTACAAGATATCATGGTTGTTTGTTTGAGACAGTTGGTACAAGATATTGCTCTCAATTGTTTGTGGAGACTAGTGGTACAAGATATCATGGTTGTTTGTTTGAGACAGTTGGTACAAGATAT